>JAFEMH010001327.1:0-493555 GCA_022495995.1 Adenophora triphylla var. japonica
AGAGAGGGACACTAATGGGGCCTACTGCTTATAAGTCCTACTTGGCGTCCGACGTTCTTATTGGTCGTTTTATTATTTTTACTTGGTCTTTAAATGTTACTTGAACTGAATTATTCTCTTTTCCTTATTCTTTCTTTTTTAGATTATTATATTTTTTTATAGCTTCTGTATTTTTATTTTTTTTTTATTTTTTTTCTGTATCATATGACTGTATTTCCTTATTCCTTTCTTTAGATTATTAAGCATATAATACCAACATATGATTACATTTTTGTAAATAACACTCTCTATTTGTGCTCAATATTCCTTCCTCTTTTAACATTTTCTTTTCTTTCCTTTCTATTTCAAAATAGATATCATATTGTTAATTAATTAATATTATAAAAAATATATATTTTGTTAATTTATACATTGTTTTTATAATGATAAAATTAAATTGTATTTATTTTTTTATTTTGAAATAAACCAAAAAAGGAATTGATATCAGTTAAGACATTTTTTTATGAGAAGGTAGAAGTGGTGTTTTTGGATTAGTTTGATCATTTTAAGGGTATGCTCCTGAGTTTTAATGGGATAGAGAGGAAAGAGAGGGGAAGGAAGGAAGGAAAGGGAAGAGAGAAAAATTAAATTTCCCTCGAGGAGCTCCTGAGTTAGGGAATAAAGAAAAGTAAAAAACGTATAATTACATTTGTACTTTTAAAGAAAGAAATAAAGAAATTATAATTGAAGGGTGAGAATAGGTTTATAAAAATATTTTATAAGACAGAAAATAAATCAATCAAAATAATTGGAAGGGTGAAAATAGGTTTATAATTGAAGGGTGAAAATAGGTTTATAAAAAAAAAAAAGAAATTATAATTGAAGGGTGAAAAACGTATAACTACATTTGTACTATCCAACTGAATTCTAAATTGTTATAACAGATTTATATGTATAAGACATTTAAAATAAATCAATCACACAATACAATGATATACGTGTTTCATCAACTTAGCTACGCTCACGGGAAGAGGGAAAGAATATTATTATAAACTCGGCAATCACCAAATACAATCACTAATCTAATGCACAAATTATTCATCATAAGAATTTACAACTGTACAAACCTTAAATCTAAGAAAACAGATACAAGAAAACCTTGAAACACATAGAATTATTGATCTATATCACACTAGAAATTACAACCTTTTAAAACTGATATGGAATATGACTTATTTATACCGTTCTATTCCTAACCCTTCAAGGTTTTCTAACCCTGCACAAAACTGTCGCTGATCAGGCCCATACCGGGGTACCGTGCGATCGCGTCCTTTGTACAAAAACTTCGCGCGATCGCCCCCTTGGCTGGGTGCGTTCGCCCCTTCGGTCAGTCATAGGAATTACTGATTTTCCCTTTGTTCGATCCCCTAAGTTGTTCCCAAGTTAGATGGCATCAAACTCAACAAATCTCTACCTTGACATCTAATCTCCCGATCACAAAATCAGAACTCTCCTCTGTCTCAGATGTGCTATGCCAAACACCAAACTTGTCCTCCGGATAATCAAAACTGTATCTTCCTAGACACCCAAATCCTGTTACCCCGAACACCAAAACACTTGTTGCAACAGTTGATAAGACCCGTTCAACAAGTAAACAAATGTGTTTACAAGACACCCAAATGTATCCCCCTGGACACCCAAATTGTGCTCCACCGAGCACACCAATGTGTCTCCAAGACACCCAAATGTGTCACTGCATTAGGCACTCAAAATTGCCCCAGCTGACAATTAAGCAAATCTAGTCTACATTGGATCTCGCCAACCCAAACAGATGACTACTATATAAGTGACCTTGTTTTCCCCCATACCCAAAAACGTAGAACCTTGTTTTTCCCCTTTAAGAATTACATTCGAACACCTGCAGAGATTTACTGCTCCACCTTAACCTTTGAAACTGTATCCCATTTTGTCTCGCAGACTAAGCGATATCAGATTCTTCGTTACTTCAGGAACATGTCTGACCTTGTTCAATATACAAAACTTACCACCCAAAGTTCGCACCCCGACGGAAACCATGCCAACTACCTTGCGTACATAACAATTAGCAATATAAATATCACCACCTTCCGTCTCTTTGTACGTTGCAAACCATTCCCTGCGCGAACATATATGATAAGAAGTCCAGAATCAAGAATACATGTATCTATCATACCTTTGTCTTCTTCGGTTAATAGGGCATAGTCCTACTCATCATCTTCTACCATAGCTGCATTAGACCCAAATTGGTCGCTCTTATTCAAACTAGGACATTCACGTTTCCAATGCCCATTTTCCTTGCAGTAACTGTAGACATCTACAAGTCTTTAACCCCTTTTACAATAACCATTGTTTCTTCTACCTTGGCCCCTATTTTCTTCTATAACCAACCCTGCTGACTGAGATTCAGTATATAAACCGCTCGCCTTGCGGCGCAGAGCTCTAGTCTTGAGATTATTCTTAACCTTTTCCAGAGTAACCGTATCCTTACCATTAATTTAGGAATCAACAAATTCCTCATATGACAGTGGTAAAGAGACATACAACATAAAAGCATGTAAATATTTTAGATAACTTTTTGTAAATTTCAGTAATAAAAAAAGTCTAAAATATTTTTTTCTAGTCAATAAAAAATAATAAAAATTACTAATTATTATTAGTACTATTATTAATATTATTACTGTTTGTATAATTAATATTAATATTAATATTAATTAATTAATCAATTATATAATTAATAATTCATTAATAAATATTATTGATAATAAATATTATTATTATTTATATTAGGCATAATATTATTTTATAATTTAAATTATTATTATTATTAATTATTTTTATTAATAAATATACGAAGTGACAATACTTCATTATTAATATTATTATTTTTCTTTTATATTCACATGAAACACATATATTCACATAAATCAATAGTCAATCTAAATCTTAACCATTAAATACATCACAAATAATTAAATCCAATGGTCCAAATTTCATTTAACAAAACACAACACATTTTATTTGATTGGCTTATAAATGTTCACATGGTTTGAGCCCCAACACAATCTAAACCATTAACTCATATACATCCAATGATTCAAAATCATCCCAACAAAACCCTCACATTTTCTTTCTTCCTTCCTTATTTACTAACTCCCTCACATCTCTCTCTCTCTCTCTCTCTCTCTCTCTAAATGTCGAGAGCCTCATATCTCTCTCTCTAAAAAACGGTTCTCTCTCCCCACTTCCCAATCTCCATCTACCGCCCCCTCCCTCCCATTCTCGTAACCACCACCCAACCACCCATCTCGTCACCAAGACCACCCCACCCCCACCCCTTCTCGCTATCTTACCCACCCTACGCGCAGCCCACCACTCCTTCATCATCTCCGGGCGCGGCAGCAACGGTAGATCCGTGCATCTCGCGAGAGCGCGCGGATCTCTGGGATGGTCCGCGGCTTGGACACATACAAATCACACACACTTCCTAAGCCCATTATCTCGCAAGAAAAGTTCAACAAATGTTGCGTATAATGGCGAAGATACAGTGATGGGTAAGTTAATCAATTTAAATTCTGATGGACGGGTGTGAATAAAGGTTATGGAGAAGCCTTTGGAGTGAAGGATATAAGCCACTGAAGTATCGGGTCTTGGTGGCTTGATAACGGCGCCGGAACATCATCACGACGCCGAGTCGGCCGCGGAGCCTCTCCATCTCTCTCTCGTTAGCGTATACAATAATCAATTTGCTCACCCACCCAGCCTCTTCTTCTCCCCACTTGCATTGTTATAACAAACAGTAAGAATCAATTTAGCCGATGGATGGTCATGTGGTGATCCTACGATGGCTGTGGTGATGGATGGTTCTATTCTAATTAGTCGAAGACCCAATTTTGGAAGCTTTTGCAGTCAAATCTTGTCCCCGTTCAAGAGAAATTGTAATATATTTTTGAAAAAATGGCGAAGATACAGAAAAAGAAAGTGTTTTGATGTATAGATCAAAATAAAATTATACAAATGAGTTGTTTATGTGGTATAGCGAGAAGATGAAATTATTAGAGTTCAATTTTTCAAATATTAATGTTTAAATTCCTTGATTTGATTAATAGAGGAATATAAACGAATCTTGTATGGACCTATGGATCTTAGTACTTGGAATGTTTAAATATTTTTTTATTTTTGAAGGATGGTGTCGGTGGTTTGGTGGATGGATGGTGGTGGTGATGGATGGTTGTGGAGATGGAGGGTTGTGGTGAATGGGGGGGTGTAAAGGGATTGATTTGAGAATAAAATATGTTAAGGGACCTGATTTGACAATAATAGAACTCAAGGGATTGATTTGACAATAATGTAATTTAAGGGACCGATTTGACAATAATAAAACTTAAGGGACCGATTTAAAAATATTTACAAAAATTATGTATATATATATATATATATATATATTTTTAATAAAATATATCAAATTAGCGACGGAAATATCCGTCGGTAATTTGATATATCAAAAATAAAAATATTGAAAAAAGAAAATTTAAAAATTAATAAACTGGGAAAATTTGGAATAAATTTTAGCGACGGAATGATCCGTCGATAATCCGTCACTAAATTGGTCAAAAAAATAAAACGACCATTTAAATAGCGACGGAATGATATGTCAATAATCCGTCACTAAAATGGTCCAAAAAATAAAATGACCATTTAAATAACGACGGAATAATCCGTCACGAAAATGGTCCAAAAAATAAAACGACCGTTTCAATATGACGGAATTTTCCGTCGCTAATCCGTCGGCATAATGCTTTAAATTGGTCGTTTATTTTACCAAATTACCGACGGATTTTAAAACGTTAGTGGCGGAAATTTCCGTCACTAAATCTGATTGAGAACCGTCAGTAATCCGTCAAAAAATTTAGTGACGCACGTTTTAACATCGGATTTTTTACGTCTAAAATCCGTCACTAAATTGATTTAGTGACGGATTTTTGGCATTTAGTGACGGATTTTTTCGTCGGTAACTGCCGTTTTTCTTGTAGTGAACCTTAACATCAATATTATGCAATTCAAGTAATAAAGATGTGAACTGATCTATATGATCCCTAATAGGCATAACTTCTATCATTCAGAGAGAATACAACTTCTGCTTCATATACAACTTGTTGGTCAATGAGCGTGTCAGATACATATCTTCCAACGCAAGCCACAGAGCACCTCTGGAATCAGTATCCCTCAGAACATCATCATCTAAGCACCTGGTGATTTTAGAGTGGGCCCTCTCATCTATCGCAATCAGATCTACTGCTTGCTTCTCGCCTGCCTTCCCGAACCTCATTGTCAGAGCTTCTGGCTGCATCTCCATGAAACATGCTACCGCTTTGCCCTTGAATCCTGACTATTCCTGATTGCAGCAGCCACCGAAGCCCACAAACCCTTGTCTCTCAACAGGGCCTTCATCTTGATCTGCCAAAGAGAAAAACTATTTTTTCCATTGAACTTGTCAACTGGTGATTAATTCCTGATCTCATCTTCTTTTGCAGCGGAAAATCCTATACCTTTATCAACCTGACCGGCGCTGATACCAGTTTGTTATAACAGATCTATGTAGAAGACAAAAAAAAAAATCAATCACACAACACAACGATATACGTGGTTCACCAACTTGGCTACGTTCACTGCGCAGAGGGCAATAATATTATTATCAACTGAAAATCTCCAAATATAATCTCTAATCTAATGAACGAATTCTTGATCATAAGAATTCACAACTGTGCAAATCCTATATCTAGAGAAATAAAGATAAGAAAACCTTTGTAACAAATAGAATTATTAATCTCTATCACAATAGAAATTATAACCTATTAAAACTAATAGGAAATATGACTTATTTAAAATTTTTATTTCTAATCTTGCACAAAACTGCCGCTGATCAGGCCCATACCAGGGTAACGTGCAATCGCCCCAAAGGGAGTGCGTGATCGTGCCCTTTGGACAGTAACTCCGTGCGATCGCCCTCTTGGCTGGGCGTGGTCGCCTCCTTCGGCCAGTCACAATAATTATTGATTAGCCCTTTGTTTGATCCCTTAATTTGTTACAAAGATAGATGGCATCAAACTCAACATAAATAAATTAGACAAATAGGGAGAAGCATTCATCGAACTTGAGTGAATGAATAGATTTCAGGCCCAAATTTTGGGGATTATGAATTCCTGAGATGTTATAATGCAACCGTCCTAATTCCAGCATTACACTCTTTAATAAGTCACATGGAAATGGGCTTTAAGTTGGACTGCTTATGGGTTAAGGTGGGCTTTATAATTTTTGAGCTAGAAAAATAATCAATTTAATTATATTAAATTTAAGGGTAAATTATAAATAAAGGTCCAAAAAGTTTGAGGGATGTTTGCACTTCAGTATCCGATGTTCCATTTTTGACGATTAAGGGTCCAAAATCAATAAAATTTGGCAGTTAAAGATTTTTTGACAGAAAAGATAGATTTCTCAGTAAGTTAGCACGTGTCGTACATGTGTGACTTAACTAAACTATAAAAATGAGTGCAAAATTACTAAAGTATCCGCAGTTAAATCACACATGTACGACACGTGCTAACTTAACTGAGAAATCTAATTTTTTCGTCAAAAAATTCTTAACTGTCAAATTTTATTGACTTTGGATCCTTAATCGTCAAAAATGGAACATTGGACCCTGAAAGCAAACACCCCCCCCCCCCAAACTTTTAACCCTTATTTGTAATTTGCCCTAAAATTAAATGTAATACTGAAATGCAAACTATCAAAAGTGTAAGAGTGAAAGTGAAAGTGCGAACCTTCAAATTGACATCTAAAGTTTTTTGTTTTAATTTAAATGAATGTCTGTTTTTTACTACATGATATGTTCTTAGGTTTTCTTATTATTGTATTAGGACTAATAGAATAAAAATAATTATACATTTACATACATATATATATAATTTTTATACATATATTAATATTAACTAGTATAACACCCGTGCGTTAAACGCACGACCAACAAACTGTGCGAAATAACGAAAACTAAACAAAAAAAAAAAGTTGCTAAAAATGTCATTAAAAATATTCATAATGGAATTAACAATAACTACAAATTTTGAAATTTTTTTTTGTAAACAACATTTGTTGTTTCATCCACAGTCTTTCCAATAAAAGTGAAAATCAATTTAAGTAAAGTTATTCTAAAACGATTTTCTTCGTATAGTTTTTCCTCGTTGTTTCATCATCACCCAAGTTGTTTCATCATCACCCAAAGGATCCACACCAAGAACTTTGTGGGACGGAGAGTGTAATAAAGCTCAAATTTCATGCATATAATATATGTACATCTGCAATTATCACATAAATGACCCACCTGCAGTCTTCAAGAAATCAGATTTGGAAGGAAAGCAGGAAACATGAAGAATTTTGCCGAGAGAGGCCACCCACAGAACAAACACTGACACAACAATAAGGGACAACTCCATCTAATTAGCTCCTGTAAAAGATTAAATAGCTTTTCAGTCATCAACCATGAACTTCATTTGAACATAACATTCAGCAACTTCGAGTAGACAATTTATCGAACAGTTGAAGAGCAATAATTCATATCAACCTTAGATGGATGCAATTGACTAAATTTTTCCAAGAAAATTGAACAACAAAGGTTTTATGTTATAGTTCATGAGGTGGAGATGGTCTTGAACATGAGACACTTGTCTACCATAGGCATCACATATAGTAGGGTTCTTGAGCTTCACACCCAAGAGAATGATGCATCACATACGTTGCATAATCAGCGCTTTAACATTATATGTCAGGTTGTCACCCAATAATACACCATTAACTGCTCCTGGCATTATCTCCACTTTTGCCACCCAAAAATACACCAACACCATGAGATTGATACGATTGCTTTAGTTAATGGAGGAAATGACATGATTACCTAAAAAATTGAAAACAAATGAATAAGTAAGTAACCTCGGTCTTGAGAAGACATGATCCTTGACGATGTTGGAAATGGGTAACGGAAAGTTAAGTTTAACTTAACGTTGACCTAGATTTCTAACGAAAATTCGTTATTTGTTAACGAAACTAGTTACAAATGGTAATCTACATTTGTTGTAGATTATATATAACTCATTTAATGTCTCAAAATCATTTCCGTGTGAATGAGAAATTAATGACAAATGATTTGTAACTTAAATATTGGGTCAAAGTGTGATTTGGGTTGGTCCCAAAATTGGTTTGGACTTGTTGTGGCTAAAGGGCTGACGAGCAGGCTGAAGAAGCTTCTGCACGGCCGTGCAAGTGCCTAGGACACGGCCGTGCACCTTGCCTTGCCACTCGACCGTGCTGAGCCTTGAACTCGACCGTGCATATTGCCTTGCACGGCCGTGCAGTTCATTGGACACGGCCGTGCAAGTGCTGTTATACCCGAAAAGTTGTGACTTTTCAAGGGAAAAGCCACAAAACCCTTTGACTCTCCTTATATACTTTCCCTCCGAATTTCAATTCACATATATTGTATTTCTAGCCTTCCTACCCTCTAGTAAGATAGATTAACATACCCAAATCATTGCATATTGTTGCATTCAATCCTTCAAAGTCCAAAGTTCAAAACAAAGTGTTGTTCGTTAGAGTAATTGATTTGGAGTGCTCCTATCATTTACTTGTAAGTCGTTTTATCTTACTAGAAGATTGCCATATAAACCGTAAGCACCTGTGCGGGGCAATAACTTCTTACGGAGATTGTATTAAATACAAGACTCGACTTGATTTCTTTTGTTTCCAATCTCCGTTATCTTTTTCTGTTAAGATTCTAGTTAAGTTCTTGAGAAGCCTACACAATTGTCCAACAATCGTAAGAAGTTATTCACGCTTCTTCAAGATCTTCAAAGATGGCAAATGAGAAAGACGTCACCAAATCAAGTCAAGGGAATGTTACGCCTCCTTCTCAAGGTGATGCTACATTCAACCATGTTGCATCCGCTACTACACCATCTCACTCGGTTCATGGTAAGAAACCTCCTTCTGGTGAAACCTCAAGGGTTGCACCTCTTAATGCTCTCCCTCCGTCTCATGTGTTCGTACATGCGGAAATACCGGGTATTCTTACCGGGATGAACTTTAAGAGGTGGCAATGTAAAATGTTGGTCTATTTGACAACATTAAAATTGGTGCATTTTCTTTGAGAATATCCACCATTGATATCCGACGAGGATGAATCCAAAGCAAAGAATGATTTGGATACATGGAATCACAGCGATTTCTTGTGTCGCAATTATATTCTTAATGGTTTGGATTATGCACAATACAAAGTGTGTTGTGGCATAAAGACCGCGAGAGAACTTTGGGACTTTCTCGAGATGCACAATACTATGTGTATTGTGACTAAAAGATCGCAAGTGAACTTGGTGGAAAGAAGTACCGGAAACAAGAGAAAGAACACCGGGAAAGTGAAGAGGACCGCCAAGAAGGTTAAAGGTAGTTGTTTTAATTGCGGCAAACCCGGCATATGGCTAGGGAATGTCGACATCCTAGAATCAAATGTACCAAGGTGGAAACCCTCTTCAAGCCAATGTGAATGAAGATAGAAATGTTCCATTGAACTTCGAGCAACTTAGTCTATCTAGATAAGTTTTGAACTCGACCAAATGTGGTTATTGTGTTAGTAAAGGGTACCTTGTTGAAGGACTCCTTAACTTGAATTGTAAATGTTTTATCCGCCTAAGTGCGAAGAATAAAATTTCAAATTTTATTTACTTGGTTTGAAGTGTTCCAATTGTTATGACGTGTTCAATTAGGTCGTGTAAATTTAAATTCACTAAGTCGACGAGTTAATTTAAAATTACTACCTAAGATGAAGTTTGATTCGTCAAATGAAATCAATTGTGATTTCATTTGTAGAAATCAGTTCAAACCAGAGATAGTAAATAGATAGTTCATTACTTCTATTTATGATTGCATTTGATAATGCAAAGTTCATCTTTTGGAAAAGTAAAAGTAAAACCTTAAAGTTTTAAGTAAACAATAAGGTTTGTGATTCATCTTAATTAACAATTAAGAATTTCGTAGTGATAGAGGTGGTTAGTATGTAGTACCGTTTGAAAAATAATTGTTGGGACGCTAACACTTATTTATCAAACGAATGCTTCTTACACACTCAAATCAATTGAATCACAGAAAAAGGAAAGATAGAACTTTTAAAGGAGATGGTGAACTCCTTATTGATAAGTTCCGTCTTATGTGGGTATACCTAGCAAAGGTAGAAATATCTAAACCTAAGGAGGTTAAGATAGGACCCAAAACCATGGATTACGTTTCCATTGGCAATACGGTATTCTTCGAAACAAAATGATTGAAAAGACCAAGGTTGAAGAGACCTCACTTGAACATAGTTATGACTATGTTGTCAGGAGATAACATGGTTATTACAATTAAATGACTTCACATAAAAGGAAAGTATTAAATATGAATTAGGATATTCATAAAATATTTGATATGTGGAGGTACACCTCAAGTGTGGGGGTACAAGCTAAATACATAAGTTCTATTGATATGAACTTCTAGTATTAATGTAAACCGTTAAACTGTTAACAGTTAAAAGAATGGATCCTTAGAAAGGAAATATTCAATGATGACGAATTATGAAATATTCATAAGCCGTTTTATAAATACCTCAAATGTGGGGGTATTTGGCTAAAGTAGAAATACTTAAGCAAGACACGTTATATTCTTTGAGAATATATTTCCTTGAAATGATAGGAAATTTATAGAAACTATGGTGGTCTTCTTAATAAGAAGAAGAACCAAGATGTAGTTGGAGGACAAAAGTTACTAATTCTTTGGTTCTAAATTCTCTAAGATGGAAAATAAATTGAAACTGTTAAATAATTGATAACAGTTAATAATGCATCCTATTCTATTTTGGAAGATGGTTGATCTTCCTATGCGAACCGTTGGGTTGCAAAAACTAGATGTGCCAAGGATGAAACCTTTAAATATTAGACTACAAAACGGTCCATCTCAAGTAGAAGATGAAGGACCTAGACGTAGTAAAAGGGCAAGAGTGGAAAAGTCTTTTGGTCCCGATTTTCTATCATTTATGTTGAAAAACGAACCAAAGAATCAAGTTATGGAAAGCGTTATCTGGTCCGGATAGTTCGTTCTGAAAGAGGCTATTAACAAAGTGAGACAAAATCCATAATGCTTGGGAATTGGTAGATCTCCTCCAAGTTGCAAACCATTAGGTTGCAATTGGATTCTTAAAAGAAAGTATAAAGCCTATGGATCTGTTGATAAGTATAAAGCCAAAGCTAGTTGTCAAAAGGACATTATGATTCATGCAAGATTATCCCAATTGACACAACAGAGCTGTTCTATGTCGCACAACCGTGTTGGATCTACTTGTGTATTTATATGGACTAAAACAAGCAACTAAACAGTGGCATGAGAAGTTCGATAGAACTATGTTATCAAATGGATTCAAGATTAATGAATGTGACAAATGTGTCTACATTAAAGGAACATCTGAATCATTTGTTAACAGTCTGTCCTTACGTGGATATCAATGGCAGTCATGAATTGATCATAAATACCAAAGACATGTTAAAGAAGAACTTTGACATGAAAGATAGGGGATTAGTCGATGTCATATTAGAAATAAAGATTTCTAGAACATCAGAAGGAATAGTCCTATCAAAATCCCATTATCTTGAAACAGTACTTCGAAAGTTCAAAGTAGATTCCTGAAAGGTAGACTCTAAGGAGGTCAAACCACTTAGAGATACTGAATACTTGGGAAGTCGAAACAGTACAGAGATAATAACCACTTGAAGAAACTGACCGATAGAAGAATTTGATCACTCGAAGGGACTGATCATTCTAGATAGACTCAAGGTCTAATTGTAATTGTAATCAATCACCGGAATAGTATAATCATAGTACTTGGTGTACTTGAAGATATACTTATGATTAAAGATTACAATTCCTATGTAAGTTGAATGGTCTTGGAAGATATTCCTTTGTGGAATAAGTTTGTGTCTACATAACCTAAGGCATTGTGACGACAATGAGAAATAGGAAAAGGTGTAGAACATCATGGTAAGTCTAGACATATTCGTCGTAGACACAATACCATTAAACAGGTTATCAAGAATGGCGTTATCACTATTGATTATGTAAAGTCATGTGATAACTTAGCGGATCCGTTTACCAAAGGTATTAATCAAGATCAACTGTATAAACTGTTAAGGGGAATGGGTCTAAAACCCACAACAAAAGGACTTATAGCGGACACTCAACCTTGAGAAATGGAGATCCCGTGCCCTCGTTCAATGAGACAACCAAGTTATAAGTTCTAGTAGAGTTACTTGGAAACAACAACTCGGTTTATTAACCCGGAGATGTTGAATACTCATTCCCAGAACATCCAAGTACTAGCACATGCAGCAGTGGTAAGGATAAGTTGAGAAAACATTTAATGATTTCTATACCTACGGGTGGAGTAGTGCATGATACTCCTTATAGTGAGAATCACCTATATAAGCGAGAGGTAACTAGGTCGCCTCTAAATGAACGCTTATGAATGAGATACGGTCCAGGGCCAAAATGGACAAAACGTGAGAACAACAATTGTTAGAGTTGTTATTATGTGAGTATTATTGTCTTGGTATACATCCGATACCACCGGTTCAAAGCGACTCGCTACCAAATGGCTAGTATATCCGATAATATTTCACTAGGGAAGATTCAAGGCCACAAGCTATCTATCCCGATGTAATAATAGTTCGCCGAAACTTTGGACGAAATTGCATTCATGCATTAATTGTCATTCATGTGGGGGATTGTTGGAAATGGGTAACAGAAAGTTAAGTTTAACTTAACGTTGACCTAGGTTTCTAACGAAAATTCGTTATTTGTTAACGAAACTAGTTACAAATGGTAATCTACATTTGTTGTAGATTATATATAACTCATTTAATGTCTCAAAACCATTTCCGTGTGAATGAGAAATTAATGACAAATGATTTGTAACTTAAATATTGGGTCAAAGTGTGATTTGGGTTGGTCCCAAAATTGGTTTGGACTTGTTGTGGCTAAAGGGCCGACGAGCAGCCGAAGAAGCTTCGCACGGCCGTGCAAGTGCCTAGGACACGGCCGTGCACCGTGCCTTGCCTTGCCACTCGACCGTGCTGAGCCTTGAACTCGACCGTGCATATTACCTTGCACGGCCGTGCAGTTCATTGGACACGGCCGTGCAAGTGCTGTTATACCCGAAAAATTGTGACTTTTCAAGGGAAAGGCCACAAAACCCTTTGACTCTCCTTATATACTTCCCCTCCGAATTTCAATTCACATATACTGTATTTCTACCCTTCCTACCCTCTAGTAAGATAGATTAACATACCAAAATCATTGCATATTGTTGCATTCAATCCTTCAAAGTCCAAAGTTCAAAACAAAGTGTTGTTCGTTAGAGTAATTGATTTGGAGTGATCCTATCATTTACTTGTAAGTCGTTTTATCTTACTAGAAGATTGCCATATAAACCGTAAGCACCTGTGCGGGGCAATAACTTCTTACAAAGATTGTATTAAATACAAGACTCGACTTGATTTCTTTTGTTTCCAATCTCCGTTATCTTTTTCTGTTAAGATTCTAGTTAAGTTCTTGAGAAGCCTACACAATTGTCCAACAGACGAAACATGCAAGGAATATCTTTTGTGTAGTTGATTCCAAATTTCTTGAAAAGCAGCTCGTTTTTCTCTTGCTTTTGAGTGCCCTGCAGAATTTGTCGACGCGGATTCATTAGAAACAGCAACACACATACAAGATGATTAACCCTGCATCAGGAGAACAAAGAAAGAAGCTTGTAATTTTGTAATACATGAAATGGAGAATTTGCTTATATCTACGATGATTTCTTATCTAGAGATGGGACTATTTAAAATACACTGAAGATGAAAAATTGTGCCTCTTTAATGATTACTACTGATAGGGAGCTCGACTTTTTTTTTTTTTGAGGCAGGACTGATGGCACTTCCATGGATAGTTCGCAATACAATAGAAGCATAGTATAACGTCAAATTGTTAGTCAACAGTTATAAAACTACAGATAACTAATAGAACCTTCAAGATACTCTCTGCTTCTTCTCTTTTAAATTTTCCATACTCCATCAGCATCCAAAAGCAGGTATTATATGAAGCAATAGAATCAGGGAGAGCCCCGTGAAGGGTGCCCAAAGTCATCCTCAATTTAATAAACCCTTTGATACGCTTCACAACTGCACTTAACAAAGCCTGGCCAGAGTACAAAATAAACATAAGCACATAATAGTACCCTTACAAGGGTGCCAGCGCAAGCGCATTAACCGAAATATTGAAACATCGAAATCAATTAGGAGAAAAGTGCATAAATCATTTACACGTATATTTGCAAAAAGGAATGCATCCACGAGATGGAAAGCCATTCCATTAAGCCACCACATATGCACATAATGACCAAGAGCCATAAGAAAATTCATCATGTCGAGGAAAAAACCAAAGTTCCATAAGAGTATGCTCTTCCATTCCCATAATGAACCTGCATAAACTTTTTCCATTTAGAAAAACAAGTAAAAGCAAAAATCAATATTGAGCAAGAATAAAGGGACAAACACCAACCAAATGATCCAACACCACAAACATTAACCGATAATATTGCACAAAAACACTAGAAAGAGGACTAATGAAAACAGATGATCTTCCCTTATGAACCACATTTCAACAAACATCAACCATAGTTTAAAAATGGAGGATGTGCATGAAATGGTGGCAGAGCATACTTTAGATATCACTCAGATAGCATATCCTTCGTATGATAAAGATAAGTAGCTCCTTAAAACAGACAATACCAATGTCATAATAAAAATGAAAAAAACAATAATAATAATAATAAGAAAATACTAGGTAGCCATTTGCAGAGCAATGTAATCAGAAGCGCTGACAAAAATTGCTTTGGACTAATACAAAGACTTGGATCACAAAAATTTCTGAATACGTAAGTGACAAGTCCCTTCCATACATTATGCACAGTGAATCATAAAAAGTACACAGTATGTTTGGAAACTAACCTGACGCAGATATATCAAAGAGCTTTGATATACCACTGTTTTCACCGAGTGATGAAGCCATATATCAAGCAATTGAAACTATGAACAACAATGGCTCGAAAAGAACATTTCAAAGACCCCAAAAACTTGTCAAGTAGAGTTAATTAGTGTATTGATAACCAAAGAACCGCAAAAATTTGCAGAGGATAAAAGTAATACAGTGCCGCACTGCAGCCGTCTCAAAGGCTATACTGAGAGGCTCAAAGAATAACAGTAAAAATATGGATGAAGGCACATTATAATATATTGCTAGACAAAGTCTTATCCTGCAAGCACCATCAATGAGCATTAGAGATATTCAAAGCACAACCAATTTAATAAGCCAGTTGGGAGCCTCTTCGTAATACTTTTGTGTAACGCGGTAAGTTTGCAACACTCCAATATCCCACCTAATTCCATAATTCTATTTTCACCCATATCATTTTGTTATCCATATTTAAAGTTTGATTTTCCTTCATTAGTATACAATATTACACATTCTTCATTATTACATAATTTTCTGTGTTTTATGAATTGAGCACGAGAAAGAGAAAGAGGGAGACTAACCTGGAATTTTGTGGGTGCATTTAGCCGACGCCATTGCCTCGCTCGGTTCGTCAATTGCATTCTTAATTAATTTCCTTCATCATCACCATCAGAACAATATCCGAAGTTTAATGTGTGTGTGCGTATATGTGCATCAGTAATTTGATTGTAGTTGAATGAAGGTGTGACTTTGAGAGAAATTACACAAAATCAAAAAATCAATTGACATATTGAAAGTTTAAGAAAGACCCAGATAACAAAATCTAACCTTGTGAATTTTTGAGAGAATTTATAAAATTAAAACCCAAATCAATGATTTAAGCACCCAGAAAACCTTATAAACATCGGGGAAGAGAGAGAGAGTTGTGGAGGCGTCCATGGAAGAAGAGAGAGAGAGAGAGGACGATGAGAGGGATTGACGCCATGGAAGAAGAATAGAGGAGAGAGAGAGAGAGCGGCGACGATGATCACGAAAGGAGAGAGGGGGCGACAGCAACCGGGGAAGAGGGGAGCGTTTGGATTTTTTTTTTGTTTGCAATGACGCTGGGGAGAGATCGAGAATCAACGCAGAATGCAAAAAGACAGACTAAGTTATTTATTAGGGGTATTTTCGAGAACGGCAGAATATCAAAATACCATTTCAAGGCATTGTAATTACAAATGTGGTTTAACATCAAATTACTTTTCTACCCTTACTTTGAGCGGGAAAATGAGTGCTTGCACTTGGCTCATTATATAGTTATAGATATTACACATTCTTCGTTATTACATAATTTTCTGTGTTTTATGAATTGAGCAAGAGAAAGAGAAAGAGGGAGACTAACCTGGAATTTTGTGGGTGCATTTAGCCGACGCCATTGCCTCGCTCGGTTCGTCAATTTCATTCTTAATTAATTTCCTTCATCATCACCATCAGAACAATATCCGAAGTTTAATGTGTGTGTGCGCATATGTGCATCAGTAATTTGATTGTAGTTGAATGAAGGTGTGACTTTGAGAGAAATTACACAAAATCAAAAAATCAATTGACATATTGAAAGTTTAAGAAAGACCCAGATAACAAAATCTAACCTTGTGAATTTTTGAGAGAATTTATAAAATTAAAACCCAAATCAATGATTTAAGCACCCAGAAAACCTTATAAACACCGGGGAAGAGAGAGAGAGTTGTGGAGGCGTCCATGGAAGAAGAGAGAGAGAGAGAGAGAGAGAGAGGACGATGAGAGGGATTGACGCCATGGAAGAAGAATAGAGGAGAGAGAGAGAGCGGCGACGATGATCACGAAAGGAGAGAGGGGGCGGCAGCAACCGGGGAAGAGGGGAGCGTTTGGATTTTTTTTTGTTTGCAATGACGCTGGGGAGAGATCGAGAATCAACGCATAATGCAAAAAGACGGACTAAGTTATTTATTAGGGGTATTTTTGAGAACGGCAGAATATCAAAATACCATTTCAAGGCATTGTAATTACAAATGTGGTTTAATATCACATTACTTTTCTATCCTTACTTTGAGCGGGAAAATGAGTGCTTGCACTTGGCTCATTATATAGTTATAGATTGTTACATTCATTCATTTTTGTTCATCATCAATAACAAAAATAAATATTCATTTTAGCATATACTTCCTCATTCCCGTATAATATTTTACTTTTCCCACTTTGGGCATCACATGTAAGATTTCAATTTTCTAAATTAAAAAAAAAAAAAATAGTATTCCTTTCACTCATTCTCTCCTACTTTACTTTTATACTGACAACACTAATTAACTTACTATTTACTACCCCACATTTTTTCTCATATCTCACTTTTCATACTGACAACACTTGTATAACTTACACAGTTTTTTAATTATTATGCAAAATTCATTTGTACAATTTTTTAATTATTATGCAAAATCCATTTGTAAAATCTTATTTGAAACGGAGGGATGGAGGGATTAAGGAGTACAATGTAGATCAAATCAATTAAGAAAACAAATGATGAATGCACATACTTCCTTCGGACTACTCAAATTAAAATATTTTATCATTTTGGATATCACATTCGAAATAGAAAAATTCCAATATGAAAATATCTTATTCAAACTCATTTTTATACTCACAACAACTTTTCACTTACTCTTTTCTATCCAACTTTCTCTTTTCTACCACATTTTTTCATATAAACAATGCCTACTGTACTAATATTTTTTCTTAATACTCGCATGATTCCAAAATTTATTTCGAGTGAGACAGAGGAAGTATATTCAATTGAATTGAGACAGGAGTAATTAAATAAATTAAAGAAGACAAAGCAATAGCAAGATAAAAGGTCCAAATTGTGGAGTAGTTATGCTCATTCCAATTAATATAATTTAAGCTAAGCTAATAATGGCATTGAAAATGTAATCACGTGATTAAAGAGGTCCTCACACTAGGATTTGTCTCCCCCTATTATAGAGAATATTTGTAGTATACAATATAAACATATAGCATAAAATTAAAGGAGATTGGGTTTTTACATAAATAATTTCAAAACAAAATATATGTATACTTACTTTACTATTCATGCATCAGCCTTTTCCTTTTCCTTATGCTTATGCTTTTGATTTATTTATTTCTTCTTCATGGTAAAATTATTAATTTTCTCTAACTTTTTACTCATTAGTGGATTTTGATTTTGCAAGTTTAAGCACTTCCCACATCAGAAATTAATATATAAACAATTTGGGTTATGTAGGGGCGGATGTACAGCGGTGCCTGATGCTGCCCGTGCAAAAAAAAAATTTTTTTTTTTTTTTGCAAAACGACGTCGTTTTGACCTGTTTTAAAAAGATGAATTCTAGGAAAAGTCAAATGTAAATTATGTTTATTTTATGTAATGTTGACGTATTGAAGCCTATTATATTTATAAATGTAAACATTTTGAATTTTTGCTTCGCGCTAATTTTATTTTTAGTAAAGAACAAGCAACACCAAATATTTTGGTATAGATCCGCCACTGCTTTCATAGTCAATGGTTTGAGATGGAATTCAAGCCGTTTATAATGGCAAAATTCGGCTATGTGTGAGAAGGCGTTTTGAAGTAGTTATTGTAATGACTCTTTTGGCATATTAAAATTTTTTACTCCTTTCGTCCTAAAATAAGTTTATTTTTTATTATTAATTAGTAAGAAAAAATATTTATTTAAGAACTGAGGTATGATTCAAACTAATTTGGACCCCATTAAATGGGGGTCGATTGAACGTAAAGGAGGAATATAAAATTCATACTGATTTATTTGTCAATTCCTTTTAAGAGTTCTTTGTATACATCTCCATGTCTTATTTGCAAGATTATTCCTTGTTAGAAAAAGGGAAAATGGAAGAGAAAAGGAAAGGCAAGAAAAATAGGCATATCTAAAACCAAACATTAGTCAATTTTGCAACTAGTTCAACGAAATATGCTTTCTTAATTTGATTTGGACAGTAGCTTTTGATTAGAATTAGGGGATCAGTCGGACTAAATAGCAGTCAGATGTATTGATTGAACGTTCAAATTTACGAAGGCATGTGAATGCAGTTGAGATCCGACCATCGGCGGACCTACGTGTTTTACAATGGGGGTCGTGATCCCAGTTTGTCTAAAAAAATTACTAATGCAATATTTGTAACAGTTAGAGGTATTAGTGCAATATATTAAACTTTGCCTCCTTTTGTATAAAAAAAAAATATACTAATTTTTTTTCCCCTTTTAATAATAAAAATAATTTTACCCTCTTTAAAAAAATCAAAGATCCTCCACCGGTCTAAGGAGGATGACTTTGAATGAAAATATCAAAGATCCGCCACTGGGTCTAAGGAGGATGACATTGAATGAAAACGTTTGTAAATTATGTGTGCACATATTAAATTTAAAAAAACAAAGGTATAAATTGAGCTTTTAATCCATCTGTTGCATAATCGAGTTACATCCTGAAAGAACCAAATGGGCCATGCCCAGCGGTATCATGGGTGGCCTTCCTTCGGGGAGGTCGTCGGTTCGATCCCCTCCGGGGGATCATTGTAGTTTAATTTAATACCTTGGATTTCAGGGACCTTTGGAGCCCCCCGGGCACATCCGTGCAGTTAAGGAAGCGGCATTGCTGGGCTTGCAACCTCAGTGTGGGGAGTTCAACTACCGCGTTGTAGGAGGGCTCCCTTGGGGCCAGGAGTATAAAGGGTGCTGCCACCCTGGCTGCATTGGGCACATCCGCGATTTACTTCCGCTAGGACACCGAGGGGCCGGGAGCTAGTGGTCCAGGATTAACCCGAAGGCGAACCCGGGTATCAAAAAAAAAAAAAAAAAAAAAGGAGTTACATCCTGAAAGAAAGAGAGAGATTTTAGGAAACAAATTGTTTTCTATTTCGAATTAATGTCATACTCCCTCCGTCCCACAACAAGTGACACACTTTGTCATTTTGGGCGTCTCACTAATAAGTCACACTTTCTAAAATGGCAAAAAATCTTTACTATTTCCTCCACTCATTCTCTCTCCTACATTATTTTAATACTCATAACATCATTATAATTTACTATTCTCTCCACTCATTCTCTCTCCAACTCAACTATCTACACTCACAACACATCAACCTTTTCACTTTTTCCTTAATTCCCGTACGAAACAGTAACTGTGTTACTTGTTGTGGGACGGAGGGAGTATACTGTATTTGGTAAGTTGATTTTGGGACTTTCATAAAAAGATTTATATTGTCCTATTATGAAAAGGACATTGTTAATATTGTAAAGAGTAAGTTTTAGGGAAAATCTGTTTCTCCATAAGTTATAAAAAGTTCACTTTTCATCCTTAAAAATATCAAGTTTAGACCTTAAAACATTGAGTTTAGGCCTTAAAATACCTAGAAAATAAAATAGTGAGTTTAGGCGTTAAAATAGTGATTTTAAGCTAGAAAATAAAATAGCGAGTTTAGGCCTTAAAACAGTGAGTTTAGGCTTTAAAACACCAAGTCGGTATATTTAAAAACAAGACTTTTTATAACTTATGGAGAAATATGTTTCCCCCAAAATTTTATGTATTGTAAATATCTTTTATTTATGTACATATATTTATATTAGGTCTAACCTATTAACAAAATCTCTTTCCTTGTGAATGTGCTTTATGTTTCCTTGTAAGAATTGAAAAACTCACATAAGGAAGGTGTTTGATTCGTGAAGATCTTTTTAAGGTGCATATAAATACAAGAGATCAACACAAAGAGAAGACACGACTTTGGAGTGAATTTGAAAGACAATACACAGTTGTTCTTCACGTTTTCATATTGTCAATTTAGGTTGTGAGTGAAGGTTGTGTCTCACATCCGAACTCACATCTAGGTTTCTGTCAAGTTCTTTGTTTTACTTCTGATTGGAATAGAGTCTACTTGGGAAAGTGAGTCTGTTCTTGTTGTAGAAGGTGATTAGAACTTGTTTAGTATTTTAGTTTTCACTAATTCGTGTTTTTGTAAACAACACAGTTTTTAATAGTGAAAAGTTTTTGGGCGTAAGCCTTGTTTGCTGGGATCAAAACCAGTAAACGTTATAATTCTTGCGTTTTACTTTTTATTCCGCTGCTTTATTGTGGATGTGTGAACAGTTGTGTGTCACATCTGTACTCATATCTGTAAACTGTTGAATTGACTAGATTTTCTAGCTACACGAAACTTTCACATCCATAACCTTTTGAACATAGACAGTTGTATTCAGGCGCGAATTCAGGATTTTAAAATTGCGTGAATTTGATATTTAAAAAATATTGTAAACAATAATAACAGTAAAAAATAACTTCATATATAAAAAAAAAACTAGATCCGCTGCTCCTCCTGGTTGTATAGTGTTAATGTGACTGTTGAATAAACAAGACACATCCAGAATATGGACAGTTGTATTGTGGATAACTTTTAATTACAAACAAAAATTGTGATGAGTGAGTGGAGAGCATGCATGCAATATTGTTATTGAATATACAGTACATATTAATCCATTATGATTCAGATTCAACATTCATCGGTCGAAACTTATATCATATTTTCATTCAAAAGAGAAAAAGAATACTCCCTTTTTGAGAGTGTGCGGTTTGTAAAAGTAAAATAAAATGTTGTGAGTATTAAAATAATGTAGAATTGGGAATTAAGGAATATGATATTTTAAGAAAAAGAATACTCCCTCCGTCCCGCTAATACTCCCTCCGTCCCGCTAATATCCGCACTAACACTGGTTGTATAGTGTTAATGTGACTGTTGAATAATCGGGAATTAAGGAATATGATATTTTAATAAAATGTTGTGAGTGTAAAAGTAAAATAGGAGAGAGAATGAGTGGAGGGAATAGTAAATTATAATGATGTTGTGAGTATTAAAATAATGTAGGAGAGAGAATGAGTGGAGTAGGATGAATATTTTATTAATATAAAGTTTCCTTTTTGAGAGTGTGCGGTTTGTAATGGAATGCCCAAAAAGAAAAGTGTGCGATTTATAGCGTGACGGAGGGAGTAAATCATAACCTACTTTGACGTCAAGAGTAGCGTTTGACTCGATGTAAAAGAGCTAGAAGGATATTGAAAGTTGAATGTCAATCTATAGTATAAATGAGGGAAGGGTGTTGCAGTGGTATGAATAGTGCCAATTATCGAATTTCCCATTTTGTCCTCACTATTTTGTCTCTTTCCCATTTTGCTCATAAAAAAAATTAAATTAAAAAAAAAAAAAACGTATCCTCGAACACGGGCTTATTGAAAGTTATATCATAATTTCATTCAAAAGAGAAAAAGAATAAATCATAACCTACTTTGACGTCAAGAGTAGCGTTTGACTCGATGTAAAAGAGCTAGAAGGATATTGAAAGTTGAATGTCAATCTATAGTATAAATGAGGGAAGGGTGTTGCAGTGGTATGAATAGTGTCAATTATCGAATTTTCCATTTTGTCCTCATTATTTTGTCTCTTTCCCATTTTGCTCTTAAAAAAAATTAAATTAAAAAAAAAACGTGTCCTCGAACACGGGCTTATTGAAAGTTATATCATAATTTCATTCAAAAGAGAAAAAGAATAAATCATAACCTACTTTGACGTCAAGAGTAGCGTTTGACTCGATGTAAAAGAGCTAGAAGGATATTGAAAGTTGAATGTTGAATGTCTTGATAATGGTGGTCGTTGGCCAAATATCTAATAGGGGCATGTTAAAGATAAGGTTTACATCCTATCAATTCTGTTTCGTATATCGGTCGGTACATATCACTCCAATCAAAAGTTAGTGCAGAACATTTAATTTAATGCACCATTCCGTTTTATGCATAATACTGTATCAGTTCGTACCACTATGAATCTATTATAAATGATTAAAAATAAAATAAAAAATACGGTAAATTCGATACAGTACAACGGTATATTCTAATATGGATACGTACCTTTCTATTGAGCAAACCGGTGCGCTGCTGGTACGGAATTGATAACTATGGCCCTGCTGCCGCGGTACGGGATTGATAACTATGGCCCTGAGTGAGACTTGTAACTATGTTTAGAGATGCCCAAACGGTTTCGAACCGGTGGGCCGAATCGAAACCGGACCGAATAAAAATCGGAGGAAAATCGGACCGAACGAACCGTGAACCGGCTGAACCGGCGAACCGGCGGTTTGCCGGTCCGATTAAGGTTCAAGATTTCAAAAACCGGTGAACCGCCGGTTCAGGAACCGGAACCGGAACCGCAGGTTCACGAACCGGAACCGGAACCGCCAACGGCTAGATGATCTGGTGCGTCCATTTCTTGATCCGACGGTCCATGTTTAATGACCGTTAAATAACGGTCAGTGACCAAAATGTAAAAAAAAAAAAAAATTTAATCGTTTTGGTCCCTAAAACGGTTTTTTTTTTTATTTTGGTCCCTAAAACGTTTTTTTTTCTTTTTCTCTCAAACCTATAAATACCCTCCCCCTCCCTTTACTTTTTTCACTACTCTCTCTCAACTCTCAAGTCTCAAACTCTCAATTACTTACTCTCTTTCTCTCTATCTCTCAAAGACTCAAATCTCTCTCTCATCTCAATCTCTCAAGTCTCAAACTCTCAATTACTTACTCTCTTTTTCACCAAAAAAATGTCTTCATCTCGTGGCGGCCGTGGCGATAAGGGAAAGAATGTATCAAGTTCGCATCCATTTCCCCCGCCGATGATTCCATTTGGGGCAATCTTAATGTTCAACCTCTACCACAAGAAACGTTTAATTTGAGCGATGATGGAGTTGATACAACATTTCCAATGGGTGATCATGGTCATACCGAAGGGAGTAACACTCAAACCACTCAAACCCAAAGTGAAGCGCGAGGGGGTGGTCAAACTCAAATCCGAGGTCGAGGTCGAGGACGAGGAGGTCGAACCACGGGAAGGTCGGACATCATGACCGTGCACTTTTCAAAAGTGCCAATTGAAGGTACCAACCAATACACCGTTTCTTGCAACCATTGCCCTCAAAAATTTGCCTTTACCCATGGAGGTGGTTATGGGACATTTAAAAGACACTTGACGACAAGGCACCCCGATCAAGTTGGAGATGCCCAAGATCAAACACAACTACAAGGATTTACGGGATCATCACAAGGTACGTCTTCGCAATTATTTAAATTTGATAATTCAACGTATAGAAGAGAAATGGCAAAATATACTGCTGCTAAAGGATTATCCTTTAATTTTACTAATGATAGATTATGGTCTCATATGGCACAACTTTGTTTAAATCCCACGGCTAAAGAAATTAATAAAAATACAAGTACTCGTGATACTAAAGCTCAATATCTACAAGGAAAATTAACTTTAATTAATACGTTTAAAGATTTACCCCAAAAATTGTCAATATGTGCCGATATATGGAGTGACCATTGGCAAACTCATAGCTATATAGGAATTACATGTCATTGGATTGATATTAGTTGGAAATTACAAAAACGATTAATTGCATATAAATCTTTTGATACTGTTCATAACGCTCAAAATATTTGTAGTAAAATTGCTAATGTTTTACAAGAATATGTATTAGTTCACAAAAATTTTTCAATTGGATTTGATAATGCCGCAAATAATACTGCTAGTCTACCATCACTCATTGATATTTGTCAACCATCTATTGGTGGTAAATTTTTTCATGTTAGGTGCATATGTCATATTTTAAATTTGTGTGTGCAAGATGGTTTAACAACTTTAAAGGAACATGTAGCCCCAATTAAGGAAGTTCTTGCTTATATAATGAGAAATCATAGTGTAACAAAATTGTGGATTGGATTTTGTAAAATAAATAATATCCCACCTAAAAGATTTTTCCTAGATGTTCCAAACCGATGGAATTCCACTTATAAAATGTTATCCGAATCTTATGATTTTCGTGAACTATTGTGTCAGTTTATTCAACAAATAGAGTATTCAACTATAATATTGCCTCATCAATGGGATATTTGTAATAATTTAAAGAAAATTTTGAAAGTTTTTAAAGATGCTACCGTACAATTATCCGGTTCTTACTATCCCACTTCACCGTTAGTTATAGAACACGCCGCTAAAATTAGTTACATATTTATGCATTTTAAAGATGATCAAATTTTAGGTGAATGTATTAACAAGATGAGAACAAAATGACTTAAATATTTTTTGATCATTCCTCCATTGTTTTTAGTAGCTAAACTATTAGATCCTAGGATAAGAGAAGATGGTTTAGAACAAATACTAGATTATTATTATAATAATCTATTTCTCATCGGCTTTGATTTGTTTTTAGATAGACTTATCCCAAAGGCAAAAGACGTTGTAATTGAAACTAAAAAAATTGTATATGAACTTTATAGAGAATATTATGATCTTTTTGGTAATATTGTTTATCCTCCTAGTAGTGAAAATGTAGGTGGTAGTTCTCACGAAGATAGCGATCCCTTTAACTTTATAGATAATTTAATTAGTTCTAGAACTCAAAAACGTCAACGAGGTGGCTCCACTTATATTGAACTTGAAAATTATTTAACCACTTCTTTTGAGCCTATAGACGATTTTGATATTGCAAAGTGGTGGGCACGAAGGGCAAAAAACTATCCTATTCTATCATTGATAGCAAAGGAGATCCTAGCCGCTCCCGCCTCAACCGTTGCCGTAGAAGAAGTATTTAGTGTAGGAGGAAATGTCTTATCCGATCGAAGGTTAAGGTTGTCTCCATATAATTTAGAATATCAAATGTTGCTCGGCGATTGGCATAGAGCCGAACTACGACTTCAAGATAAAAGAAGTAGTTCCGAGGAGGAGGAGGCCTTTGATGAAGATACATCGGGGAGCGAAGCCGAATGAACTACGCCGCTCTTTAGACTTTAGATTAGGTTAATTGTAATTTTATAGATTAGATTATAGATTAGGTTTATTTTTATTTAATTGTAATAGTTAGGTTGAGGTAAAGGCTCCTAAATGTCCCCCCTTATTTATAAAAGGGTAAAGTTGGTTGTCCCCTTCATTTGTAATTTTATTTTAATTAATAAAATTTAAGGGTACCGTCCCTTTTTCTTTTATATACTTTCGTTTATTTTTAAAAAAGTTAAGTTTTTAAATGACTTTTTTGCAAAAAATTAACTTTTTTGTAAAACTTAACAGAAATTGTTAAGAATTTAACTTGTAATTTTTTTTTTGAAGGACTGGACACTTGGGCGACCGCCCTAGTCATCTTGTGCGACCGCCCAAGCCTTTCATTTGTTTTTTTTTTAAACTGGACACATGGGAGACCGCCCAAGTCATTCGGCCCTTTTTGGGCGACCGCCCAAGTCTTTTTTTTTTTTTTGAAATTAACCGGTTTAGAACCGGAATCGGAACCGTACGGCCGGTTCGGAACTGGGACCGGAACCGTGACAAATCGGGCCGGTTTCGGTTCAATACTTGGTGGAATCGTGAATCGCCGGTTCGGAACCGAAACCGACAGTTTGAACCGAATGGGCACCTCTAACTATGTTGCCCTTCTTTTCTTTTAGATTGTGCTCTCAAATTTAAAAAATGAGAGAAATTGGGAGAAATTTTTTTTTTATCGAATAAACTTTTTTAATAAACCTATTTTACCTCTAACGTATAACATTTTTTTCTTTCAATCTTGGTACAAGTATAATTTTATTTTGTATTCCTTTACTTTTTTCCTAATTTAGAAGTACAGAAGTACCTCAGAAAAGATTTTCCTCCCCTTCCTTTTTTCCCTTAATGAAGTCGGGACTTCTTGTCTCTCCCTAAAAAATTAAAAAATTCGAGAGCACACACTTAATGGTCTGTAATGTGGTCCCTCTTTGTGTCTGAAACCGATCTGATCGAGCTTAAACTTGTATTGTCTCTGACTTTATTGGAACGCATTATGTTCAATGGATTGAGATTGACCGACATAAACAATATATTTGTCAGTCGAGTGAGTCATTGACATAGATACAAGTACACTCGTTTAATCAATAAGTTAGTGTGTTCAAATCCAATAAATAAACATTTTTTTGCAAATTACGTTTTAAAATTTTACTCCCTCCGTCCCAGAGACTAAGAGTTCATCTTTTCCTTTTGATTAGTCTCAGATCAAGAGTTCATTTTCATAAATGGCAAGTTTTTGAATATATTTATACCCTTGTTATTTCATATACTTACAAAAAAATCATTCATTATACCCTTATAATTTTAACATATTTACAAAAAAACCAATCATTAACTTACTATTCCTCCCATTCATTCTCTCTCCTATTAAAAAATCAATCATTAACAACTATTTTCTATCCCATATTACCAAAAAATCATTCATTATACTCTTATAAAATTAATATATTTACAAAAAAACCAATCATTAACTACTATTTTCTATCCCACATTTAACTTTTATTCATTTTTTAAAAAATTTCTTAAGAAGCGTGAAATCCACCCCGTACACCCTTAGTTTAGTCTGGAACGGAAGGAGTATAATTTAAGTAATATACTTATTTAAAAATATTCAGAATCCACCGTTGAATTTGTTCAAATCTAGCTGAGAGTTTGATAGATATCTATTTTGGCGAGGGAAGTGTTTTTTTTTTTTTTTTTTTTTTTTTCCGTTTTCTTTTTTTTTAATGGACTTCTCGCAGTTTGGTTGCTGAGAAAAGGGGAGAAAATGAAACTTTTTTCTTTTACCTAAAGGATTTTTTTTTTTTTAGGCGAAAAGGGCAATGCCCCCTAAATTTTATTAAAAATAAAAATTCAAAAGTACAATAAATAAAGAAAGACAGAAAATAAAATAAAATAAAGAAAAGGTCAATCAAATCGTCTTTTAGGATTCCAAAGCCTTTTAGGCATGATGTTTTTTTTTTTAGCTTTCGCCCCAGATTTTCCTCGTTTCCCTTTAACCTTTTGAAATTCATCTTCTTCATCGTAATAGTCTTCAAAATTATCGCCGTCAGCCATTGGAGTAAGCCGAAGGAGAAGAATCAGAAAGACCGCCATCAGGTTCGGAATCACATTTTTCCCGAAGAATAAGAGCATCTTTTAAATTTTTTGGGTTTATAAATTCGGGATTAAAATATTTAAGATTTGGCATACGAGCAGTAGAGGAACGTAAGTTAGGGGCTGAGGAAGCTTGAATTTGTCTAACCTTTTCCCGAACGAGATTTAGAGCTTCGCTATCTAAAGCAGAAGAAGACAAAGGGATGGTTGATGAAACCGTAGACCACTCATGAATGGCCAAATCCCAACAACGATCCAACCGCATGAAGTAGATACCGTAATTTCATTGCTGTATTTATATCAACAATAGCCGTGTCATCCAAGACAAACAAATCATCACCTCGAGTGTCAACCGAAACATTATTTTCGGTGACAACTCGTTAGAGTGATCAATCCCCATCGAGAACAACAACCTCGGTCTCAAGAGCACAACCATCAATTTTCGCATTATTCGGCCATTAGATTTATCTTCTTGACCTTTGAACAACCGGAACATCATGTTGATTGGACTTCGAAGTCTGGCCAATACTTGCATTCTCACTTCTGATCTTAGTATTTCCGCCAATTGAGCCACTTTCAGAATGCTTTTTATCTTCATTACTAAGTTGACCATTGCTTGGTTGTGACTTTTCTACGTAAACTTGCTTTTGCTTTTCTTTCTGACCCATATTTTTTTCCTTGTTAACATCCTCCACACCTTTCCCAGAATTTTCCTTGGCCGAATCTGCCTTAGAAGGCTCCTTATTTTTGTTCTCACCAAAACGGGGATAAAGGTAAAAACAAGAACTCATGTCATGGCCAAGCTTGAAACAATGTTTGCAATAGTAAGGCAAATTTTGAAATTCCAAAGGCTGATAGAAACTTGAGAATTCATCACCACAATCAATAAAACCCTAGAAGGCAGTTTCTTTAACAAATCGACTTGAACTATTAAGATTATACTGATTTTGGCGAGGGAAGTGAGTGGGCGCGATCAGCCAATTAGGGTAGGGAGGTGGAATTATTATTTTCATATTTTTTTCCTTCTTTCTATTAAGATTATACTGATTTGATTTAGTTACCATCTTTTTTAGTGATTATATAAGTTGTATAATTATTCATAAAACTTGATTGTAGGAGATATTTACGAGGTGTAGTAGCCTAATTCTAGAAGATTCTGGATGAGTTTGATATATTAGCAGTATGCCAGTACGATTCTTATTCTACTTTTGATTATATTATAAGAAATATTCTCCATAATCATCATTTGTGTTTAGTGATTATTTTCCATATTTAGCCAAGTTGCTAGACAGAACAACAACCGTCATGTCACGAATATTATGATTTATTATAAGATCTTGGATTAGAAAAATTATGACAATTATGGGTTTTTCCTATCCACTTAAACTTACTATCTAAATAAAAGAAATATGCTCAATCTTTAAAAAAAGGAAGAAAAAACAAAAGTACAATGCTCAAGATAAATACCCTTTCAATCTCGAAATTATAATAATGCATTTTTAACAACTAAAAAAAAAATAATACTCCCTCCGTCTCTAAATGTTTGTCCCATTTGACTTTTCAAACATTTTAATTTAGTGATTTTGAAGCTTTAATTTTGGTTATTTTTACGAACGCTTTGAAAATTATTGATAATATATACCGCCGTTATGTAATACTCCGTCCCTAAATGTTACAAGTTTTGAAAATTTAGTGATTTTGAAGTTTTAATTTTGGAAATGAGACTAACTTTTTGGGGACAAAGGAAAAGAGGAACTGGGACAAACATTTAGAGACGGAGGGAGTAGTAAAATTGTCATTTCGATTGATCGACTTCAATGATGTAATTTAATCTTTCGATTGACTTTGTGCCATGTAATATAAAGAAAAATGTCAAAATGCTTGTGTCCAAGCGACTTGTTGAGCAGGTTTAAATTTTTACTGATATAGATCTTGAATTCGATATTCCTGTTAGCTAAAATTGAGATTAGGTTATTAGGAATTAAAAAAAATATAGCATAAAAAAAAAAAATCAAGCTTGCTTTAACACCTATCAACGAAACAGTCTTAAACTTGTGTAGATGAAACGACTCTGCAACATGAAGCTTTGACTAGAAAGTCGGTAACAAGAGGTGTCTATGCATACCAAGTACGTTGACACCTGCTTTAGAGGATGCATATATGAATGCTTCCCTTGGCTGTATTCCAACTCCGGAAGATATGCAATACTTACCCCGTCCCGTTCGAAGAGACACAAATTTTCTTTTCGAACGTCCCATTTAAAATGATACAATTCAAAAATGAAAAGTTTTTTATTACTTCTTTATTTGTGGGACCCACTTATCATACTCACAATAATTATCCACTAACTATTCTCTACCCCACTTTCTCTTTCCTACGTCACTTTTCATATTCACAACATTTATTCCACTATACATTTTTTCTCTTTCCTACGTCACTTTTCTTAATCTCGTGCAAGGCAAAAACTTTGGCTTTTCGAACGGAATGGAGGGAGTACTCCCTCCGTCCCAGCTTAAGCTTCACCAATTATTTAAAAGGGCGTTCCGTTACAAGCTTCACATTTTCTAAAATGAAAAAGATTTATTAATATTCTATTATACCCACTAATTTTTTCTCTCTCACACATTTAAATTAAGTTATGGGTACCACTTGTCATATCCACTTACTTCTTTCTTCTCACAATCCTTCTTTCACTCCCATTATTTTTGAATATATATATGAACGGTATAAACCGAGCAACGAACATGGGTTTGCCCGAACTTGGGCCCAACTATATTGGGCAGTGGATATTGTCTAATTATGAAGTATTAGGGCCGAGTAAGATCTTCCTCGTACGCCGAGGAACATTTATCTCGGCCTTCTATCATCATTTTTGGGCCGCCATATCGGAATTACCGAGGAAAGAGAAGTTATTTGCTCGGCATATATGCAAGTGACGAGGAAAGAAAATCATTCTCCCCGGCATATCTCTGTGTCGGCCATTTACCAAATGACGAGGAAACAAAGTCATTTTCCTCGGCTTATTTGCCAAAGGCCGAGGAAAATCATTTGCCTTCCTCGGCGTTCCGGCTAGCAGTTACAATCCTTATTCAACAAGGATTATACAGTTGTAACCCCATCAAGATTACAATTACCAATAGCAATTCAAGTCAAACAATGACTCCTTAACAGATATAATTCTCTTAAGATTATATCTTATCTATTTACAAGTTCATTCCAACATGGATTCTATCTATCCATTCCTATAAATACAAGCCCCATGGCTCATTATTCGGTACGTTACTTTTTACATTGGAGAAACTCTGTCAATTTGATTTCTCTAATATCAACCGTGAACTTACTCTCACGCCGGAGGGCCTTTAGCCGGATCCGCCCCGGCTTAGTTTACGTGTTTTCTCTTATTTTCAGGCCTTGCAATCGCCGGAGCATTCGACGCTTGGATTTGGGCTGTTTTGACGATTTTGGCATCATCAATTGGTTCCATTGCCGGGAAATCGATTCAAACACCCTTTGTTTGGCCTGGAAAATCTCGCCTGAGAAGCTATTTTCCGTTGGATTTGTTCTTGATTGAAATCGGAAATTTTTGCTCCGACAGGCTCTGTTCTTGATTCGGTCGAAATTTGTAAACTTCCACCGGAAACTGCTAGTTCACGTCTGAAGCAAAATTTGTGGCTTGAAATTTTGTGTTGGAAAAATCACAATTGGCTGTTTGTTTTTGGTTAAAATTTGCCCTAAATTTAACCATAAATTCGGTTCTGGTGAAATTGTGATTTTTGGAAAATTTCGCATTTAATAATCTTTGTGAATCATAATGGACGGACAATTCACAAGTGTTACAGCTGAGGATCCCACCCAGTGAATGGGAAACACCGGAGCCGAGGAGCCACCGCTCCTCCTCCTCCTCTACCTCAAGCCGATGCCATTCCTCCCCTTGCCATGACTCTTCGTTCCACGGGTCGTGCAAATGCCGAGGGAGAGGGCAATGACCTTCCTCGTCCTACTCGTGCTCGTGGGAAGCAAGCAGAAGGAAGAAAACAAAGAATGTCGACGCCGGTCAAGCAGAGGATCTCAACCCGTTGACCGACGCTCTTTGTTACACAAACAAATGGAGACTTTGCAAAGGATGTATGAAACGCAAGTTGCTCATGCAAATGGACCCGCATCATTCCATGGCTCCCTTCATTGTACCATCAATGGGCCCACCTTTGAGAAAGGAACAGGAGAGCATCGTGCTCCTCCCCCGAAGACCGCCGAACTACCAATGCCGCTCCCAGTGGATTCTCCTCGTCCTCGGCATAACAAGAAGCGTAAGGACCCCGCGGTCGACCCGAGAAGCCAAATAACTCCTAGGGAAGAGGAAGTGAACTCCAAGGACCTAAGGACAAGACTCGCCTTGAATAGGCGCCTATCCCCTCGCTCGCCTCATCATGACACCTAGGCGTCCCGCGTCTCCTCGAGCTCGTCGGCCGCATTCTCCTCGTCCTCATCGTTCGCATTCTCGTCGTCCTCGTCGACCGGACTCTCCTCGTCCTCGGCATCGAGAATTTGCTAGGCCAAGGACCCCAGAGCCCTACAGATGATACTTGGCGCACAAGACCCGGAACCAAGACGTGATAGGGCCCCCTCCGCACGTGATGGCCACGTACATGAAGCGGAGCACGTAGGGCAAATGATCGCCCTAAAGACAAGTCGAGTCGAAGTTCCCAACGAAGCACTCGCTCAGCAAAGTGAGAAGGAAATAGAAACAAAGCAATGGGAGCTGTTGAAACAAAGGCCGGATGATATGGAGAGGGGAAAGAAATATAATGATGACGATTATGATTGGGCCACACGTCCGTTTTCCTTGAGGATAACTGCCGCACCTCCCCATCCTAACCTCAAGCTCCCAAATTTCGAGAAATATAACGGAACCACCGACGCCAAGGACCATGTGCAAAGTTTTGAACAAACCATGAATCTCCTCACCACCTCCGATGACTTGCTCGCAAAGCTTTCGCGAGCACCTTTTCCTAATGCCTTTGACCTGGTTCCGTGAGCTCAAGAAAGGTTGCATCGATTGCTGGAGGGGCATGAGGAGAATGTTCTTAGATCATTTTGCCACGACTGGGAAAAGGAAGATGAGATTAACCGACTTGGCCAACATTGAGCAAGGGAAAGGAGAGACCACCCTCGCCTACTACAATAGGTTCCGAAAAATGGCGTATCAAGTCGAAGAAAGCCTTACCGATAGGGAGGTCATAGTTTGCTTCAACTCTGGGTTAAAATCTGGCCCCCTCATTTATGAACTCTCGCCCAGTGGAACCCAAACTCCAAGGCCGAATTATACAAAGTGGCTTATGCCATTTCCATGGCCGAGGACAAGACAAAGAAAAGGGGTGCCGACAAGACGGAACCCGAAGCAACTAACTCCCGACGTAATGACAATGGGAACGGCAAGAAAGGAAAGAATAGAACCGAAGCACCGAGAAGCCGGAGTTCACCCTCTTACAAAGCCCATCTCCGAAATCATGCAGATGGTGAACCTTCCTCCACCTCGTCCGCCGACCGATAACCCAAAGTATCCCCGCAACAAGAACAAATACCGTGATTTTCACAAGGACAACGGGCACACCACCGATGGTTGCCGGGCCCTTAAGAAGATAATCCAACAATGGGTTGACGAGGGAAAGTTAGACCGTTATGTCATGAAGAAAGATGGCAAGCGAAAGCGGAAGCAAGAGGAGAGTGAAGATGACTCCAAGAGTGAGGATGAAGATCGAAGGCCTCCTAGGGCTAAACTACATGTGATCCGTGAAGAGGTGACCTCCACCGAAAGCTAAGGGATCGGATCCACGAGCTAAGCAAAGTATACCATGTCCCCGCTTGGATCCATAAAGCGTAAGAAATCATTAGTTTTTCTCCGAATGAGTTGGCAGGAAGTCGAGCAGCTCGCGAGCAGCCATTGGTCATCAAGGGTCGAATTGACAATGTTGAATCCGAAAGACTTCTTGTTGACACGGGGCCTCCCGTGACATCTTGTACTATTCAGCCTTCCAACAAATGGGATTGAAAGACACTTCGCTAGAGCCATATCATGGAAGGCTTGAAGGATTCACCAACCATAAGGTTGGAGCAAAGGGAACCGTAGAACTGGAACTCGAAGTCGGCGATCATCCCTTCCGAGCCAAAGCTACTGTCACTTTTATAGTCATGGATTTGACTAGTGACTATCATGCGATTATCGGCATTCCAAGTCAAGCCAAACTTGGGATGGTAGCCTCCCTTCCTCACCAACGAGTTAAATTTCCCACTCGTGCTGGCATAGGATGCGTGAGGGCAACCCCCAAAGATTTCTTGGAACATGTTGTCAAGAGCCGAAAAAAGTCAAAAAGCGTGGAGATAGATACGCCCGAGGAGAACATCAAGATCACCAAATCTCAGCAGACCACGGAAACTAGCTCTAGAATGAACTATATCCGTGAAGTATGGGAAAGTGAGGAAGAGGAACCTATGGTCCTTGAAATTGTGGATGACCAAGGCATAACTCTACCCACACTGGAAGAAGAGCCTATGGTCCTAGAAACTGCAGATGACCAAGGCATAGTTCTACCCATCTCCGAGGAAGAACCCATTCTCGTCAATGACCGTAACTCTGGGGCCAACCATGACTCGGGGAGGAACGATCTTCCGCACATCGATAAACTTATGGAGGAAGAAGGCCTCAATGTAAACGACAATGAAGGGAGGAGAATCGTAGAGATCATCATCGAATCCTGAAATTTCGAGACGGACCGTAAATGAAGCCTCGTAGATGAGCTAGAAGAGGTAGTCATTAATCCCGACTATCCCGAACAAAAATCAAGCTAGGAGGCCAGCTATCACAGGAAGAGAAAGAAAGAGTCATATCCCTCTTGAAAACAAGCCTCGACGTCTTTGCTTGGAGAGTCGAAGACATGAGGGGGATCAACGAAGAAGTAGCCCTCCACCGCTTAGAAGTTGATCCTTTAGCGAAGACCATCTCCCAAACGAGGAGAAATTTTGCAAGGGACAAGGAGGAAGCTATAAAAGAAGAGGTGCAGAAATTACTCGCCGCCGAAATAATTCGCGAAGTCAAATACCCCGTTTGGTTGGCTAATGTCGTTATGGTAAAGAAGCAAAATGGGAAATGGCGTATGTGCATGGACTTTACCGATCTAAACAAAGCCCTACCCCAAGGACAGCTTATCCTCTCCCCGTAATCGACAAGTTGGTGGACTCCATTTCGGACACCAAACTCTCGCCTTCTTAGATGCCTACTCGTGCTATCATCGATAAAAATGGCGAAAGAAGACATCGAGAAGACTCGCCTTTCAAACACCCGTGGGGAATTTCGCTACATCATGATGCCTTTTGGGCTCAAGAATGCCGGTGCCACTTACCAACGGATGGTAAATCAAGTTTTTGCAAGTCGATAGGTAGAAACATGGAGGCTTATATTGATGACATGGTCATAAAGACCAAGGAAGGCAGCCACGTTCCCGACCTAGAAGAGACCATTCACAACCTCCGAGCCAACAACATGAAGCCGAATCCAAGCAAGTGCGTGTTCGGAGTTACCGCAGGGAAATTTCGGGCTTCATGGTTTCCCAAAGGGGGATTGAAGCAAACCCGTAAAAGATCAAGGCGCTCATTGACATGAAGGAACCTACCACCATCAAGGAGGTCCAAAGACTTAATGGAAGAATTGCGGCCCTTGGAAGATTCATCGCCAAGTCCGCCGAAAAGTCACCGCCTTTCTTCAAAGTATTGAAGGGTACCAAGAGCTTCTCCGGACTCCCGAATGCTCGGAAGCGTTCCTCCGGTTGAAGGAGTACTTGGGTTCCCCTCCCTCTTAGCATCCGACTACCGGTGAGATGCTATACGTCTTCCTAGCCGCCACCGATCACGCCTGTCGCACTGCCTTAGTTCGAAAGGATGAAGGAATTCGTAAGCCCGTCTACTATGTCTCAAAGGCTCGTCCGATGTAGAAAGCAGATATTTTAATGTGGAGAAGATAGCATACGCACTGTCATTGCTTCAAGGAAGCCGCGTGCATATTTTTCTCGCACACCCTATCACCGTCTACACCAATGAACCATTGAAGAAAATCCTTCACAAGTTGGACGGCTCGGACGTCTCCTTAATTGGTCAATCGCTCTAACGGAGTTTGATATCACTTACCAACCAAGGAAGACCCTCTTAGCACACCTTTGGTTGACTTCATGGTCGAGACCGCCTTTATGGGTGAGCATCTCCCCACCTCCCTAAGCAAAACGCGCCTAGGAAAAGACTCTCCCATTGAACTCCCATCCAACCGTTGGATCCCGTATACGGACGGATCAGCTACCAAGGAAAGAAGCGGAGCCGGAGTAGTACTAGCAAGCCCGAAGGAGAATATACTATACAAGATGCCATCCGCCTGTGTTTCCTCGCCTCTAACAACCAAGCCGAATACGAGGCTCTCATATTTGGCATTGAGTTGGCCTCCTTCTATGGAGCAACTAAGGTGGCCGCTTTCAGTGACTCCAACTTGTTGTCAAACAAGTGAAAGGAGAATATAACACTCAAGATGTCACCCTTGCCAAGTATAGAGACTGGTCCTAGATATGACGAAGAAAATGGAATTTTTCGAGCTCAAGCGGAGATAGGAAGGGAAGACAACCAAGTCGCAGACGTTCTCTCCAAACTAGCCACCATGGATGTGTCTCCTTCGGAGACCAACCCATATGTAGTTTATGCCGAGGAACCCGCGTATGAAAGATTACAAGTCATGCTTCGGACGAGGAAGAGAGATGCTTTGGATCGATGACTACATCGAATACATTGAGAAGGAGAAACTCCCGTAAGATGATGCTAGAGCCAAGCTTATCAAGAAGAGGTCTCCAAGATTCGTGGTGATGAACGGAGTCCTCTACCGAAGATCTTTCACGAAGCCCCCGCTAAGGTGTGTCTATCCCAAGGAAACCGAGAACCTCCCGGCGTAAGTACATGAAGGTGTTTGCGGCGGACACCCGGGGCCGAACCTTAGCCGACAAAATCATATCGCTAGGTTACTACCGGCCAAACCTAAGGGAAGACGCGCATGCCTATGTTCAAAATGTGACAAATGCCAAAGGTTCTCTCGACATTCCAAGACTACTCGAGCCGAGCAAACACTTGTAATACCTACGTGGCCATTTGATATGTGGGGAATCGACCTCATTGGACCCTTCCCACCCGCCCGTGGTAATTGCAAGTACGTGATAGTAGCCGTTGATTACTTCTCCAAGTGGATAGAAGCCAAGGCATTGGCCAAGATAACGGAAGAGAACGCGATCAACTTTGTCCATGACAACATCCGGTGCAGATTTGGCCTTCCGCATACAATTGTTTCGACCATGGCCTCCAATTCTCCACGGCATTTACAACCGAATTGGGAAGAGTCAAAGTACGCCATGCAAAATCTTCGCCAGCGTGACCCCAAGGCAATGGCCTGCGTAAGCCGCCAACAAACCGGTCCTAACCGCCCTCACCAAGAATCTTGAAGGACGCGAGGGTAGATGGTTGGGACGAACTTCCCTAGCTTTATAAGGCCGTTCGCACAACCACCCGGGGCCAACCGGAAACCCCATTCGCACTAACCTTCGGTTACGAGGCTATGGCACCAGCAGAGATGGCCATCCCTACAAGCAAGGAACTCCCATTATGATGAGCAAGTCAACAAGGTCAATAGGCTCCTAGACCTGGACCTGATAGATGAAAAACGACTAGCTGCGCAGATGAGGATGGTGAATTACAAGCAAAGGACCAAGGCATATCACGACAAGAGGGTCATCAAAAGAGTATTCCAAGTTGGTGATTGGGTACTTAGAAAGATCGAAGCCACCGGTCGGAAGGCGTAACGTAACAAGCTCTCCCCAAATTGGGAAGGTCCCTATATCATCACTCAAGTCATCCGAGAAGGGACCTACAGATTGAGGACCAAGGAGGGGAAGGATCTCAAGCATCCATGGCATTCCGACAACCTTAGAAAATATTATCACTAGTCTAGTTTATTCTGCAATAGATTAGCTCTTTATTTTCGGTCTTTTATTTTCGGTCTTTTGTTTTCTTTTTGTCTTTTTAGTTGATAGGATCACGGCTCTATGTAATCGCACTTCGCTCTATGAAAGCGGTTTCTTCCAACATGCAAAGCAACTATCGCCTCTTCACCCCAAAGACAGAAGATGAGGACATTACCTCAGATTCTCCGATACACAATAGCCAAGACCAAGGATCTTCCTTGGCCTGATGGCTTACCAACAGCCAAGACCAAGGGTCCTCCTTGGCCTGATGGCTTAACAACTGCCAAGACCAAGGATCCTCCTTGGCCTGATGGCTTACCAACAGCCAAGACCAAGGGTCCTCCTTGGCCTGATGGCTTAACAATTGCCAAGACCAAGGGTCCTCCTTGGCCTCGACGATGGCTTACCAATGCCCAAGACCAAGGATCTTCCTTGGCCTGATGGCCTACACACCTGCCAAGACCAAGGGACCACCTTGGCCTCGATGGCACTCAATATATCCCGTCAAGGGCCCACCTTGATTCAGATACCAAGCCCAAGACCAAGGAACCACCTTGACCCGATGGCTTACAACTCTTCCACCAAGGGTCCATCTTGACTTAGAGACTAATGCCCAAGGCCGAGGACTTTCCTCGGCCTAATGGCTTGATAAACCTCCTACCATGAATCTACTCGATTCAGATTACAACATTCAAAGCCGAGGAAAACTTCCTCACCCCAAATGAAGTACGAGTATAGTTACAAATGAGGAATCTTCCTCGGCCTAACCACTTGCTCCACAAGGAACAAGGGACCTTCCTCGGATCCCACCTTCCTAAGGCTAGTGCATAGCATACCAAAATATAACCAAGTCAAGAAAGTGACAAAGAATAATGACAAAGGATTTTTTCATTGATATTCAAATGGAAATTACAAGATCCTATTTGCCTATTACAAAAAGCAAAAAGGAAAAACTATCCTAAGACTGCCGAGCATCCTCAAAAGGCTCTTCTAGCCACTGGGTATTAATGGAGCCAGAGGAGGAAGGGTCGTTTGATGGGCTTTGGGCATCGCCTTCCTATTGCTCCCCTTACTCGCCTCTAGGTCCTCGTGCTCGTCGGCGTCTTGGATCGCCTCCACCAGGTCTTTAATATTGTCGGGGACAACAGGCCGGCTTCCACACTTCCCTCGCAAGCATGGGCATCCTCGCGCCCATCACCCATGTTGCTCTCGTAATAAGGGACCAAGTGATGGAGTGCCCGACCTCCTCGGCATATTGATCCCCGCAAATTAGCCGGGCAATCTTGTTGATGTCCGCACTGTGGAGGGATCGCCTAAAATGCTCCGGCCAAGTGGAGGTAGCCATCCTCGAACATGGTGGCCGTTTGCTCGTCCAACGCCTCTCTCAAGGCCGAGCCGGCCATCATCGCTTCTTTGAAAGCCGAGCTCTCCTTGAACCGAGCTACGGCCTCCTCCTCCCTAGCCGGAAGGGTAGCTTCCTGGCCCCTCGGCACTTGGCCTCAGCTTCATCAGCCTTGGTCTGAAGCTCGGCCTTATCTGCCTTGGCCTGGGCAAGCTCTTCATTTTTGAGCCGGAGATGTTCCTCGGCTTTTGACCTTTCTTCCTCGGCCCTTTTTACCTCGGCCTCAACCTTGGCCTTGGCCGCTGCAAGCTCAGCATCCTTGGCTTCTAAAAGTTTGGCCAAGGAAGACTTTTCTTTTTCGCTCTTTGCTTGAGCTGCCTTGGCCTCATTCAGGCGCCTTGTCTTCTTCTTGGCCAGCACATTCTCGTACGCCGTGACTGAAGCCAACTGAAAGATAAATCATCGTTAAGAAGACAAATCCAATATCAAAGACAATAACCCAGAAAGGGATCAACATTTACCTCGGCGATCAAGAGTCCCTTGTGGCAAAGCACAGTATCCTCGTTAGGACCCTCTTTGCAAAGGGTTTCATAAGCATCCTCGTCCATAGCCCTTTGGATAGGAGCTCGGCCCAATCTCACCAAGGGTCCCTCCTCGCCAACAGGGAGTCCCCTAAGACGAGGAATACCAAGTGGACATGCTTTTGGCCGGCTCGTCGGCCTCTTCAACAGCCTTGACCGATCGAACGGTCAAGGGAGGGGGAGCATCAACTTCGTGGGCCGCACCGACGCTTGCCCGTTTGGCCGCCGGCTCCTGGCGCCGGCACTGAGTTCTTTTCGAGCCCGACCTCCTTTCGACGAGGTTAGCTTCCTGCTGTTCTTCCTCGGCATCAACATGGAGGCTATGCCCTCTACGGCTGATGGGTTGGTTTGATTATCGCCACGGTTCTCTCGGCATCCACTTCCCGTGCAATTTAAGGGGAAGGGGTTGGTCGGGTCCCCAACATTAAGGATGAGGTTACGTGCATTAGAATCCTCCCTCCTTTCTCGTCGTAGCGGCTTTCTTGCTCAACCTCCTCTTCCTCTTCACGAGCTCTCGAGGACTAAGTCTCTCCATTTCAAGGGCCTTCTTCCTCGGCAGCTAAATCAGAAGACAAGGAAGAAATGGTCAAGTACGAGCAAGGAAATTCAAGGTCAAGTACGAGCAAAATAATATGACGCAAAATTACAAGTGTCCAAGATAAAAATTTACGTCCAACAATGTTAGGTGCTCCAATACATTGGTCACTGGGACGCTCATCATGGCACCTAATACAATCCTCGTGGAATACGAAGCCTGGATGTACCGTCCAATCGTTGAAGCGACGCCCTCTTTAACATTGACGCAGGGGAGCCACCCCGTCCTCGTTCCCCTGCATCAATCCCGCCTGGATATAGAAATGATCCGAGGATTCAACTTGCTTCCAATCCAGACCCCTACCCCGGCAAACTCTTCCGCACGCTGATCAAATCTTTGGTCCACCCGTATTGTTGGACGGCAAAGGAGGAGGTTGGATCATCACAAGGAGATTGGAACTCCCGCTGGCGGCTCTCAACGCGGATAACGTGGTTATCCCACTGGAACTTTACCGGACATGGGAAGAAGCAACTTGGGTTTCCTATTGGCACTTAATAACTACAAGCCATTGTTCCTTGATGACTTGGACAATGTAGAAGTGACGGAAGGCTCCCATGGTCGGTTCATAGCCTAAACTACGGCAAAGGATGATGAAGCTAACCAGAACCCTAGTACCATTGGCTCCTAGCATGGCCGGCACGCCTTTACATCATCCAAAACTCACAAATGAAGGGGTCTAGGGAAGACGGAGTCCACCGTTGAAACCGTTTGAAATAAAAATGGACGTAATCTTGGCTATAATAGAAGGCCGTCTCTTCTTTCTCCGTCTTCGGCTCGATCTTGCCCATATAAGTTAATTTATATTCAGCACGATCCACTTTGTACTTGGTGTGCAGCCTCTCAACCATGGGATCCCCGTGTTTTGGTGCCCTCTCGATTTGCTTTCCTCGGCTACCTGCTCCTCGGCCTCTTCTTCGGACAAGGCGGGCATCAGCTTGCGCACCTTCAACGAAGGCATTAACTATTTGAGTAGACGAGGAGGGCTCTCCTTCTCTTCCCGTCATATCTGCATAGGGACGAGGAGACAAAATTATTTACCTCGTCAATGGCTGATTAAATGACGGGAAGGAAGATTCCCTCCTCGGCATTCCATAAGGCCGAGGAAGGAAGATTTCCTTCCTCGTCATTTCATAAGGCCGAGGAGGGGGCCGTACCTCTCAGACGCTCACGCATTTCGCGATTGGAGGCCGGGTAGAACAGTTCGATGTGCTCCACCATCTCACCTCTATCCCCAAACACTATAATATTTGGTGACCCGGAATCAATCCTATCTATTCTTGTGGAATCCGGGTATTGGATGAATAAACGAGAGCGACCATAACCCCTCAACTGCTTGCTTATATCATCCAAGTTCAGCATCAACCATGGACCCCTTTCTCGTCGATAAACCCTCAGATTGCCCGTATGATATCCATAACGGAATCGGGGGGAATGGTCCCAAGAACGAGCCATTTCTAAGGGGAATCAAAGATTAAAAAGGGGAAGTTCATTCAATATTCAAAGAAGTTTAACAAGATACAAAGAAAATCAAAAATTTGAAATTTTGAGAGTTGAAACAAAAATTCTTGAAGAAAAGATTGAATCTTCAATAATGGCGGTTCATGTTCTTGATTCACATATGATTTCTCCTAACAACCCTAGAAGACGCTAAAGAAGGAAAGGAGTTCGTGAGAAGGGAAGAAAGTCATACCTGAGTTTACAAGAACGATTGGAATCACTGCAGAATGCAACTTCGCCGGAAAAATAGAGCTCGCCGGAAACTGGGTTCAAGATCGCTGCTGTTTCGCCGGTGAGTTCTTGCCAAATGCTCTCAATTGCTTGGGGTTTGTAAAGAGTAAAATGAAAGGGGTTTTAGCTTTTATACCTCCCCAAATTGGGTCGACCCATGGGTAAAGTGTAAATTCGGGTGAGGCGCCCCAAGAATTAAATGCTAAACACAGTTATCAAGGCGTGACAAGACTGGTGGGCCCCAGGTCATCATCAGAATAGCAACCGTCAGTTACCAACCAAGGACACGCGTCAAACCTGTTCGTATTCCATATGCCGATGCCGAGCTAACTTTCTACTCGTCCTAAGCCAAGCTAGAAAGTTGGGGGCCACTGAACGGTATAAACCGAGCAACGAACATGGGTTTGCCCGAACTTGGGCCCAACTATATTGGGCAGTGGATATTGTCTAATTATGAAGTATTAGGGCCGAGTAAGATCTTCCTCGTACGCCGAGGAACATTTATCTCGGCCTTCTATCATCATTTTTGGGCCGCCATATCGGAATTACCGAGGAAAGAGAAGTTATTTGCTCGGCATATATGCAAGTGACGAGGAAAGAAAATCATTCTCCCCGGCATATCTCTGTGTCGGCCATTTACCAAATGACGAGGAAACAAAGTCATTTTCCTCGGCTTATTTGCCAAAGGCCGAGGAAAATCATTTGCCTTCCTCGGCGTTCCGGCTAGCAGTTACAATCCTTATTCAACAAGGATTATACAGTTGTAACCCCATCAAGATTACAATTACCAATAGCAATTCAAGTCAAACAATGACTCCTTAACAAGATATAATTCTCTTAAGATTATATCTTATCTATTTACAAGTTCATTCCAACATGGATTCTATCTATCCATTCCTATAAATACAAGCCCCATGGCTCATTATTCGGTACGTTACTTTTTACATTGGAGAAACTCTGTCAATTTGATTTCTCTAATATCAACCGTGAACTTACTCTCACGCCGGAGGGCCTTTAGCCGGATCCGCCCCGGCTTAGTTTACGTGTTTTCTCTTATTTTCAGGCCTTGCAATCGCCGGAGCATTCGACGCTTGGATTTGGGCTGTTTTGACGATTTTGGCATCATCAATATATTATTTTCTTAATTTACGTGCTTCACTATTTTTTAATTTGCATGTTTCATTAAAATGATAAAGCATAACCCGAGACGGAGGGAGTATAGTTTAGTCCAACCAAAATTCTGACTGCAAAAGACAGCTAAGGGAAGTCTCAAATCACCAACCAAGACTCCTGCCACTAAGATTTTAATAAAGCAACTACACACAAAATCATAATGAACTTTAAATTAGTCAATTTTATAATATAACAGCTAACCGCACTTAATTACTATTATGTACTAATAATATTATTAATAACAAATTTTACATTTTTAATAAGATAATTAAACTAATATATAAATGTTACGTAAAGTTTATTTATAATAACGATCGAAAAATAGGAAAATTATTTTAGAACGGAGAGAAAGGAAGTATTTTTTACGCTTATTTAAGCGAAAATTCTTGAATCAATCTGAACACAAACCGGTCGACATCGTTTTGAAAATGGTAAAAGTCAAAAACTTGAAAAGTTAATAAACCTCAATTTTAGGGTAATTTGACCCATTGATCCCAACAAATACTTCCACCAATCCCATAGCTCACGTAAAGAAACCAATGCCTTTACTTTACCTTTTACAAGGTGGGGAAGTAAAAAATAATATTTTATTTGATTAAAAATGGAGTATAAATTATAATTTGATTTTTTAAGTTAATTTAATTAAGTTTGAATCAAAAAATATGTAAATTAAATTATTTTGTAAAATTTAAAAAATATTATCAAGAATAATTTAAATTTATACTCAAATTCAATTTTTATGATTTTATGAACTGATGATGCCAAAAACGTTCGTATTATCCCAAATTCAACGGCAGTTGTATCCTGTATAATTAAATAGCATGAAAAAGAAAAAACAAACACATAAACTAAGTCGGGGCTTCAACGGCGAAGGTCCTCCGGCGTTATAGTAAATATTTGTGTTTAAAGAGAAAAATCAATTGACAAGAGTTTAGAGTCAAAAGATGTATTATCAAAATAATGTGAATTATGACTTATATATATAGATATAGGATTGTAGAGACCTTGTTGAATAAAAAAATGTGTAAAATAAGGTTATAATTATAGAAGGATTATAACTATTCACATTACTTATTTGGTTAGGATTAGGCAACATATTCTGCACTTGCGCTTTGGTGGAGATCTGCTCGTCGTACATGGCCTGGTCAGCCCAAATCATGCCGAGCAAGAGAGTTGTAAAGGATAGTGGAGCCCATTTCTTATTTTGTTGACAACCGAGGAGGTGCTTCTCGTATTCAAAGGAGTCTTTGCTCGGCCTAAATGATTATGCCTTGTCGGCATGCGATTTTGTTGGATCTTAGTTATTATTCGCTCTACTATGTATAGGTCGACATAGTGAAAAATGACGAGTAGACACGACAAACAAAGATAAGAAAAGTACACTCCATTTGTCATACTTGAGACTTATATGAATTATATTTTGTGCTCAATCCATTGAGTCTTGCACGTTATGATGCATGTTTGTAACTCGATTTATACCGTTTATGAACATAACTAAGTTGTCATTAAAAAAATTATCAAATAGTGAAAATTTTCTATTAAAATTTTCTATCAATAAATAAATCAATGTGAAAAGAAGAAGAGAGAAATTTGGTCAGTAGTACAAGGGCCAATTGTGAAAATTTCTATTCAAAATACTCTTTCGTCCCAAATTTTTATGATAATCAAATTATATACTCCCTCTGTTTCATTGATAGTTTCACTTTTTATTAAAATGGGTGTCCCGTTAAAAGCTTCATCTTTTCTAAAATGACAAAGAATCTTTACAATTTCACCCACTAATTCTTTCTCCTAGTCTCCTACTTTACTTTTATACTCACAACACTTTTCAAATTTATTATCCTCTCCACTCATTCTCTCTCCTATTTTACTTTTATACTCACAACACTTTCTCCATTATCCTTTTTTCCTTAATTTAGGTGTCAAGTTCAAAATGGTGAAGTTATCGATGAAACGGAAGGAGTATAAGTTTAACTTAATATTTATAAATTATTAATGTGTTTCAAAAAAAATATAATATAAAATTAGCATTAATATATATTCCCTCCATCGTGCAGTAATATACAAAAAAGTAAACGGCTAAATTTCAAAATAAAAGGGGAATTACTTGTCTAACTCACACCAATTATTCAAATATTTAACTTTTTCTCTCATATTCAATTATATACAATTACAATTCATCACATTTATCACCTTTCTGCTTACTTAATTCTTGTGTCAAATCAATCTATAGTATAAATGGCAACAAGGGTGAACAGTACAATAAATAATTTTAAATGAATTTTTTTTCATTTTTTCTTCACTAAGTTGTCCCTTTCCAATTTTGTCCTTAAATTTTTTTTTTTAAATTAAAAAAAAAAAAAATATCCTCAAACACGAGCTTTTACTTTCCAATTTTGTCCTTAAATTTTTTTTTTAAATTAAAAAAAAAAAATATATCCTCAAACACGAGCTTTTACTAGTTTATTCATATTATACTATGGGACATGGGACGGGAGTAATTTATTTTTAATTATATTGATTATAATGTTTTTTAACAGAAAAAAGAAAAGGTACGATGAAAGTAGTGTTCCAACTTGGAACGTGGCCCACACGGTGAAATTACATTGGGTGGGACCCATGGATCCAAGTTCTTGTGCAAATTGTTTATGGAATGATGCGCCGCCTTTACGCCTGCCATTTCATACTTCCTTCTTTTTAATGCAACTTGCTGTCCCTCCCTCCTTCTCCCATAACAAATCCTCCCTCCAGTTCAACTCTCAGTGGAATGTTATAGAGAACCACTAGTACATTCTGAAACTTAGAAAATGTGGCTTACATACATACATAACGCTTTTTTAAATCGCTATTCTAGTTATATTCGTATAAAATTAAAATTTTAAAAATGAATAACACAAAATTTTATAATTTTTTCTTTTAAAAGTCAACATTTTCAAAATAATCCTTGAATCAAAATAATCATGACGTCACTCTTTCTACTATTGAGTTCTTTGTGCTTCGATCTCGATCTCCATTTCAAAATTATTGTCGCTTTTTGAGCTTTCTAACAGTTTTGACCTTATTTATTATTTATCTCTCATACAACACTTCACACACTAAAACAACTAGTACAAAGATCCAAGTTCGTGAATTTGAGATTTGAACGCTTTCAACTCAAAAGCGATAATTTTTTCAAAACTTTTATCAAAAAACGATAATTATTTTAGACAGGTGAGTAGTAACGTGTACACTAGATACCTTGTCGGTCCATCCCATAACATAACAAGTGTGGGATTTGTTTTTGTTTTTGTTTTTATTCCCTCCTAACAAATGAGATTATTTAAAATATTTAACTTTTAGTTATTCTTTATTTAATAGGCTACTCTTTTTTTTTTTTTACTTTTTTTTTTCAATCAATATATGCTCTATTATTAATATTATATTGCTATTTTTCTTAATTCCCCTTTATTTAATTTCATAACTCTCTTAAAAATTGTCAACCATTTGAGATTTTAAACAATTTCATCAATTGTTTAAAGACTACTTTCTTATTAAAGATGATCAAGTTTATTGTCTTTTTGTCACAAAGAGTAAATGTAATGCATTTAAAATTAAAAATAAGTAAATCTGAAATAGAAAGAAAATAAGCTAAATAAAGTGTCACAAGAAAAATGAGATTTAGAGTCACTTAATCATGCCATTAATTATACTAAGTCAGTGGCATTAGAATGGTTAGCCAATACAATCTAAATTCATATTGTCATTTGTATCGATGGCAATAAAGGTTTTATCTTTTAGGTTCTTTAGCTATCTAGTCCCTTCGTTTCGTATAAGATTTTTTTTTTTTTTTTTTTTGCCATTTTGGATGTAACATATAAGATTTCACTTTACTAAAATGACAAACAATTTTTACTATTTTTCCTACTATTTCTCTCTCCTACTTAACTTTAATACTCACAACACCAATCAACTTACTATTTCATACCTCACATTTTCTCTCTTATCTCACTTTTCATACTTACAACACTGACACCACTTACACATTATATTAATTCTTGTGCAAAACCCATTTTTGAAATTTTTTATATGATGATGGAGGAAGTATACTGCTAAAATGTTGAATATTTACCACAATTTTTTGAAATAGTGTTCCACAAGCCTATATAATTGGCAAGTTCATTTAAATTCCATAATATCGGAGGACACAAGTGACAATTTTGACTAATGAGGATAGAAGAAAATGAAAGAGTATAAATATACTCTTATATCTTTTTAAATTTTTGTGATTCTGATTTATAAATTAGGTTGTATAATTTATATAATTAGGTTAGGAAATAATTGTAAATATAGAAGTAGATTATATTTGACTAACGACTAACTTTTATGCTTAGATATGTTTTCTATATTTTAGGTATGTAATTAATAAAGGTAAGAACTTTTGGATTGATAAATAAAGAAGAATCCTTTTTTATAAGGAAGATATTGGGTGAATCCTTGTTGAATAAGGATTGTTTTTTTTTTTTTTTGATACTCGGGTTTCGGCTTTGTCGGACTAATCATGGACCACTGCATGCTTGGCCTCGCATCTTTGGCGGAGGTAAATCGCGAGATGTGCCCTATGCAGCCATGGTGACAGTACCCCTTATACTCCAGAGCCCCAAGGAAGCCCTCCTACAAGGTATTTACATCACTATGTAAAGAGGTCGCCTCTATTATCATTACACACTGATTTCCTAGAGCAAAAATCTAGTTTAGAGAATTTTCCTTTAGTCTTTTCTTTGTTTCTTGAAGTTCATATCTTTAATAATTCAAGATTGCTTTTGTGTTTTATTATTTTTAGGTTAGAACATCTTTGATCTTTTTGTAAGATTGTTTTTATTTCATTGAAGTCGATGCCTGAACTTTATCACCACGAATGCAATGCAAGGAGGCCAAGGAAAATATTTGTTCAATATGCAACAAAAGGAAGAGGAGAGGATTTCTGGAGAAAATCTGTGTGTATTCTCTCTTGTTGTGTTCTTGCCATTATATAATCCAAGGAGATAACAGAAAATTAAACCATGTTTTAATTTTCTTAATTAATACAATTATTTCAATATAATTGCACAATTATTTGGCTCATAACCTCCATTTGATCAGTTACATGGCTGTTGGATTTACACACTTATTAACAGCCTTTTGAACTGTTACAAAACAGTGTAAAATTAATTTTTTCGTACAGCCACTGGAGCCCAGGAGCCCGCCTCGGACTGTCTCAAATGGGGCGGCACCTACTGGCCTCCAGGCGTCCGCCTCGGCTTGGTTCAGGCGCCCGCCTCACTTCCAGTTTCATTGGGTCAAGTTTTGGAAAAAAAATGCAAAAAGTGGGCTCGCGCGGACAGGCTATTTCGGAGCTACATTCGTGTCCGCAGGACGCGCATGCACATGAGTTCATTAGTCCGAAGCCTATTTCGGTCCATGATTTGCACCCCCCCTGCTCACCTGTGCGCGAGAGAGAGCCTCTATGTACCACAATCTTACTCCCTACCAAAGTGTAGGAGTATTTAAACTAAGCCACTTTTCCATCTTTTTCCAATGTGGGATACCCACATATTACCCTTTCCAACCCATTAACTTTGAGCCTTCATATCTCATTCATTTCTCAACCAATTTGGACAAATGAATATATGATTTCAATGTACTCATGGAGTAGAACACAATCCAACAATCAATTTGTCATTTTAATAAATAACAAATTAAAAAAATAACTCATTATTTCCTTCAAAACACACTTTTTTCCAACAATCCCCCACATGGAGGAATAATGCGGAATTGGTGATAAAGCCCGGCAGACGAAAACTTGCATACGAAGATGTGGGAATGCCCATTGAATCTTCGCTTGTACAAGCATATTTACTCTACTCGCAAATCGATAGAAGCGATGTCCTTGAATCGTTATGCTTTTTGTGTAGCCGGTCATATGCTTGACACAAGTATCGTCCTAACATACTTCAATTCTCATAGCTATGTTCAATCATGGCCCTGAACATACGCCTGGTTCTGCGAGAGGGTCTAAGAATTGAGCCTCACACAATTCTCCTCGAAGCGGCCCCACTTCTCTCTCACATAGGTGATTTCTTGAAGGTAACCCGTATTACCCCGCTCGAATTTTCGACGCGTAAGAATCATTAAAAGCCATAGGCTTATCCTTGTCCTTTCGGGATGTCACTAATAGGAATGGACTTGGGGTTGATTCCTCCACAGTGACGCTACAAGTCTTTTAATAGTTAGGTGGTCCCATTGAATAGATTCAATGGGACCACCTAAATTTTAACCCTTTGGTTAACGGATCCGCTAAATTTTTCTTTGACTTAACATAGTCAATGGATATTGTGCCAGTTGAGAGTAGTTGTCTAATGGTATTATGTCTTCGACGAATGTGTCTTGACTTACCATTATACATATGATTGTGTGCCCTTCCAATCGCTGATTGGCTATCACAATGTATACATATTGATGGCACAGGCTTCATCCATCTTGGAATATCTTCTATAAATTGGCGTAGCCACTCGGCTTCTTCACCACATATATCTAACGCTATAAACTCAGATTCCATCGTGGATCTAGCTATAACCATTTGTTTAGAAGATTTCCATGATATAGCAGCTCCTGCTAATGTAAACACAAATTCGCTTGTAGACCTTGAGTCTTTTATATCGGATATCCAATTAGCATCGCTATATTCTTCAATTATCGCTAGATGTCTAGTATAGTGTAAAGCATAATCGCGAGTATATCTTAAGTACCTTAGTACTCTCACTATACCATTCCAATGCTCCGCTCCGGGATTACTTGTATACCGACTCAGTTTTCTAACCGTGTAAGCAATATCTGGTCTAGTACAACTCATCAAGTACATTAGACTTCCAATGATTCTCGAGTATTCAACTTGAGAAACTGCGTCACCTCTATTCTTTGATAGATGTTGACTCATGTCTATTGGGGTTCTAGCAATAGCTAAGTCATCCTTGCTGAATTTCTCAAGAATTTTATCCACATAATGTGACTGGCTTAAAGCAAGTCCATTTGACATTCTTGAAATTTTCACGCCAAGGATTACGTCGGCTAACCCCATATCTTTCATGTCAAACTTTGAGTTCAACATATCTTTAGTGGACTTTATCATTTTATCACAGCTTCCTATGATAAGCATGTCATCTACATAAAGACATAAAATGACGTAGCCATTTCCCGTGTCTCTAACATAGATATATTTGTCACATTCATTTATTTTAAATTCACTTTCCATCATGGCTTGATCAAACTTTTGATGCCATTGTTTTGGTGCTTGTTTCAAGCCATACAATGACTTTACTAACTTGCACACTTTATTTTTTTGCCCCGGCGCAGAAAATCCTTCCGGTTGCTCCATGTAAATTTCCTCTTCTAAATCCCCATTTAGAAAGGCTGTTTTAACATCCATTTGATGTACTTCAAGATTCCGCAATGCGGCTATCGCAAGTACAATTCTTATGGATGTTATTCTCGTAACCGGAGAATATGTATCAAAGTAATCAAGGCCTTTCTTTTGCTTGTAACCTTTAATTACAAGTCTTGCCTTATACTTGTCAATTGTTCCATCCGTCTTCATTTTCCTTTTAAAAATCCACCTATATCTTAGTGGTTTGCTTTTCGGAGGAAGATTCACTAATTCCCAAGTGTGATTTTATAAAATGGAATCAATCTCACTTTTAATGGCCTCTTTCCACAAAGGTCCTTTGGAAGAACTCACGGCCTCTTTATAACTTTGTGATTCACTTTCAAGCATATAGGTTAGAAAATCTGGGCCAAAAGATTTTTCTACCCTACCTCGTTTGCTCCGTCGAGGTTCTACCTCCGCTTCATCATTTTCATCATGATGATTTCTTCCTTCTACTTCTTCTTCTTCTATTGAATCATGTCTCCTTTTAGATGAACTTGCCTCATCTCTTTTGCACGGAAACACATTCTCAAAGAAATAAGCATTTCTTGACTCCATTATAGTATTCTTGTGTATATCTTGAATCTTCGATTCATGCACAAGAAACCTATAAGCACTACTATTGTGAGCATACCCAATAAATATGCAATCAATAGTTTTTTGTCCAATTTTCACCTTTTTAGGAGGTGGTATTGAAACCTTTGCAAGACACCCCCACACTCGCATGTATTGGTATGATGGCACTCTTTCATGCCACAATTCATAGGGGCTCTTATTTATTTTATTTCGGGGCATTTTATTTAACACATAGTTTGCCGACAAGATGTCATCTCCCCACATGTTATCCGGTAACTCCAAACTTATTAACATGGCATTCATCATGTCCTTTAGAGTCCGATTTTTCCGTTGGCAGCTCCATTGGATTGTGGGGTGTATGGTGGTGTTGTTACATATTTTATCCCATGTTGAGCACAAATACCTTCAAAAGGAAATTCATACTCACCACCACAATCACTTCTTATGACCTTTATTTTTCGGTTGAGTTGATTTTCAACTTCATTTTTATAGAGAACAAACTTCTCTATAGACTCATCTTTACTTTTGAGAAGATACACATAACAATATTTTGTGCTATCATCAACAAAAGTCATAAAGTACTTATTGCCCCCTCGTGTTTGTGTTGACTTGAAGTCACATAAATCCGTATGAACCAACTCAAGTGGTTCATTATTTCTTACAACCGAATGGAACAGAGGTTTTGTAAACTTTGCCTCTACACAAGTTTCAAATTTATGTTTGTAGTCTATTTTACATTTTGGTATGCAATTCATGTTAATTAATCTACGTATAGTATCACAGTTAACATGTCCTAGTCTACCATGCCACAAATTGGAAGACTCAAGCAAGTAAACGAAAGAACTATTCTTTTTCATTTCATTCACCTTAGGCTTAGTAGCCATTACATTGCTTTTTACAACCATAGCACTAAGCTTAAACATACCATCACAAACATAACATTTGCCTACAAACATTCCACTTTTAGACAAAGTAACCATATCGGATTCAAACACAACACGAAACCCATGCTTAATCAAAAGCGATCCGGACACCAAATTTTTCCAGATTTCGGGCACATAGAGCACGTTGTTGAGAGTCATCTCTTTCCCGAAAGTCAACTTCAGCACCACCTTTCCTTGACCTTTCACATCGGACGTGGCAGAATTTTCCATGAACGATTTCTCACCATTTTCAAGGGCTTCAAAACTACTAAACATTTCCTTGTTTGAGCAAACATGCCTAGTAGCACCGGTGTCAATCCACCACTGATTTGGGTTTGAACCCACCAAATTCACCTCAGAAATTACCGCCGCCAAATTCATATCGGAAACTTCATTCGAGATGACATCCACCATGTTTGCTTGTTTCTTTGGCTTCCTACACTCGGAAGACTTGTGGCCCACAATGCCACAATTGTAACAAGTTCCACCGAACTTCTTCTTGGAGATTCCTCCCTTTGGTTTCAAACTAGAACCACCCTTTCTGGGATCAAACTTGCCTTTGGCTTTGCCATTTGCCTTGCCATTGGCCTTGGAGCTATCAACATGCTCCACAACATTGGCTTTCGCCACAAGAAGATTATTCAACTTCTTCTCCACAATCCTATTCTCTTCCTCAATCCGAAGACGAATAGCAAGCGCTTCAACATTCATTTCCTTTCGTTTATGTTTAAGATAATTCTTGAAATCTTTCCAAGCGGGAGGCAACTTTTCAATTATTGCCGCCACTTGAAAGCTTTTACTAATTACCATCCCCTCGGCATGAATTTCATGAATTATTATTTGTAACTCTTCCACTTGACTTTTAACAGTTTTTTAGTCCACCATTTTGTAATCGAGAAAACGGCCCACAATGAATTTCTTTGTGCCCGCGTCATCGATCTTATACTTATATTCCAAGGACTCCCATAGTTCCTTTGCAGTTTTCTTAACACTATACACATTGTATAGCGTATCCGACAATCCATTGAGGACGTAATTTCTGCAAAGAAACTCGAAATGCTTCCAAGCATCAAGAGCCGAGATGGCTTGCCCATCCGTCTCATTCTCACCCAACTGTGGCGGATCTTCCTTAAGAAATCTCGCCAAGTTCAATGTAGTCAAATAGAAAAGCATCTTTTGTTGCCATCTTTTAAAGTCTTGGCCAACAAACTTTTCCGGTTTCTCACCATAATGGTTCGAAACAGTTTGGACAACCACCCTTTGAGAGTTGGTTTTCACACAAAGCGCTTCCTCCACACGAGGATTCTCGGAGTTGTTCCCAGCATTGGTTTCCATGTTTGATTGAGTATCCATCTGAAACAAAACAAACAATTTAGTTCACTGTTTTAAATAGTTTTCCTTCCAACGAAGAGACAGTAATTTGTCTTAAGATTGTTGAAATAACTATTACAAAATCTGCTGAAATTATAGAAAACTAATGTAAAACAGAAATAGAAAATACAAGAGAAGGAAAAGATTTGTCGAAGATGTCCGAGTAGTGTGAAATCACACTCTCCTTAAGACAGATTACGCCCCCTCACCACATTGTGCTTGAGATTTTACGGAACGCTTGCTTCCCAGGATGAAACGGATAGACCGGACGGTGGTTGCACAAGAATACCTCCGGCGAATTGAAGTCGATGCTTGAACTTTATCACTACGAATGCAACGCAAGGAGGCCAAGGAAAATATTTGTTCAATATGCAACAAAAGGAAGAGGAGAGGATTTCTGGAGAAAATCTGTGTGTATTCTCTCTTGTTGTGTTCTTGTCATTATATAATCCAAGGAGATAACAGAAAATTAAATCATGTTTTAATTTTCTTAATTAATACAATTATTTGGCTCATAACCTCCATTTGATCAGTTACATGGCTGTTGGATTTACACACTTATTAACAGTCTTTTGAACTGTTACAAATCAGTGTAAATCAATTTTTTCGTACAGCCACTGGAGCCCAGGCGCCCTCCTCGCGCGGACAGGCTATTTCAGAGCTACATTCGTGTCCGCAGGATGCGCATGCACATGAGTTCGGTAGTCCGAAGCCTATTTCGTTCCATGACTTGCACCCCCCCTGCGCACCTGTGCGCGAGAGAGAGCCTCTATGTACCACAATCTTACTCCCTACCAAAGTGTAGGAGTATTTAAACTAAGCTACTTTTCCATCTTTTTCCAATGTGGGATACCCACATATTACCCTTTTCAACCCATTAACTTTGAGCCTTCATATCTCATTCATTTCTCAACCAATTTGAACAAATGAATATATGATTTCAATGTACTCATGAAGTAGAACACAATCCAACAATCAATTTATTATTTTAACAAATAATAAATTAAAAAAATAACTCATTATTTTCTTCAAAACACATTTTTTTTTCAACAATAAGTACAAATCTTTAAGCAAACATTGTCACAATGAATAGGTTGTGAACACATAGCATAAAGAGTCAACTTAGAGTACGGTTCACGTCCAGATCCCGTACTGGTATAGCATGTAAAGCCTGCATCAGTTTTGCAAACGACAATAATTTTAACCACATTTTTTGTAACGACTCGAGCTCAAAGCCCGACCCGCTACGCAGGCACCACATACTGGCCTACTAAGCACCTCCTCATTTGGGTCAACCGCAGCCCATCACAGGCCTCCAAACGTCCAATGGATGATTAGATGCTTAGTAGTAGTGTATGGGTCTTCTATATATCATACTAAATTCCCACATATTTCCGATGTGGGATGGGGAATATCACAATCTCCCCCACTCAAACTCTTGCCGTCCCTGGCAAGGTCAATCAATACCCAGATCGTACCTTCGGGCTAGCTCGCAAGCCTTAAGGCCGGGGTTCTGCTCTGATACCATTTGTAACGACTCGAGCTCGAAGCCCGACCCGCTACGCAGGCACCACACACTGGCCTACTAAGCACCTCCTCATTTGGGTCAACCGCAGCCCATCACAGGCCTCCAAACGTCCAATGGATGATTAGATGCTTAGTAGTAGTGTATGGGTCTTCTATATATCATACTAAATTCCCACATATTTCCGATGTGGGATGGGGAATATCACATTTTTTTTTCTTAGACTATCCACAATGGTTTCATCCCATTCTTTCATTTCATCTAACACTTTTTACACTTTTTCTCATCCACCTAATATTTCATCTACCCATTTCATTTACCCTCACTCCAATGGCTAACTTAAATTAAATTTCAACTCCCTCCAACTCATCATTCTATACCCCACTACTTTTATTTTATTTTATTTATATTCTTTATTTTTATGAAAATTAAGTGTTTTTTTTTTGTGTCCAAATGAAATGAAATTTATATCGATTTGTAGGGAAAAAAATGATGAATTTTGGTGAAAAAAAAATAAAAAAATAATTAATTTACTAGGTAATAATTCAGCCCAAATTGAAAACTAAGTGTTTTTTTTTGTGTCCAAATCAAATGAAACTTATATCGATTTGTAGGGAAAAAAATGATGAATTTTGGTGAAAAAAAAAAATTAAAAAAATAATTAATTTACTAGGTAATAATTCAGCCCAAATTGAAAACTAAGTGTTTTTTTTTTGTGTCCAAATCAAATGAAACTTATATCGATTTGTAGGGAAAAAAATGATGAATTTTGGTGAAAAAAAAATTAAAAAAATAATTAATTTACTAGGTAATAATTCAGCCCAAATTGAAAACTGAGTGGTTTTTTTTTTGTGTCCAAATCAAATGAAACTTATATTGATTTGTAGGGAAAAAAAATGATGAATTTTGGTGAATTTTTCTTTTTATTTTTAAATCATTTATTATGAGATAATTGAGTTTAAATAATTGGGTGAAAAAGTAATAAAGTCAAGACGAATAAGGTCTTGACACGTGTTGAAGAAAAAAAAAAAAAACAAACAAAAAACCTTTCAACCCGGGATGAAAGGTTTCATCTACCTAATCCATCCAACCCTATTTCAACTTCCCACTGCAGCTATCCATCCGGTTTAAAACCATTTCATCCCACCTTTTACACCGCCATTGTGGGTAGTCTTAATAGAGTTTAAGGTATACCCCACCATTTCATTTCAATGGATAACAAATACTCCCTCCGTCCCACTTCAATGGATACCAAAAAAAAGGGCACACATATTAAGAAAAGGTAAGAGAGAAAAAAAGTGGAGAGAGAATGTTGTGAATATAAAAGAAAGTATTTTCAGTAGGAGAAGTAAAATATGAGAAAGGATGAGTAGGAAAAATAATAATTTGATTGATTTCGTGAATATAAAACTTTTCATTTTGGTAGTAGCAAATCAAGTAAAACGGATCAAAATAGAAATTAGTACGGATTAAAATAGAAATTAGTACCAAGTGAAGTGGAAATGAGAAAGTATTTTTTATTGTTGATTTTTTTGGTCAACATAAAAGAATTTTGATCAAAAATTAATATCAATCTAATCATTCTAATGAATATTTAAAATTGTTATTAAAAAATTACTTGATGATTCATTAATAACTATTTTTAAAACTTTTCTTTTGAAACTATTTTTAAAATTGTATTAAGATGGTTAGATACATACTTCCTCCATTCCATCCAAAAAGACATAAAATTGATTATGCATGGGAATTAAAAAGAGTGTAAAGTGATGTATGTAAAGTGAGTTAGTAGAGAGAACATGTGTTAGTAAATAGTTCGTGGATAACTGTTATAAGTATGATAATTGGGTCTTATAAATAAAAAAAGTATTAAAATGTTTTCTTTTTGAGAGTGTACCTTTTCAAATGAAACATCGAAAATGAAAGTTTGTGCTTTTTCAAATGAGACGAAGGAGTATACATTAATTTTCAAATTTCACTTCTTTTCATTACAAAAATCAAATATGTCCAATAGAAATGAGACTGTGAAAGTACTTCTTTTTCATTTGGGCTTTTCGTACACTACGAGAAACATCACTAATAATAGGGTCGACCCGTCATCGTTTCTAAAAGTCAATTTGTCGTCGTTAATAGTTTTTAGGTCGGCCTTAAGGACGGAATTTCGTGGTTCGGAATAACAGGCGACTCTAAAACTCTGGGACCCCCGTCACCGTCCCCAATAAAATATTAAAAACGGTGTGCTGTGGTCCTTAAAATTAATTTAGCGGAAATATTTTGGAGCCAATTTTTTTTGGACGAATTAATAGGGTCGGACTTGCTGACCCCAATATTAATTTAGCGCCAATTTATTTTTTTTTCCGGGAAATTATTAGGGACATGCGTCGTCGACCCAAATGTAATTTTACGTCAAAATATAATTTTGGAGGAAAAGATTTAAGGTCGGCTTTCAACGACCCAAACAAGCTTGTATTGACATTTATGCTTCCTTGGGATGTTTTTTTATTTCACATGCTTTGCACAGACCTCTAATTGTATTGTATTTAGTGCTTGTATAGGTATCACTTTTCTAGATTGCTTAGGTTGCTGCTCATGTAGATTATATTATTTCTATAATCTTGTTAGTAAATCAGTGTTGGTAACATGGCTACTTTTTCGCAATAGAGTGGAATATCTGCGCATGTTCTCTTGCTTTCACTGGCTGTTTATGATTTTCGGTGGAGCTGTCCAGTTTTTGCAAAGCCAATTACTGAGCAAATTAACATACTTCAAGAAGAGCATTTTATCAAACACCTGATATACAACCCTCATCGCCTCCAAAAACACTCTTGCTATTTATTAACAAAAATGAATTAATTGTTGATAAGTGCAGAACGGAAAACAATCGCCGACTTGGGTAAATTGATGCATGATACAGATTAAACATATGGACAGTTGTTTACAAAAATAGGACGAATTGCAGAACGATTACAAAAATAGGACGATTTGGGTCAAGGAAACTGATGTTGCAGAACGATTACAAAAATAGGACCGCTATTAACAAAAAAATTCATTACAGATAAGTAGAGAGAGAAAGTACATTGACGATTACAGAGATCAGCGGATGAAATCGATTAGAGAGGGGTGTAGAGGGAAACATTGACGATTGCAGAGAACGGCTAATGAACAAGAAGAATCGAACAATAGAGGGGATTATTACGATTTACGGCTGCTAGGCAGGAAAGGTGGAAGTGGGCGTGAGATTAGACGAGGGTTTCGTGGGGTTTTCTTTAAAAATCCTTTTGATAGATGATTAAATTGGCCTGGACTCTTTAAAAATTTTAGAAGACCAGCCCCGTTAGTTGTCCTTAAAAATCAGTTTTGCGTCTTTAATTATAAATCAATTTTGATCGTGTATTAAGGAGATAATAGGTCAGATCATTACGGAAGTCCCAAAAATTCTGGTCCCTAATAACATCATGTTAGTTAGGGGTGTTCACGGTCCGGGTTGGTCCGATTTTTGTCAAAAATTTAGAAAATCAGAATCGGATCAAATACTTTGATTCTGTAAAAATTTAGCACAAGGATCAGACCATTATATTATAGAACCGATCCATAGGTCCGGTTCTAATGGTCCAGTTCCGATACGGTTCCACCAGTTCCACAAATTACAATATAATATAATTTTTTACAATAACAAAATCTACAAGCAAAAGCATATTTAAAAACCAAATTGTTGAACAATATTACAATAACAAAATCAACAGTTAATTACAATATAATATAAATTTTTTACAATAACAAAATCTACGATATGATATTCATTTTGGAATTAAAAATATTATTGAAAACGTTACAAATTGAAATAAGTTAGGGGGGTGTAAGTGAACTTTTAAAACTTATGTTTACCGACTAAGTAGAGGAAGATTTAAATTGCAACATAATTTCTTTCACAAGGTTTTTCATACATATATATATATATATATATATATATATATATATATATATATATATATATATATATATATATATATATATATATATATATATATATATATTCCCTCAGTCCAAGTAAGTATTTCACGATTCTTGTTCACGCGTGGATTAAGGAGAGAGTATTATATTGAAAGTGTTGTGAGTGTGAAATTAAAATAGGAGAGAGAATGAGTGGAGGGAATAGTAAATTATAATGGTGTTGTGAGTATTAAAATAATGTAGGAGATAAAATGAGTGGAGGGAATAGTAAAGATTCCTTTCCATTTTGGGAAAGAAACAAAGTGTGAAGTATGTAATTGGACGCCCAAAATAGAAAGTGTGAAGTATGTAACTGGACGGAGGGAGTATATATATATATATTCGGTCCGGTCCGGTTCCGATCCAGGATCGCGTATATTTTTTTCAAAATCAAGACCGAACCAAATAATTGGTTCCATAAAAATTTGGAACAAGAACCGAACCAATACTATTTTTTTAATCCGATTTTTACTGATCCAATCCGATTTTACTGGCTCGATTCGATTCCTCAAATTTTTTGTACGGCCCTAAGCCCTAATGTTAGTAGTGATAACACAATGTTATTTTTCATACGCCCTCTTTTTAAACTGCGCAGATCTTCTAAAATGCGCATATTTAATCTTCTATTTCCCACCCCTATATAACCAAGCTTGTCCCCTACCCCTCCCTCCCCACATCTCTCTCGAAGAAAAAAAAAATGGGTTTCCTCAAATGTCCATGTCCTTTGCCTTGCCATTCACACACACATCAATCCTCCGACTCCCAATCTCACTCAGACATTTCATCAAACGCCTCTCTCTCATCCGAACCAAGTCTCCCTTCGATTCCTTCCCTTACCCAACCCCACCTTATCATCACCCACCACCGCTGCATCGCCACCCTTAAAGGCCATTCATCATACATCTCCTCCCTCACCCTCGCCGGCAAACACCTCTACTCCGCCTCATCCAATTCCGAAATCCGCCTCTGGCCTAAGCAACCCAATAACTACAGTCTCCACCCTCCCACCAGTAACGTAATTGCTTCCAGAAAGAGCGCCGCTGCCGTCAAATCAATTCTAGTACTTAACGATAAGCTAATTACTGCCCACCAAGATCATAAAATACGGGTATGGAAAATAGACAATAATGGTATTGAATCCGAATCCCACCAGCTCCAGCAGTTCAAATGCATCTCCACGTTACCAACTCTTAACGACCGCGTGACGAAGCTTTTCTCGGCGAAGAACTACGTGGAAGTCCGCCGCCACAAGACATGCACGTGGGTCCACCACGTCGACACCGTCTCGGCACTAGCCTTGTCCAACGACAAATCGTTGATATACTCCGCCTCGTGGGATCGGACATTCAAAGTGTGGCGTGCTTCCGATTTCAAGTGCTTGGAGTCCGTTCAGAACGCTCACGACGACGCCATTAACGCAATAGCCGTCTCCGGCGACGGAATCATCTACACGGGATCGGCCGACAGGAAAATCAAAGTCTGGAAGATAATCAAAGGCGAGAAAAAACACACGTTAAACGACACGCTTGATAAACACAAATCAGCCGTGAATGCGCTGGCGCTTAGTACGGATGGGCGTGTATTATACTCCGGTGCCTGCGATAGGTCAATAATTGTGTGGGAGAAAGACGGCGGCGGCGGACGGATGGTGGTGGCGGGGGCGTTGAGGGGACATAGCAGGGCGATTTTGTGTTTAACGGTAGTGGGGGAAATTGTGATTAGTGGGTCAGCGGATAGAAGTGTAAGAATATGGAGAATGAAGGGGGTTGAGTGTAAAAGTTATGATTGTGTAGGGGTGTTAGAAGGGCATAATGGTCCAGTAAAATGTTTGGCTGCAGGTTTAGATATTAATGAAGGGAAAAGTGAGTGGAGTGGTGGGAGTAATTATTTGGTATACAGTGGGAGTTTGGATTGTGAAGTCAAGGTGTGGAATGTGTCCGTTCCTTAGCTTTGATTATTTATTATTTTTCAGATTTTTTTGTGTGCATAATGATGAGGATTTTTATTTTTATTTTTTTTGTTTGCTTAGTTTGATTTTATATTGTTGAGAAATGTGTTGTATTAGTCGGGATTTAGATTTGATGGCATTCAAAGTTATGACAGTTTGGTTCTACACGATAAAGATTTGTTGAGCGTCATTAAAAAAGTTCTGAACGTCGTTAATTTAATCGAGATTTAAGAAACTACAATTACAAAATTGTACATCAAAGTCACTTTGGTAGAGATATCGACTTTATATAGGGACATTTTCGTCATTTACAAATATAAAGTTTCAATTTTACACTCTTTATAATGAGAAATGACTATTAGGGTCTTTAGTTTAATAATTTTCATTTGTACCCCTTTTTATAACCACATCAGCAAATCTTGACCAAGTCTATTGTCAACTCAGCATTTTAACAACGTCAGCGTGCCACATAACCTGATTTAACGGAGATTTGGACGAAAATGAGACGGGATGATATGACATGGTAAATTAAGTACTTAGGTTGGGGACGAAATAGTAACAAATACTCCCTCCGTCCCAATAAGAGCTTCCCTTTTTGCCATTTTGGGTGTCCCGCTAATAGCTTCCACTTTCCTTTTTTGGCAAAGGAATCTTTACTATTTCCTCCACTCATTCTCTCTCCTCATTATTTTAATACTCACAACACTATTATAATTTACTATTCCCTCCACTCATTCTCTCTCCTATTTTCAAATTACACTCACAACATCTTTACTTCCCTCCCATTTCCTTAATTTGCGTGATTTTTAAAAAAGTGGAAGTAATTGTTGGGACGGAGGGAGTAGGTAAAAAGGTCAATAAATCAGTTGGTAATTTACTCGAAATAAAAGTTGGCACAAATATTTGTCCAAATTTAAAAGGTAAGCACTAAATTTAAGTTAACCAGCGAAAAAGCCTTGATCGCAACACTTTAATTAAAATAATCATACATTAAAGAGCTTTAAATATCTGATTTGCTTAATTAAATACAATTAGAAAGCTGGCATATATTGGGTTAGGCCAAAAGAAAAATTATTTGCCCAACAATCTCATTATTCCCACCTTAGTTTACTTTTGCCATTAAAAATCTTCATTATTGTTTAATCCAAAGGGTTAGCATAGTTTGAACTTTAAGAGACAATCGAAGAAAATAATCATCGTTTAGGCCTCCTAATGACGATTAAAACCTAATTAAATCTTCGCTCACAATTTTTGTTCGACTAGAAAAACCTACGTACCTACCTTCTTCTACCTCGTGTTTTCGTGTTCAAATATCTTTTCGCCACGTTGAAAATCATCCATCATCGTTGAAAAAAACTACCACACACTTTTGGATTATGCTTAGTTTTAAAAATGGATTAGGGGCTATAAAATCAGGCTTAGTAGTTATTTAATGAAGAAAGTGATCAAGATAATGAGTTTTAAACTACTTTTGACCCTAGATATGTTAATTGTTTTAAGATAATCAAGATTATACAACTGCAAATAGTGGAGCTAATTTTTAGTGGGCAAGTACAATTTTGGGGGTAAGTGTGAGTTTGGGAGTGCTTTTTTATGGCTTATAATCACTTTTGAAACTCAAAATCTCTTTTAATAGCGTTTTGATATCATAGTGATTATGATTTTAAGCTGTTAGAACGCAAAAAACTGTGTTTTCGTAGAAGCAACTATGATTCAGCTTTTGCTAAAAGTGATTCTTAGAAGTTGTTATTTGTGTTATATTTACAATAATAACATCTATATCTTTTGTATATTTATTATATTGAGTTACTTATCATAAATGTCATTTTTGATATTTATCTTTCATAATCAGTTTTGAACATATACTATCCAAACATATCTATAAATTTTAATATTTATTACAAATAATCAATTTTTATAAAATCACTTTTGAATAATCAATTTTGAAGAATCAGAAGCAATGCCAAACTCACCCTAACCCTAAAGTGTGTTATTATTCATATCATTTTGTAGTATAAGGAAATTGTAATGATAAGACTAAAGGCCCCTTCATGTTTGAATATATTTTCACTACATATAGGTTTTACCAATACTATTATATTTTTTTATGGGAATTTTTACCAAAAACTACTTAAAAGCTGTTATTTATAAAAATAAAATAAAATATGTAAGTTGTGATATTACAAGAAACTACTTTTCTTTTCTTTCCTTTCATTTCTTTCATTTTTTTTATTTTTTTTGTCTTTTCAATTAATATAACTGATAAATGCATTTATCATTTGTTTATAACTGATAAATGCATTTATCAGTTTTTAAAGGGTATTTTATGCTTGATTTTTTTGGTTAAACAACTGATAAATGCATTTATCGGTTATTTGACAGATAAAATTTATTAAAAAAATAAAATTATAAAAAAGTCATTTTTTGTAATATTCATTGAGTTTTTGTAATATTCAATTTGTGTTTGTGTGTGTGTGTTTTTTTTTTTTTTGTAATATCCATCTTTAAAAGTAGTTTTCGGTAAATGCCTCTTTTTTTATCAAAAAAAAATATTATCACTTTTACCTTTTTTTCTTTCTTTTTTTTTTTTTTTTTTTTTTTTTTTTTACCTTGTCATGTATATAAAGAGATAAAAACATAAATGTGTAAACTTATCCATTGATGAGTCATGTAATTATTTATGTAAACTTATCTTAAACTATTTTGAAACTAAAAGCTTTGTAGTTGTTGTTAGTATTTAATTTGGTCCCTTGAACATAAGCAAGGGCATTGTTGTTATTTTAGTTTATTTTGTATGGAAATGTTTGTTTTTAAAAATAGTTAACTGAGGAATGCTTGTTGCAAAACAAAAAAGTACAAATTATTAAAATAATATATTCTCTGTCCCAAAACAAATAATCAAATAAATATTGCACTACCTCTTGATCATTGAATAATTTTTTGTAATTCATTTTCGGAAAAATTGCAATTTAGTTACCTGAGTTTTACAAGATGTTTCAATTGTTTATCGAATTTGTATTTGTCACAAGTTGGTTACTGGGTTTGTGTTTTGGTTGTAATCAGGTAGAAATTTGGATGGCCGTTAAAAATCTAACAAAAAATATGTCATGTGCCACTCACATAACATATTTAAGGGGCATTTCAACTGGTTATCGAATTTGAAATATTTTTTTTACAAACAATAAGATAATAATAGTAGTGAAACAATAATTACATCAATAGAATTTTTTTAATTTAGTCATTAAATTAAAAAATAAACTATTTCTTAAAAAATAAAAATAAGAAGAAAAAATTCTGAAATTTTACAAATAAAAAAATTAATGTAAAGTACTAGTTATAAAATACTTAACTTCATTCCATAACAATCCATCTTCATGGCTATCAACCTATTTAAATCTCTCAAAAAAATTATTATTGACAATTAATCCTAAAAAATATATCACATCTGCACCCATTTAGTAGCCTAACTAACCCCTTTTTAATCTAAAAATATCATTTTTTTCTTTTAAAAATGTAATCTATAACTCCTTTTTATCTCTTCACAAAAATTGAAATAAATGATTATTTAAAAGGTTTTCTCTCATTTCAATATTTTCTAATATATATTTAAATATTTTAGAAAAAACAGACATTTTTTTAAAGATGATAAGAGGAATAACTTTTTGCATTAATAATTTATGCCAAAAACTTATAAAAAATGCATTTTTCCTAAACTTAACAAAAAACGTGTTTTTCCCGACAAATCTCTCGTTCTCTCTCTAAACGCACGCAGCAGCTTGCTCTTTCTCTCTCTAAGGGCCATCGCCATCTTCACCAACCATCCCTCTCCAATCGCCTTCTTCACCAACGCCGGCAACTCCCCAACCATCTTCTCCGGCCAAGACCAACGCCAATCATCCCTAAACCTCTACCTCCTTCAACCTTCCTCACCCCGATCCAAATCCCTCAGAACGACGACCTCTCCCACTCCCCCAATTTCAATTGACATCGCCAAGCTCCCTCACCAAATCACTCACCGGTGACCTCCATTGCCGCCCTAATCTTCACCTCAACCCAAACTCTTCCTCTCCACCCAAACTGAAACCGCAAACTCAGGCTTTCCCGATTCCAATTACGACCGCAATCCAACTCGTCGTCTTCTCACTCCGGCCCAAACAACGATCAATCCTCCTTGCCAGCTCGCGGCGTTCCTTTGAATCGCCAGCTTTTTGTTTTTGATGTGCCCGCTTCAGCTCAAACTAATGCCGCTTTTGTTTTTTTGAGTGCCAGTTCATGTATAATCGAGTGCCCGTTGGTGTAAAATTGAGTGCCCGTTAGTGTATAATCAAGTGCCGTTAGTGTATAATCAGTGCCAGTCCATGTATTTTGGAGTGCCAGTGAGTGTATAATAGAGTGCCAGTAAGTGTGTAACCGAGTGTCAATGTATTTTTTGAATGCCAGTTCTTGTGATTTTGAATGCCAGTCCATTTTTTTTTTAATGTCAGTTCATGTTTTTTTGAATATCAGCAAAAATAATTATCAGTGTTTTTGAGTGCCAGTATATGCATTTTTGAGTGCCAGTAAATGTGTTTTCAAATGCCAGTCCATGTATTTTTGAATGCCAGTGCTTGTATTTTTGAGAGCCAGCAAAAATATTAGTGTAACAAAGTGCCAGTGTTAGTGTAACAGAGTGCCAGTGTGAAGAGTGCCAGTTCATGTATTTAAAAGTGCCCGTGTAAAAAGTGCCAGTTTCAGTTTAACAAAGTGCCAGTACCAGTTTACACTGGCACTTTTTTCGCTGGCACTTTGTTACATATGTACTGGCACTTTGTCACACTGGCAGTTTGTTAAACAGGCACTGGTATAAACGGGGGAACCATTAATTACGAAAATGCCATCGTTTATTTTGAACATGGTTGCCAGTAATTACAAAATTGTCACCGTTTATTTTGAAAACACGTTTTTCCTTATCTTAAGAAAAAACTAGTTTTTTATAAGACCAACTCATAATTTATCTCTTTTAAAAAATATAAAATAAAAATTCAAAATCTTTTACCGGATAGTTTTTTTTACACCAAATACAAATTTAATTTATTAAGTTTAAATTTGGGATCATATTTTAGATTATTACCCTTAATATTTTAATAAATAATTTTGTTTTAAAGTCCCATTGCATGGAAAAGACAAAAATGCTCCTTAAGTATGTCGGCACATGGCATACTTTTCGTTAGATTTTTAACGAGCTTTCAAATTTATACCTGATTGCAACCAAAACACAAACCCAGTAATCAACTTGTAACAAATACAAATTCGATAATCAATTGAAACATTTTGTAAAACTCAAGTTACTAAAATGCAATTTGCCCTTTTGGGATGAAGAGAATATATAAAATATCTTAAACCAATTTGGAGAATCAAGTAAAATTTAGGGACCAAATTACTCATTAATCCTTGAAAGAATACGAAAATTTTCATTTTTTTTTATAGAAATGTATCTAGCACTGTTCTGGAAAACTGTCAGTTGTGCATAACAAAGATCACATAAACTTACACATACGAACAGAATTAAAGTAAAAACGTGGCGAAATATAAAAAACTCAGAATTTAAACAATTCGGCACGAAAAAGAAACGGGTGTTATGTAATCAGTTATGGCTGGGCCGGTTGAAACTGATCATGAAGGCATATGGACGGTTCAGATGGATTGGAGGTTGCAAATCCATGCTATTGTTGCTAGCCCAATTAAACTAATAAGCCATCATAGTAGCTAGATATTTAAGTCCAATCTCAAGTGGATCCATATTCTGGTCCAAATCAAATTTGTGTATATTTATTCTCGTTAAAATGAAAGTACGTTGAGCAATAATTTTAATAATTTTAAGTTGATTTAATTATTCTATTTAAAATTTAAAACTTGTTCCCGATGAGTAACTCTTGTGAAAAATTAATTTTTTTTTCAAAATGTTATAAAAAAAAATAGTTTTCAGAACCGTTCATCACTCTTATTAGTTAGACTTGGTGCTTTAAAACTAGTTTTTTTCTTTTTTTCTTATGTTACAAAAAAAACTAGTTTTTTACAAGATTTTGATGTTTCTGGTACATAATTATAATATTATCAATAATAAATTTTTAGATGATCATACAAATAATTAAATCAATTTAAAATTATTGTTAAAAGTACCTTCGCATTAACGATAAAAAATTATTTTGGAAGGGAGGGAGGGAGGGAGGGAGTATAAACATGTACAACAATTTGGGCTTAAGCAAATGAAACACTGATATTTTGATACTAGTATGTGTTATAGCATCTGCACCACAACCGCCATAGTGTGAGATTTACCAAATCTTAACAGTTCCTTGGTGGCTAATTTTAGAATTTATATGCTTTCTACACAGAAATTTTGGAAATGAAATAATCTATCTATATCTAATAACAAGATTGTCATCCTTTTTTGGCAAAAGCCCGCCCATTTCTGTCAACATCAAACCCAACAAAAATGGAAACTTCAAACGGTGTCGTCCTATTTTCAACCCACTTCCCAAGGCCAGTTTTGTCGGTTAGTGAAAAACCATGAGTGCAAACTGTTTGGCGGAAAACCAGGGCATTGAGGGAAAATCAAACTTGCAAGTTACTCTCTTTTGTTGACAGCTGGTGTTGTTTTGGATACACGTGTGTGCTATAGGCAGAAGAAAAAATCCACGTTTTTGATCCTCTTTCCATAACCCTTTAATTTAAAACTTTGAAAAATAGCCTTTCAATCCCAAATATAATTCCCAAATCCAATGGATTTGAAATCAAAATGAAAAAAAATGTGTTTATAGGATTAGATATAGAGAAGGGAATTGTAAATATCAATATGAAGAAGAAGAAGGGGCAGTGGCGATTTTAGAAGAAGAGGAAGCGGCGATTGCAGAACGGAATTAAGACGGAGGCGTAGTTGCATTAATTGGAGAAGAACCAGTGGTTGAGTTGGCTGTTGTGGTGATGTAGTCGCCGGATCCGAAGTGGTCTTAATGTTAAAACATAACTCCTAGGAGAAAGAAGGGAAGTGAGAGAGGGAGAGAGAGATTGAGGGTAGGTTTGAAGAGGACGACGGTAACAGTGTGGTGGTTGTTTGTGGTGTGGCGGCGAGAAAAGGTAGCTTGGATGGGGCGGACTAGCTTGGAAGCTGGAGAAGAAATAGATAGAGAGAGTGAGGGTAGTGTTTAAAGAGGATATTGTAGTTGTGGTGGTGGGTCGGCGGGAGGTGTAGATGGATTAGGGAAGAGAGAGAGAGAGAGAGAGAGCCATCTTTTTTTTACAAATTAAAAAAGTAAAAAAGGGAAAGAGAAAGTGAGAGAGTGGTGGGTGGGGGTTCTATGTTCCAAATTCAAATGAGGGTTAGGTAGTTGTTTAATTAATAGGAAAAAGGTTATTTCTTTTATTAAACAAATAATTTTTTTAAGAAATATATACAATTTTTTATATATAATTTTTTGAGCCCGCATTAATAGTTGCTTCGAATGAATTTTGATAAAATGGGTCACTTAACTTTCTCCTCATAAATTTTAATAGGAAAAAAATTTGTATGTATAGAAGAGAAGAGAAATATTTGTGTGTTTTAGAGAGAAGGAATGGACTCCAACTAAATTTATGAATATGCTAGACTTTTTAAAATATTATATTAATGAAAATTATCTTTTTTATTTTTAATTCACCTTCCAAAATAAATTTTATTTAAGTGGGTACGTTTTCTAGAGAGTGAATGGAATCATTTCATAAATAAAGGGAGAGGGAGAGCCGAAAATGTATGAGGGGAAGGTATATTTTTATTATTTGAGTTGGTTTCATGTTATCTCTTTCTTTTTAGAATGGATACCGTTATTATTGCTCCTTCCATCTTAAAATTACTTCTCATATAAAATTTAAATTTATTCTTAATCACTTTACGAGTGAATTTCATTTTTTATAAAAAAATATTTATTTTGGAATGGGGTATTACTATCTCATTTTATCATTTTTTGTTTTAACTTTTAACTAAGACTTGGGGTTATTATTCTTAAATTTAATTGTATTATCTCATTTTATTATTTTTTTAAGTTAGAATAAATATTTTAAAAGATATTATCAACGCCTTTAACTGAAAATGTGAAATACATTTATAAATATAATTGTGTCTAGAGAGGTTTATTTCCCGAAAATATGAAGAGGGTAATGGAAAATAGGGAAATGAATAGGGTAAGTAAAAAATGAAGGGTAATAGAAGTGCATTTAAAATCATTAAATATCTATTTTTCATGCAACTACAAAGTCCACAATTAAAAGTTTAATTTTTTTTTTCGAAATGAGTGATTGGATAGAGATCTTTATATGGAACAATGTTTCAAAAAAAGGGGTTTTATCAAATTTGATTGAACTTTTAAAAAAAAGTTACTGAAACAATTTTTTTTTTAAGAATCATTTAAATGTATTTACGGTTTCTTGATTATTTAGAATATGTATAGATTTATTTGAAATAAGAAAAATAATTTTATATAAAAAAGAAACAATATTTAAAAAATTTGTTGCTTTACATTCTAACTTATATTTATAATTTAACCATCCCATTCTTTTTATATAAAAGAAACAATGCTATCGTCGTGCATCGCACGGGGGTACTGCTAGTTGTGTAAAAACTAATAAAAATTGGTAAATGAGACTATTATTATAAAATAGACGAAGGAAACAAAAAGCAGTAACTAGGTTAAAGGCCCGGCCTGTCTGTCATGAGACACATGAGGCGGTTGTTTAGGGCCCCAAATTTTGTAGCATTTTAGGGGCCCCAAATATCTTGTTTTGCTGTATATATTAAATATTCCGCATTTTTTAACAAAGGTGACTAGGGTCCTTGTGGCTAAGTTGTTTTAAATTTGTGGTACCAGAGTTCAAATCTTTGTGGAGACAGTTCTTTTCTTTTTTTTTTTTTTTTTTTTTGCAAGGGACATCCCAATCCGTAGCCCAAAATAGGGGTGTGCAATAAAATCGAGAAATCGACAAAATCGAAATGTTAATGATTTTAACTATTTAAAAATCGAAACTTTCGATTTTGGTTTTGGTTTCAAATAAAGAACTGAGCCGACAAAACCGAGCCGAACCGATATTATTAAAACTACGTGTCATTTTAATATATATATAAATTTCATCTTCTTATCTTGCTTTGGAGTTAAAATTATGCTTACGGTAGTTAAACTTTTATTTGTAGTGGCAGATGAAACACTTAAATTTGCCTTGAAAATCTTAAGTATTTTAGTATTGCATTTTCTCATCTTGCTTTGTTAATGAGGGATTAATAAATTTCATCTTGCTGAATGTAACTATCATAATCCAACCATCAATACATCAATATATGTATGTTCTTCTCATCTTGTTGAAATCGAACGACACCGAACCAAATCAACACCAAACCGAAACCGAATAAAATCGAAGCTTAATGATTTTAATACAAAAATCGATATCTTTCGGTTTGGTTTCGATTTTAGCCTAAAACCGAACCAAATCGGACCGAGCACACCCCTAGCCCAAAACCAACATTTTTCAACCCTAAATAAGTATTCGTTTCTTTTTGCAAGGGGCATCCCAATCCGTAGCCCAAAACCAACATTTTTCAACCCTAAGTTAAATATTTGATAGAGAATTTTAGCTTAATTCATTCGTCTCAAAATAAATAACTTTTATTCTCAAAATAAATTATTATCACTAAAATTTATTGCTATATTTTCTTGATTTCTTTGCAATCATCTCAACTTAATTTAATTTTCAAACCCAATTGTCCAAGTAAAAAATTTGTATTTTTGCTAAATTATTTTTCAAATCTTGTTAAAACCTAAGAAAGTACGAAAATTTATGCCTCTTACTAGATAAAGAATGATTGGATAAAGAAAGATGGAGAGATAAACGTTACACCGCTATAGGAGCCTCGATTAAATAGTTTGCTTAGAGTTCCAAATTGAACAGGATCGACCCTGCTAGATTTACAAAATCAACAACGAAGTTGGCATTGCTCCTACCCTTCTGCAAGCCGATAGAATGCAGATACATGTCTCTGTTTTCTGAATCGGTGGATTAATTTTGTAAAAAGTGAATTTATACAAAGTTAAATTAATATTAATTATTGATTGAAAAAAATAGAGGGTGATATAAATCTTGTGTCTGAGCTGCATCAGCACAAAAGAGGAGTTTTAGCTTGACAAAATGAAAACCACCAATCCAATCGTTTTCGTAGCGGTGCTACGTCCAACTAAGGGCTTGTCTGATACACAATTTTATAAATGGAGAGTTTTTAAAATGGAGCTTATTTTTTGACGCTATAATTTTGAGCGACCAAAATATCCCCAACTTTTAAAATTCAACCGTCTAAAACTCTTGACTAACACGCTTAATAAAAAAAAACTGAATTTTTTATCTCCATTTTAACAAAAATGCTCCACAAGATAGGATCTAACTTAACTTAACTAAGCTAAGCTTTTATTGAGGGGTAATGGAAGTACATTGGCTCTTGTCCCTCCCAACTAAAGCAAATGGATTAATTACATTTGGAATTTCAGAATTTTTTCCCAAATAATTCCGTTTTACTTTTTTATTTACGAAAATGACTTACTGTTCAAACTATTTCCCAAAATGTCCTCTTTTTTGAAACTCGCTACACCGTGTAGCGAGTTTGACTAGGGTTGGTCAAAACTCGCTACACCGTGTAGCGAGTTTAGGGTGATTAATTACTACGTTGGGAAAATTAATTAGGTCATTTAATTAAACTAAACTCGCTACACCGTGTAGCGAGTTTTGACCAGAAGTCAAACTCGCTACACCGTGTAGCGAGTTCAATTTATTCCAAACCCCTACATAACCCCCTCCGTCCGTCCCAACAAAACTTACCATTCTCTTCTTCCTTTCTCAGCCTAGTTCTCCCTTTTCTTTCTTTCTTTGTTAAATCTATCTCTCTCATAATGGATCCATCAAAACCCCGTTGGTATCGTGGACGAAAACCTCTTCCAGTACAACCCGGTCAAACCTTCAATCGCCTATCTAATCTCTCTCAAATTGAACGAGAGTTTCAATCTCCACCGTCTCCACCGCCTCAAACCGAACGAGAGAGATCTCCACCGCGTCATATCATACCCGGTCCCGCCGGTGAAGCACGCTTAGCCATGCGTCGGCATCACACCGGAAAAGCTCATGTCTCTCGTGGACCCCGCTCGCCGACCCAAGAGGCAATACGTAGAAAGATTGAAGAGCCGGAGGACGATGATGAATTCCAGGGCAAAGCTTGGCTTTCTGCAATGGATTATCTCACTGGAGAGGGTACATTTTATCCGTTGAAAATGATCAAGGAGAAATGCAAACAACATGAAAGGGTGGAACAGGTATAATATTTTACATTAATTATAGTTAAGGTTGAAATTTACAATTAATTGGTCATAATATTTTTGTTCTATTAGGTTGTGGTTGTTGTCAAGAAGTGCACACCAACTGAGAATGGCTCTTTTCACGTGATTTTGAAGGATCCTACTGACACTATTGAAGCTTACTTAGGTGACAAAGTGTTTAAGCAAACTGAGGGCGGAAGTGACATTGGTGAAGGTGCTGTTCTGATACTTACTCAGGTATGAAATATTTTCCTTAACATTACACTCCCTAAATATATCCTTACCTTTTTGTTCTAAATGTTTTGTTTTGTTCATCTATTAGGTTGTTGTTTGGGCCATATCACGCTCAAAAAAACTACTTAACATTGTTCCTTCCAATGTTTGTAAGGTCTTCCCTAAGGATTGTTAATTTCATCTTTGGACATGTATTATTTGAATTTATGTCGGATTTAATATGTACCCGAATTTATGTACTATTTTTCTATGTGACCGAATGTGGTCACCGAATTTATTTATTTATGTAAGATTTCCTATGTGGCGGGATGTGGCCACTAACTTGACAATATTTATTTTTTGTGATTTTATGTAGATTTCCTATGTGGCCTGGATGTGGCCACTAACTCTAAAATATTTATTTTGTTGTAATTTTATGTAAGATTTCCTATGTGGCCGGGATGTGGCCACTAACTTGAAAATATTTATTTTTTGTGATTTTATGTAAGATTTCCTATGTGGCGGGATGTGGCCACTAACTTGACAATATTTTTTTTTTTTTGTGATTTTATGTAGATTTCCTATGTGGTCGGGATGTGGCCACTAACTCGAAAATATTTATTTTTGTAATTTTATGTAAGATTTATAAATATTTATAAAAAAATTCAGCCACATGTCATTATTTTTTTAACACATGTAATTTTTTTTTTGTTAGTACGAAGCTATTTTGAGCAACAATTTGAAGCTGATTTAATTGTCGAAATTAAAATTTAAAAGTTGTTATTGTTACACCATTATATGTACTTCAAGTAACAATTTTTAGATATTCATTATGATATATAAATTAACCTATAATTATTGCTCAAAATAGCTTCGCGAACGAATTTTTTTTTTTTGATGTTACTACGAAGCTATTTTGAGCAAAAATTTGAAGCTGATTTAATTGTCCAAATTAAAATTTAAAAGTTGTTATTGTTACAACATTGTATGTACTTCAAGTAACAATTTTTAGATATTCATTATGATACATAAATTAACCTATATTTATTGTTCAAAATGCCTTCGCGAATGAAAAAACAAAAAGAAGTAAACAATTTTCAAATTTTGTTGCTGTAAAGATTTTTGTTTTTACTTAAACTCGCTACACCGTGTAGCGAGTTTCAATAAAGCTGAAATCGCTACACGGTGTAGCGAGTTTAATTCAGCTTTATTGAAACTCGCTACACCGTGTAGCGAGTTTAAGTAAAAACAAAAACCTTTCCAGACAAAGTGACAGTTTTGAACAAACATCCGTGACTTTCTCTCAGCTTTCTCTTTTTCTCCTCAGATTTGTTTCTTCTTCTACCTTTCTCTCTTTCTCTCAATCAACTCTCTCAATCACCATTTTCTAAATTCCCTTAACTCAAAATAAAACTTCTTCAAGTTATTTTATTTCATCGTAATTGTTGAAGATCAACAAGAATCAAGGTAAATTAACATCATCTTAATTATTATTTTGACTTGTGTTTAGATATAAAATTTAATGATTTAACTGTGTTTTATGATATTGTAGATATAATAAATGTAAGAGTTTTGTTATGTAGGTTTTAACACTTTGATTTCGTAATGTAGGGTTAAATATGAACGGGGTCCGATCATTTTTATGTGTTATTGGGGAGGTGATGATGAACAACCGTTTGATGGTCCTCATTTCAAAAAGGGGCCAAAATGTGCAATAAGGGGTAATTGCCAATGGAAATACAATGAGTTGATTGATGAGTTATATAAAAAGGCGAACTTAGATCGGTCTCAATTTGATTTGAAAGTCATTTACGTATGCCCTCATTCTTTTGATAGCGGGATTGGTGAGTACTTTCCTTTCCATATTGAAGATGATGCGTGTATGGAAGTAATGTTCGATCGCTTGCTAAATTTGGGGGATTGGAAATTTGCGTATGTTGTTGTAAAATTAATTGAAAATCGATCCAATCCAGAGTTTGAAACACAAAGACACGTAGAGTACTTTCGTGTTTTCTCCAACTGGTAACCGTGATGATGGGGTTGGTCCAAGTTCCCAAACTCTTGTATCAACTCAAACACCAAATTATGATGATGGGGCATTTGGCCATAATTATCATGTTCATGATGATGATCGGCATTTGGGCATAATGATCACGTTAATGATGATTATGATGTTGACCGTGAAGAAGAGGAAGTGCACACCGATGTAGATGCAATGCTAGAGGATGATGATGATGAATATGAGGAGGGTAGTAGTGATTCGATGTCGATTTGGGAGCCGGTGATGATGGGCCGATTGATGATGATGTGGAAGCACCTCTTGTTCACTATGAAGTGCCGCAAAATCGAAGATATGAGAGAGCGAGTTATCCCTTTTACAAAGTGATATTGGTACATCTCGCTCGACAAGAACAAGGCTTGATTGATTATGATCATGCACATAGTTTTCCGGTTTGGGATCCGAACAACAACCGATCAAGCTAAAGGGATACGCTTTCCTGGCAAGAACGAGGCACAATTTGATATGAAAAGGTTCCATATTAAAAACAATCGCAGTTCAGGGTAAGAAAGAGCACACCGAACACATGGGTAATTGAGTGTCTCGTTAAAAAATTATCCATGTCATTTTTATGTTCGTGTGAGTAGGAAGAAGTTTGGCTATTGGGAAGTGACCAAGTATAAGGCTCCTCACCGCCGCTTATATTCTGGAGCAAGTCAAGATCACCCCAATCTAGATGCCAAGTTTATCGGTCGGGAAGTCGTTGGTCTTATTAAGGCCGATTCGTATGTCAAGGTTGGAGTCATTATTGCACACATCTCTAGTAGGTTCGACAAGGTAGTTACTTACAAGAAGGCATGGTGTGGAAAGCGTAATGGCATTGCAGAGGTTTTTGGAGATTGGGAGGAATCTTATAAGAGGTTACCCCGCGTCCTAGCGTACCCATTCAAAAATACAATCCGAGGACAATTGTTGAGTACTCTACACCTCCTCCTCCCGTCGGTGAAGCCTCCCTATTTCGACAGTATTCTCGGGCATTTGGGCCTTGCATTGAAGCTTTCTCTCATTGTCGGCCGCCATTTCGTGGATGGAACATTTATGCATGGTAGATATAAAGGGGTAATACTGATTGCCATGGGTGTTGACGCCCAAGACAAAGATACTTCCGCTTGCCTTTGCCGTTGTTGAAAAGGAGGACTGGCCGAACCGGCGTTGGTTCTTATACCTGGTTTGCAAGCATATTATCAAGAGTCGTGAAGTATGCTTGATATCTCGACCGTCATTGGGGCATTCTCAAGACCGTAGCCGAAGATACGTGGTGGCCAAACGTGCATCATCGATATTGCTTGAGACATATGCGAGCAAATTTCTTGGAAAAGTATGTAGGGGAAGGGTCAAGTATCTGTTCGAGAGCGGGTAGAGCAACTCAAGATAGAAAATTGAAATCTATCTTAGAGAGTATCCGTGGAATTAAGCCCGAGGCAATTGCATGGTTTCAACATTTGGATGCTAGAAAATGGACATTGGCACACGATGGTGGTTACATGTATGGCATCATGACTACCAACATGTCTCGAGGTTTTCAATGGTGTGATGAAGGGAGCTCGTGGGATGCCAATCACAAAGAATTGTTGAAACCGCCTTCTATCGTTGTGTGGAGTACTTTCAAGTAAGGCATGGATTTTCAATCAATGCCTTAGAGGTAATCCCGATAACCCTAACATCAATCCCCGACACCAATTCAAGACGAAAGTCGCTTATCACTACTTGAAGAACACCGTAAAAGCGGCAACACATCACGTCGTGAGGTTCAACAATCACGAAATGGGGGTGTATCAAGTGACAACAAAGACGTCAGTGGTGATCACGGAGGAAATATACAGATTGTCCGACTTAATGAGCGCACCTCGCACATGTGGTAAATGGGTTGCCTATCGCATGCCTTGTTCCCATCTCCTTGCTTGTTGTTCCGCACAAAATATTGATGGTCGAGATTTCGTTTCGAATATTACACCGTTGGGAATACTACAAGACATGGAAGGGAACATTCGAACCAATCGAGCATGAGGACTATTGGGGCGTGGATGGTTTGGTGCCTAGTTTCTTCCCTAATCCCCTACTTCGACGTTCGCGAAGTCCTGACGACCTAGATCAAGACGCTTTCGTAATTCTATGGACTTTCAAGCGTATAAACTAAGAGTATGTGTTCATCATGCCATCGTAAGGGCACAATCGTCGTAGATGCCCGAACCTGTGGAGTAGAAGAATGTTTTTAATGTAATTTATGTTTGGCTTGAATTGGATTCAGCCAGCTTTATTATATGTCGTTTTCATTAAACTTGAAAAGTCCAATGTAATTTATATTTGAGTTGAATGTAATTTTTCGCCAGCTTTATTTTAATTAAGTTTTAAGTTTTAAGTTTTAATTTTATGTTTGGCATAATTACAAAAAAAGATACATATTACATTACAGCAAATTGGGAGCGGACGCTTCGCAACAGTGGGAGCGGACGCTCCTTTTACAGAAACTTAGAAACTTAGGCTGGAATACAATGGAAATGTACATTTATAATCGCTACACCGTGAAGCGATTTTCACTATACTCGCTACACCGTGTAGCGAGTTTAGTGAAAATCGCTTCACGGTGTAGCGATTTCAAAGAATTTGGGCGCCCACCAAAGCTGGCCGAAGAACAAGGGCGGCCACTCCAATTTTGGCCCAATAAATACTCCCTCCGTCCCGTCCGAAAGGGCACTTTTGGTCAACAGCAGTTAACTTTGACCCAAACATTAATGCAAATTTAATCATCTTATTGAAATTCTAAAAATTGTTATTCATAAATCATTTAATGATTTATCAATAACAATTTTTAGAATTTCAATATAATGATTACATTTGCATTAATATTTGGGTCAAAGTTTACTGCCGTTGACCAAAAGTGCCCTTTCGGGCGGGACGGAGGGAGTACAATTTTTTGATTCGTCCCGCAATAATTACACAGTAGCACATTTGAACATTTTTTTTGGAATTTATGCTAAACATAAATTGAACCTTAACACTTAAATGGAAAATAAACTTTTCTTTTATTACTCCCTAATCTAATAAATATCATCAATTATAATTTTTTAAATATTCATTAAAATAACTAAAATCATTTTTAAGAATTGGAAAATTACATTCAAATCAAATATAAAGCTAAACTACTAAGAAAAAGTTACAAAATTTCAATACAAATAAAAAACATTCAAATAAAAAGTAAAGTAATAGTACAGTTCAAATAAAAACTAAACCAATACAACAAAGTTTCATTACGTAATAATAAAAAAACAAAAGTGAACTCTCTACCTATTATCATAGAAAGACGGGGTGTAGGGATTACGCGGATTCCGGAGCCGAGACCCTCTTCTAAGCATTTGTTCCTGAAGCTCTTGTTCAGGGGTCATCTGAGCCGGATCGACGAAACCATGGAACGCTCCATGTGATGAAGGAGTCCTCAACCCACTTCCACTCGTATAAGCGCCGAAGCCCATAGTGGATGTGGATGGTCCAGGGAAGGGTCTCGCCCGGGCACTCCCACCGCCACCCCCCACCCACCCCCACCGCCACCCCCCAGCCCACCCCCACCGCCACCCCCCACCCTCCTCCGCACCCCCTGGGCCCCAGCCCCCCGAAACCCCGCTCCAACGCTCAAAATCATACCGTGATCGTGGCGCTGATCATGACAAATGGGCCATAAGATGTATCGGTCCGGGTCTGCGCCCGAGGCTCGGGCTCTGCTCGGCTCGGCTCGGGCTCATCGTGTAAATCCATCCGGGGTGGTGGTTCTCGCCCGTGCACGACGTCGCCGACGTTGTCGAGGTTGTCCCCGCACGCGATCTACCGCGGTGGGGAGGTGCAAGCAGATCAAGGCGTGGAGCTCCCTAACTCCCCGAACCCGTGTGTCACAATCTCCCGCATTTCACCTTGGTGGGGATGCTCATCCCTCTCATTGGCGACATGCGTGCGCCGAAGGGTCCGCACCGTTTTTATATCAAAAATATATATAAGAACGAGAGACATAAGTTAATAATTGATGTTTTCTTAAAAAAATATTAGAAAAAAAAAAACTTTAAAAATGTAAAAACTTACCATAAACTCTAGGGCGGGCGTACGACCGGTATCCATCCACCTCTACGTGAGTGAGCCGTCGCACAAACCTACACGTTATGTCCCTATACCATACCATATATGGGCTCGGTGTAGGTCATATCGTGGAAGCCGAACACCCCGAAACCAACCTCTCGTGGCGCCGTCCCCATAGTGTAACAAGTGGGCGACGGTGCTCACCCCATCTCACCGTAGGCCTTCCCCGCCGATCCGAACGGTGCAACCTGTGCCGCTGGTCGAACGGTGGCCGGGATAAACTGCCTCACCCAAACCGCCTCATCACGCGATCGTGCAGATGCCACTCAACCCTCTCAAAGCATATGAGAGGGACCTTCGCCAACCATATCTCCTCCCCCTCGGTGCAGTAGACCGGAGCGGGTCTCCTCATAAGGCCGCCACACCACGTGACCCTCGTTCACCCGAGCCACCGATCCCGATAGCCTCGCAGCTATGTGCAAGAACCTCTCGCATCAAGCGAAGCCTCGCGTCCACCCGAAATTTCATAAACAAAATAATTATAAGATTATGTTCAAAAAATAAAAACATTAACGACGAGAAAATAAAGTATGATATATGCATACATGCATCCGAGGGGCATGATGACGTAGTCCCGCTCTCTCGAGGCGATAACGGATCTCGCGGCCTCACACATGTCAACCTCTCCCAAGCCCAGCATCTATATGAAATAAATGTATATCAAAAACTAAGTAATAATGCCACAAATTTGAAATAAAACTTAAAAACATAATGAACATTAAAATGAAATAAAATACCCGTAGAACGTTGAGAAATCCTCCGCACTGTCTCGTGTGAGGGTCTCGCCGCACTACATAACTCTCGGTACAGAAAGCAAGCGCCGCACTCCCCAACCGTACTCCCTCACCCTAGAAACATCCCTAAGCAAACGGGAGATAACATAGCTTAACCTTGTTGTTCGTACGATCGTGCATGATCGTAGAACCCAAGGCAAGCAAGATATAAGCCCGTACGTATCGATCCACAATCTCCGGATCGCATCATCATCCAGGTCACCAAAGTGTGGGAAACGTACGGTAATCCACCCGAGCTTCGCATCGCTCCCATCTATATCTCCGTCACTGTGGACAAACCCTAAATACTCCCGGCACTCACCCGCCGCCTATATGTACCGGAAACCCATCATCGCAATAAAGATCCCCATCAATCGGCAACCCGCAAATCATGCCGATATCCCGTAGGGTGATAGTCATCTCACCAACCGGGAGATGGAACGTATGGGTCTCCTGACGCCATCTCTCGATCAAGGCCTCCAAAGAATGCAAAATCGTATCAGATCCGGCCTATGTAGTGCACTCCACTAAATCCACACTCGCGCCTCAATAATATGACAGAGCTAATACAAAGTGCAAGGCGGCACCATGACGAAAAACGAGGGGACTAGAAACCGGCCACCCGACCAAATATACCTAGCCCTATGGTCCGCATGGCGGGTCGTAATGTATGTATCGATAGGCCCGGATCAATGAACGCTTCCATCTATTTATTTCAATATCAAGGTTGGTTATTGTTCTATAAGGCAAGAAAATAAATAAAAGAATACAAAAATTGTAATTACTAGTACGTGGCATTGTAATCCAAAGTTATCCCACACTTCCAAGAAGTGCCCGTGGGAAGTTCTTGGTTTCCAAATTTATATACTAAGTAATACTTCAAGAGTAATCCTCATGCGGTTTTGAAAAATAGGATGAAGTTTTTTTTTTTTTTATAAAATGTTTGAACAATAAATCATATTTTAAGGGTTTAGGGTTTAGAATATAAGTATATGAGATTTAGGATGTTGTTATATGTATATTAATTCCTATTCTATTTTTCTATCACTAAATCATATTTTAAGGATTTAGGGTTTCGTGACGAGATATTAGGGTTTAGGGTTTACAATATGGTATATATGACGCCTAATTAATTCCTTCGACGTCATGCCTCACATTATGTACCACTTTCACGAATTAAGGATTCCGTTCTGATTACCTATAACTTATAAGAGTCATTAGGGCACAATCCACTTGACCTTGTTCTGACAAGCTCACGTTCCTATCTCGGTAATCAAATTTCCTATAATCTCACACAAGTTAAACTTTGTACTCCCTCCGTCCCAAAAAAATATTCAAAAATCTTTTCAAATTTGCTATTTATTTCTATTATGAGCAAATTTGCTATATACTCCCTTCTAAAATTTTCTAAAATGAATGACCCAATTTACTTTAAATTTGCTATTATTTTTTTTTTTGATAAAAAATAAATAGACAAGCTCATATAAATGTGAATAACAATCGGTCTAATCTATCCTCGATTAGTTTTCCGCACAAGATTTTTTAGTTTTATTATTAAAATATTTGAAATAATAATTTTTTCTCATCTTTATATTAAATAAATTAAAATCTGAATGCATCAATTAATTATTCTCAACAATTAAACTATGTATAGGGCACAATTAATTCATCAGAAATAATATTTACATCTATATATTTAACAATAGTTCAACCAAAAATAAAATCCTAAATTGCAATGTCATAAAAAAAAATCAAAAAAATTAGTCACATAAATGGGAATAACACTATTTCAACAACAAATCAACCAAAAAAAATCATAAAAAAAATAAAAAATAATTCTTGGCATATAGAAATTTGTCACATAAATAAATTCGGAATAATAATATTTCAACAACAAATCAACCAAAAAAACTAAATAAAAATTCAGAATTAAATAAAAATTAGTCAAAAATTCGGAATTAAAAAAAAAATCATAAATTCGGAATAAAAATATTTCAACAACAAATCAACCAAAATAATAAAAAAATTCGGAATTAAATAAAAATTAGTCACATAAATATGGGAATAACAATATTTCAACAACAAATCAACCAAAAAAATCCTAAATTGCAATGTTCTTCTTCTCGACAATATAGAAATTCGGAATTAAAAAAAAATCATAAATTATAAGTAAATGAATAATAAAATCAAAACTAAAATTCAACTTAATATACAAATTTAAACTTACAATTAAGAAAAAGGTTGAATTTCTTGGCAAAATCCTTGGCTTGGCTCGATCAAGGCTCGAACATTCTTCTTCTTCTTGGCAAAATCCTCGATCGGCTATGGAGGTATCCGAATGGAGAAGGTTTAAGTTTTTTTTGTTTTCTTTCTTTGAATGCGTGAACTGAGAAGTGTAAGGGTTTAAATTGAACTCGCTACACGGTGTAGCGAGTTTGACTTCTGGTCAAAACTCGCTACACGGTGTAGCGAGTTTAGTTTAATTAAATGACCTAATTAATTTTCCCAACGGCCATAATTAATCACCCTAAACTCGCTACACGGTGTAGCGAGTTTTGACCAACCCTAGTCAAACTCGCTACACGGTGTAGCGAGTTTCAAAAAAGAGGACATTTTGGGAAATAGTTTAAACAGTAAGTCATTTTCGTAAATAAAAAAGTAAAACGGGATTATTTGGGAAAAAATTCGGAATTTCACATGGTACTCCTTAACCACAGGCACAATTTCACATTACATTTGGAATTTCATATGGTACTCCTTAACCACAGGCACAATTTCACATGGTACTCAGCGAATACAGAATGGTCGTGAATCCCCAAAATTAATGTTGACATCAACAACAACAACAACGAAGCCTTAGTCCCAAAATAATTTGGGGTTGGCTAACATGAATTCTCATATGTTATCGTAAAAAAAAAATTAAAAAAAAATAAATAAATAAATAAATTAAATTAAATTAAATTAAAAAAATAAAAATAAATAAAAAAATAAAAAAATAAATAAATAAAAAATAAATAAAAAAGTAAAAAAATAAAAAAAATAAAATAATCAACCCCCCACATGGATTTTTGCCCTCCACTCCGGCCTCTTCAACACCATACTTTCATCCACTCCAAGTAAATTCATATCATTTTCAATTACTCTAATCCAAGTTTGTTTGGGTCTTCCCCTACCCCTCGCCATTTTCTCATTTCTCCACTGTTCCTGCCTCCTAACCGGTGCATTACTCGGTCTCCTTCTCACATGTCCAAACCACCGTAGACGATTTTCCCTCATTTTATCCTCAATGGGCGCAACTCCTACTTTACCTCTGATCACCTCATTTCCCAACCGATCCTTTCTTGTATGACCGCACATCCATCGAAGCATACGCATCTCCGCCACATTCATCTTATGCACGTGACACTGTTTCACGGCCCAACATTCGATGCCGTAAAGCAATGCCGGCCTAATTGCCGCGCGGTAGAATTTTCCCTTTAATCTATTGGGCATGCCGCGATCACATAGAAACCCTGTAGCACTCTTCCACTTCAACCAACCTGCTTTAATCCTATGAGCCACATCTCCATCTAATTCTCCATCCTTTTGGATAATGGATCCAAGATAGCGAAAAAACTCAGAAGCTTGGATAATGGATCCAAGATAGCGAAAAAATTAATGTTGACATGTAAAAAAAAAAAAATACTAAGTACATTCCCCACTTATCAGCTCAGTCCACTCCCCTTGACAAAAAAATGAAGAATCGATATAGATAATTATATAAAAAATAATTATTTTTTGAAATTTTTGAATAATATAAATTGTGAAATCCCAACATTTTGACCATGTATCCCCCTACCCCATCATAGGGAACCTTAATCATTGCAAACAAGAAATTTCACAAATTCTAACATGGGATCCTTTAAATTCTTTCAATTGGTACTCCAATTTTTGGATATTCCAATCTCATCAACCTAGTACATACGGTAAGTTAACAGAATCAGAGGAGAATCTAACCTTATGGATGGAGGAGGGTTCATTATCTCCCTAACTTTTGTAATTTTTACAAATTAATTATTTTTTGTTAGATATATTATCTCAAATCGAGAATTGATAAACATTGCCTATAATATATAAAGATCACGAATCACTCCGCTTCCGCTTGATACCAATTTTCAGATTTACTATAATTACCTTCCGAAAAGAAAAAATCAGGAAGGCCTAGACCTGTCACTAGAAAAATGTTTTCGCTATACATCTAGAATATGAATTTGGGACATATTCAGGTAGACACATCAATCTTATTTATTTATAATGTAGCCATCTCATCATTCATCTCATCATTATAGGTTTTACTCCCTCCGTCCCACTTCAAATGTCTCAACTTCTCTTTTTTTTAGGTGTCCATTTAAAATATCTCAATTTAAAAAAGGAAAGTTTTTTATTACTTTTTTATTTGTGGGTCCACTTGTCATACTCACAATAAATATCCACTAACTATACTATATCCCACTTTCTCTTTCCTATATCACTTTTCATACTCACAACATTTATTTTACTATACACTTTTTACATTATATATATTCATTCATTAATTTTCGTGCCGCAAGAATTTTGAGACATTTGGCGTGGGACGGAGGGAGTATTATTTTTTGTCACTTTCGTTCCACCAACAATGATCATTCATTTGAACAGATCAAATCTGAACCGTTGATTACACACTTTTGTGCGTGGTCGCACTGCACTTACCCTAATTCTATTTACACCATACTGCACATGCCTTTGAACATCAAAAATAAGGGTTTTTATCTAGTTACTTTGAAAAAATTGCTATAATTTCTAGATTTGGCAATTACTTGTATGAATTTCTTGTCAATGACCGAAAGTTTGTCTCGTTTATCAAGATTAAGTCCAATTTAAACTAATTATTTGCCGCCTTTTTAGAAAGAAAAATATAATTATCTCATTCAAACTAAATTTAGATATTACAACATAATATTATACATACCTTATTTAAAAAACGTCCTAGCTCGATCCTTCACTGCCATCCCACGAAGATCAACTGCGATAAACACGTGATAATGAAATGAATTGGATTAGATTAGATTATGCTCCGTATGAAAAGTGTTAGAATTACTTCAGAAAGTTGAGACAACCTTATTGAAAGTTAATATTAAAGTGAGTGTCCCAATTTGAACTATTGCAACATGATTTCGAAGAATCGCATGACCCTCATGGCCTCGTTTATTGAACCATTATTCTTGCGCGCCCCCTCCCGCGTGAGAAAGTTAGAGAGAGTAGTGACATTCCATCATAGTTGCGATGAGGTGACAGATGCAGGACCATTAGGGTTTGGCTGTATAGCAAAAGAGAAGTGGAAAAGGAAAATAGAGATAAGTATATTAAAAAAAAAAAAAAAAGAGGAATTTGGATTTGGAAAGGAAAAAAACTTTATAAAAGTCAAACCTTTTTTGTCCCTCATGGACTGGTAATTCCTCCTTTTAACTTTTACTATCTTTATTTGAATAGGGTTTTCCTTTTTGGCCTTTTTATGATATGCATGATTATTAAAATAAATAAAATTTATGATTACTACTTCACATCTTCAAAATGTGATCTTACCTATTGCAAGTTCATGAAAAATTACTGAAAATAATAATTCCGTCCCAAAATAAATGCTACTATAAGTTTTCAAATTTACTTTTGATTAACAGAAACGGAGCGAGTAGAAAAAGACCCGCTTCATCCATAATAATGTGCAAGTAATTTCCTTTTTTTTTTTTTTTACATTGATTGTATAAGGTTGTAAATTTCTCTCCGACCATTTTCTTATTTAAGAATATAACACTTTATTGTTTTTTTTTCAACATGATTGTTGAGTGATTTGTGGACGTTTCTATCAAAATTATGTCCCCTAATCATTTGTCATTGTTTTCATGTATGATAGATGAAAATTATTGTGAAAAAAAAAAAAAAAAATCTACACGAAACTTTGTAGTCGTTTCTTATTTTGGAACCCTCCCCAATAAAGGGTCACAAGGAGGAAAAAAAGGAGAGAAACGAGACTATATAAATAAAGGGCAAAATGGAATGAGAGGATTAACCCTGCATAACATCCACCCACCCACCCACCCTACCCTCCTTTCTCTCTCTCTCTTCTCTCTCTCTCACACACAACACACACTAGTAGATCAAGTTTTCATGGGTTATATGATAGTAATGATCATCCTTGTGTTCAAACCCTAGATTTGAAAAAGAAAGCCTGAAGAACAATCATCATGTCCTCTAACCTCTCTCTCTCATCATTAATCCCTACCCTCCACTTCCATTATCATCCCCACACAACACCATCATCATCTTCTTGTTCATCCTCTTCAAACAGCACCAAACCAAGAAAGAGAAAGAAAATTTATTTTCTTACTTGAATTATGGCCACTACTAAGAAGAAGAAACCCTAATTAGTCAGATCTCTCAAAGATCAATATGGGTCAACTCTTTCTTCTTCTTATTCTTCTTCTCCTTCTTCTTCTTTATCTTCTGAGGAATTGAAGCCGATCGGTCCGATTGTTTGATACACAACATCAACCTAAACTTTATGCTATAGTACTACTCATATTCGTTAAGCATTAAACCCATATCGAGAATTAACAAGCTTTGTCTTTCGTTAATAAGATCCTGAGATTTTATCGAGATATGGGTGTTTTTATTTTGGCATCTTCGAGATTCAGGTAGGCTCCGTTTGTTTTAAGGAAAATCCCGCGATTATAGATACAGATCATATCCTGTACAATTTTCCGAATTTAAGTTTGTAATAGTTGTGTTATGCCCTAGCAAGTGTGTTGTTAAGCTAAGATTATGTTTGTGATGATATTTCTTTGTGTGTAAAGCAATAATAAATCTTCTTGAAGACTTATATGATGGGTTCTTCTAAAGATGTTTCTTTTTGGATGTTTCTTTAATATATATACTATTTATAAATTTTTAACTGAGTTTTGAATGTAAATAGCTATAGATCCATCATAATTTCAGGTACACTTGTTTGTTTGGTATGTTTTATGTTAATTAATTATCTGATTTAATCAAGGGTTTAGATGGAGTATCATGTTATGTTAGAGAAATTGTCCCACATCAGAAATTTAATTAATTATCTGATTTAATCAAGGGTTTAGATGGAGTATCATGTTAGAGATATTGTCCCACATCGAAAATTGACAAATCTTACATATAATATATAAAGATCATGGTCACTCCCCTTAGCATCAATTGGTTTTAAGGTGAAAACTCAGACTCTAAGATATCATCATTTTTAAGAGATTTAACTTATTTTTTTTTCATTTTATGTATACTTCTTCCTCCCAAAATAATTTACAATTTTTGTTAAAAATAGACATTAATTTTGGGAAACAAATGTCAAATACGAGAGGTTTCGAGCACCACCAAATGTTATTTTTAAAAATTTTAAATATCACTCTTATAATAGATTAAATTATTTATTAGTAAAAAATTCAATTAAAAAAAAACATTTTGGGAAGTATATAGTAATGGTTATGTTTTTTTAACATGTGTCCTTAAAACATATGATAAGATTTTATTATGACAGTCAATTCACATAATTATATTAATTTTACCTAATAAATCTAAATATATTACTAAAAATTATTATAATTATATTGATTTAATCATCAACAATCAAATCAAAGTCTTCATTTCAAAATAAATATATAATTTTTTTAAAAAAAATATTCTTAATCAATCAAGCAATTTATCTATAAAAAAAAATACGTTCATTTTTTGAGACTAAGGCAGTAAAAATCATAAATTTCAGGTTTATTTTTAGAATAGGGCAGTAAAAATCATACTCCCTCCGTATCAGAGTAATAAGATTATTACTTTCATTTTTTGTATGTCTCAAACTAAGATTCTTTTGTTTTATTTCTAAATAGACAGATTCACTTGCTATACTGATTTATTATTTCTTACAAACTTTCTTTCTTTACTTTATTTTTATAGTAACAACATGTACATTTTTTTTAATAATCATGCATTCCCTACGTCCCACAATAAGATTTTTAGTTTGACTCTTTACACATAAATTGAGAAAACGTAAATATTGTGGGTATGAAAATTAAAGTATGAGAGAGAAAGTGGGTTGAGGGTTTTTGTTGTGAAAATGACAAGTGAATCCATTATTTTAAGTAATAAACAATCAAAAATCTTACTCTGAATGGATTTTTAAAAAAAAAACAAAAACAAAAATCTTATTATGTGACGGATGGACGGAGAGGAAGTAAATTTTAGGTGATATGAATCTTGGTTTAACATATTGATGGATTTGTTTGTTGTAGTTGATAATTTGATATGATGTATTGTCCGTCTAGACCGTGATGAGCACTAGCCAGCTGAGCTCCCTCATTAATTTTGTGCAAATTCCTTAATCCAATCATTATGTCCCTCTTTGTCAATTTACTTGCTTTTGGGATTTTGCTAGCAAATTTTTATTCTCTTCGTTCCGGTAGAAATTACACGGTTACTGTTTACGCATAAATTAAGGATAAAAATAATGGAGAAAATATTGTGAGTGTAAAAGTAAAATAGGAGAGAAAATAAGTGGAGGGAATAGTAAATTATAATAGTATTGTGAGTATTAAAATAATGTAGAAGAGAGAATGAGTGGAGTGAAAAGTAAAGATTCTTTGCCATTTTAAAAAGTGTGTGATTTGTAGCGAGACGTCTAATGAGAAAAGTGTGTAATTTGTAGCAAGACGGAGGGAGTACTTTTTTTTTTTTAAGCCTCAAAACAGTTTATTGCCTGGTATATATTTTCGTATTATTTTTTAGTTTATATACTTGAACATGTCGTTTAACTGTTTAAGAAAGCGCAACACTTATTATCGTTAACTATTACTCTTTAGCCCGTGTCAGTGATACGGGACAGTATGTTAAAAAGGAGAAGTCAGTGAAAAAAAAAAAGTCTCAAATTATATCTGTATAAAATGTAAATTTTTAGAATAATAACACTTCCTCCGTTCCATAATGGTCTTTCCACTTTTTTTTTTCTTATTACGAATGAAATTTGAGCAACAATTTTAAATTTATTTATTAGTCCAATGAAAATCTAAAACTTGTTATTGATAGTATTGTTGATGGTGCATCAATAATAATTTTTAGATTTGCATTTATATAAATAAATCAACCTAAAAATTATTGTTTAAAATTCATTTGTAGTAACGAAAAAAAATGGGAAAATCATTTTGGGGTGGAGGGATTAGGAAAAAAAAAACCCACACCAAGCAACCACCACCTTCCTTATCTATCTCTCAATACACTTAGCAAGTGATTATTTACACTATTTTTTCTCAATTCCTAAATGATAGCCTTAACCCATAGCAATTTAGCATGCACTACCTCACATTAAAACACATGCATTTGTGTTTTCCTCACTAAACAACTATGGAGTAAACCCTAGCACCTCCAAATCACCTGCTCTCTGCAATGGTGTAGTAAGCGTCTCTTTTACACGTAGAAACTGCCCTATCAATTAACACAATATAGTACGAAGTAAGTCATTTAGTTTCAGGATACTGCACAACTCAAATTTTTCATGATGACATATTTCACTAACAATTTATCAGTACAAAATATGACAGGTCACTAAATCACTAATTTTAATTTTTATTGAAACATGAAGATGAAAAGTGCAAAATCATCCCATATAACTGTAAGAATGGCAAAAACTGAAAGTATTCAACATTAACACCACCCTTTGTTTACTCATTTTCAATTGGACAGCACCATTTTTCTTCAATGGATCAGATTGTGTCAAAATGAAGGAAAAAGTTATGCCAAAAGTTTCCTTTAATTAGTGTAGGGTGATGCTTAAAATAAATGGAGAAAAGCATTTGTTGGGAACAAATATACACACCTATATACATTGTTGTTAGCAATTACCAACTAAAACTTTAACAAAACTTTCAGTCAGAGCTCAGTAAGTGAATGGGTAAGTAAATAAGTTGAGCCTAAACAAATATAGGTTCAACGAAATAAACGAATGAGAATATCTTTCTTCTCGTGATCCCTTCAGTTTCTAAAATCAGAAAATCTTGAACGCTTTACTTCAAACTAATCAAATATGTAGGATTAGACATCTGTATATGCAATTGTTTCCATGTAATTTCATTTTTTTAAATAAGAAATCAAACATGGATAGAAGCCGAAAAAAGAACAAATAGGTTTTTTAGAAAGATATAGAAATAGAAAACACAGAATTCTCACCCCCACACCCCACAAAAATAAATAAATTAATTAAACTGATGAAACTAACAAACATCAAGATTAATAATCAGAAAGAACAGAGAAGTGTTTTACCAAAAAAAAAACTTGTGTATGTATGTATACACATAAAAAGAGAAGGTGGAGATGCACCTGAATGAGTTTCATTTTGGAAGATATCATCAACCTTCAATTCCTACTCATACTCCTCTTTCGCAGGCGTATGTTGAAGAAGATTCATAGATATACTCTTGAGTGGCAATCGAGGGTTCCTGTGAAAAGAGAGAATCGAGGGTTATGCCCGCCGTAGAACCGACGCACATTATAAATATAAAATATTTAAAATATTTAACTTCAAAACGTACTGCATATTACACAATTCATGTGAGATGTAAGAAAAATAAAAGCACAACATGTAGCAAGGATATAACAAAGAAAAAGTTTTTTGAGCAGCAGTTCTAAAATATTTAACTTCAAAACGTACTGCATACTACATAATTCTTTTTTAAAATTTTCATTGAAATGAAGGAAGAAATGTTCAATTTTTTTTTACATAGAAAGAAATTCTACTTCTTTAAAAAAAATTCCTTCATTTCAAAAATAAATATTACTTTCGTCCCAAAATTAATACTACTTTCTATATAAAAAAATGAACATTGTTTCCTTCGTCTCAATGAACTTTTTAAAAAAGAATTATTTTTTGGGATGAAGGAAGTAATGTTCAATTTTTTGGACAAAAAAATGTAGTATTATTTTTTAGTTATACATTTTGAGTCGAAAGTAATTTTCATTTTTGATATGAAGGAAATAATTTTTTTATAGTAGTACATTTTTAAAGTAATTATTTTAGACGGAAAAAATAATATTTATTTTAGTTTTATTTATTAAAACATAATTTTTATATTTTTATTTTGTAATTTAAAGCGAGACGGAGAACGAATTAGTAATTTGGTTGTGTTCACACAGAAGAAAAGCAACTTAGAACTCACTAGCGAGTTCAAATTTATTTTTTAGTTTTCTTTATTTAAATATAATTTTTATATTTTTATTTTGTAATTTAAAGCGAGACGGAGAATGAATTAGTAATTTGGTTATGTTTACACAGAAGAAAAGAAATTTAGAACTTGCTAGCGAGTTCAAATTTATTTTTTAGTTTTCTTTATTAAAACATAATTTTTATATTTTTATTTTGTAATTTAAAGCGAGACGGAGAATGAATTAGTAATGTGGTTGTCTTCACACGGAAGAAAAGAAACTTAGAACTCGCTAATTCAATTAGCGAGATCAATTTTTTTTAATTATTATTATTTTAATATTAAATTTTAAACTCGCTAAATGGCTTAACGAGTTTAAACGAAAAAAAAATTATAAACTCGCTATACCGCGTAGCGAGTTTCAAAAAATGGATCATTTTGGTCAATATTTTTGAAGAATTGTTATTTTGAGATATATTTTTTTAAAATTGAATATTTTGAGAAAAAATCGTTTTGGGAGGAGATGTCATAACCACTGGTAACTGTTGTAGTAAGGGAAACCGTAGATTCAATCACAGCCGTTGTTTGTCTTTTGCAAGATTAAATCTGAGTCACTCTTTGTTTGGCGGTTAGATCCCACCTCTATTGTAATATAGATTATATATATAAAAAAACACATTTTATGAAACGTGATAATATTTTCTCATTTTTAAAATGAATGTCATCCGGCCCACTTCAAGGGTCCTAGAGTAGTATTTTACACTTCTCAAGAAATTTTAAAAAAATGAATAAAGAATTGCAAGTGAATAGAAAAATAGAGGAGAGAGAATGTAAAAATTAAAACATTTATGATAAAACCTCTTTTTGATTGATTTTTTTGTAAATATGTTAATATAAGGACGTAATGAATGATTTTTTGTAAATATATTTATATTATAAGGGTATAAATGTGTAGGATGGAATGGCTCGATTCTGTTGGCGAGGCGGGCGGCCCATCTAGGATGAGGCGAGCGCCTGGATTACCGTTGCTGGGGTCTTGGGTGATAGCTTTGAGGCGGACGCATGGAGGCTTCTTGGGCGAGCGCCTCGAGTCCAGTAGGTTGGCCATGACTAGGCGACATCTGAGGCGGGCGCATGACTTTGGCGAGGCGGGCGCTTCAGCGGCAGAAGCTAAGGGCGAGGTTTGGCCGTCGCCAGGCGGGCGCCTGGATGTGCTGAGGCGCTCAAGGCCCAGCGGGAGGGTTTTGCTGACGAGCTTCTTTATTATTTTAGGTCTTAGTTTTGGGCTAGGGTTGTCATATAAATACACGTTTGTAACCCTACGTAAAGACTAAATGAGACATTGCACAAATAATAAAGAGGTAGTTCAAAATCCCAATCAATTCCATCTCTTTCTCTTTCGATTTCTCAATTGCTTGTGTGTGTGTTCTTGATTTTGTCAAATTAGCTTTCGCTGCGATTGCACAACAACTGGTATCAGAGCACGGTTGCCATGGCTGGGGTTAATTCTATCACTGTGAAGTCCGATGTTCAGAAGTTTGATGGGCATGGAAACTTTGCGTTGTGGCAAAGGAGGGTGAAGGATTTTCTGGTTCAAGCAGGCTTGGGAAAGGTTCTTCGATATTCGACTAAACCCGATGATATCGAAGAAGGTCCATGGAAGGAGTTGCAAGAACGGGTTGTATCTTCAATACGGCAGTGCCTTGCGGATGAGGTGGTGTATCATGTGATTGATGAAGAATCATCGACGAAGGTTTGAGAGATTTTGGAGGCTAGGTATATGTCAAAATCGTTGTCGAACAAGTTGCATCTTAAGCAACGGCTGTATGGGCTTAAGATGGCAGAGGGTTCGGATCTTGAATCTCATATCCACACGTTTAATCAAATACTCAACGATTTGGTTAGGGTGGAGGTGACATTTGAGGAGGAGGACAAGGCATTGATGCTGTTGAATTCGTTGCCGACTTCTTCTACATACGAAAACCTTATTACTACGTTGACTTGGGGGAAGGATATTGTGGACTTGCAACCAGTCACAGAAGCTCTTCTAGCTTTTCATAAACAGAAGAAGTCCGTTGATGAACCTGCGGGTGAGGGGTTATTTGTGAAGGAGAATCAGGAACGTGTGAGAGCCCAGTTCTGGGATAATTCGCAGAGGCAAAATTCCCGTTCGCAGTCAAGGAAGAAGTATAAGGGGAATTGTTTCAAGTGTGGGCAAAAGGGGCACAAGAGGCAGAATTGCCCGGAGAAGGGGAACGGTAAAGACAAAGAAGGATCTTCAAAGTCAGTTAATGTGGTTGAAGATTGCTCAGAGGATGTGGATGGAGATATGCTCACGACTTCATCAGCTATGGAGCACCCGACAGATTGCTGGATTCTGGATTCGGCATGTTCGTTTCAAGTGACAGCGAATCGTGATTGGTTCGATACCTACAGGTCAGTTAATTCTGGTATAGTTACTATGGGCAATGGTGCTACATGTAAAATTGCTGGCATAGGAACTATAAGAATTAAGATGTATGATGGTGTGGTTAGAACGTTATGTGATGTTAGACATGTACCAGAGGTTTCTAAAAATCTGATTTCATTGGGTACCTTAGATGCAAACGGTATGTCCTATAAAGCACAAGGTGGAGTATTGAAAGTAGTTAAGGGTGCTATGGTTGTGATGAAGGGTGAGAAGGGCTCTAAGAACATTTACAGGTTGCTAGGAAGCACGGTTGTAGGTAGAGTCCCATCCGTTGAGTCTGAGGTAGATACTGATGCCCTTCTATGGCATATGAGGATTGGTCACATGGGTGAAAGGGGGATGCGGGAACTTCATAAACAAAAGTTGTTGAAGGGTGTGAAGACTTGCAAACTTGAGTTTTGCAAGTATTGTGTTCATGGAAAGCAAAACAAGGTGCAATTCAAGACGAGTAAACATACAACAAAGGGCATTCTCGATTATGTTCACTCAGATGTGTGGGGGCCGGTTAGAACAGAATCAAGGGGTGGACATTATTACTTCGTGACGTTTATTGATGATTTTTTGAAGAAGGTTTGGGTTTACTTCATGAGGCACAAGTCAGAAACTTTTGAGAAGTTCAAGGTATGGAAAGCTGGAGTGGAAAATCAAATAGGGCGAAAAATCAAGTGTTTGAGAAGTGATAATGGGACAGAGTACACAGATGGCGAGTTCAAGAAGTTCTGTAGAGAGCATGGAATCAAGAGGCACTACACAGTACGCAAGACACCACAACAAAAAGGTATGGCTGAAAGGATGAATGAAATCATTGCGGAAAGGGCTAGGTGTCTACGATTCAATGCAGGGTTAGCGAAGAACTTTTGGGCTGATGCGGTGAGTATGGCATGTTTCTTGATAAAAAGATCACCTAGAGTCTCTTTGGATAACAGATTTGCGGAGGAGGTATGGACGGGTAATGAGGTAGACTTCATCGATATCCGGGTGTTTGGGTGTTCATCCTATGCATATTCCTGGTGAAGAGAGGTCGAAGCTTGACCAAAAGTCAAAACAGTGTATCTTTCTCGGGTATGAAACTGGTGTGAAAGGATACAAGCTTTGGGATCCCAAGTCAAGCAAGGTAGTGATCAGTAGGGACGTGGTCTTTGATGAAAAGGCTATGTTGAAGTGTACTCAAGATGACAAGGAGAAGGTGCCAGAAAGCAAAGGGAGCGAGAAGCAGGTCATTGAGGTGGAGTTACATGAGGATGAAGCTGATACGGATCTCACTCTTCCGGATTCAGAGGTAACTACACAGAAAGTGGCTAGCACTTCATTTGGGAGACCTAAGAGAGTAATCAACCACCGGTCAGGTATGGGTTTGAAGACATGACTTCATATGTTCTTGTTCTTAGTAGTGGAGACCCAAGTACTTTTAAGGAGGCAATAAACAGTTCGAAAAAGGATAAGTGGGTAACGGCTATGGCGGAGGAGATGGAGTCTTTGTACAAGAACGATACGTGGGATTTGGTGGAGCTTCCTAAAGGGAAGCGTGCTATTGGTTGCAAGTGGGTTTTCAAGCGTAAAGATGCAGTATCAGAAAAGGAGGGAAAAAAGTTCAAGGCTCGGTTGGTAGCAAAGGGGTACTCGCAGCGAGAGGGGTTGATTATAATGAGATTTTTTCGCCTGTTGTGAGGCACACTTCTATTCGAATTGTGTTGGGTCTTGTAGCACATTATGATTTGGTGTTGGATCATATGGATGTGAAAACTGCATTTCTACACGGTGAGTTGGATGAGCAGATTTTCATGGAGCAACCACATGGGTTCACGGAGCCCGGGCAGGAGCATTTGGTTTGTAAATTGAAGAAGTCACTTTATGGGCTGAAGCAGTCTCCGAGGTAGTGGTACACGAGATTTGACTCCTACATGGTACGTATTGGCTACAAGCGGTGTGAGTATGATTGCTGCATGTATGTGAAGTGCCTTGATGATGGCTCATATATTTTTCTGTTACTGTATGTGGATGATATGCTTATCGCGGGTAGAAGCATGAACGAGGTCAATCAGTTGAAGGCCTTTTTGAGTAAAGAGTTTGACATGAAGGATTTGGGGGAAGCCAAGAAGATTCTTGGGATGGAGAGCCGTGACAGAAAATCTAGGAGATTGTGGTTGTCTCAAGCCGGCTACGTGGAGAAAGTGTTGGAGAGGTTCAATATGCGGGATGCAAAACCTGTGAAGACACCATTGGCTAGTCATTTTAGTTTATCTACCTCAGATTCCCCGAGTTCGAATGAAGATATTCAGAGTATGTCAAAGGTTTCCTATGCAAGCGCAGTGGGATGTCTCGTGTATGCTATGGTTTGCACTAGGTCAGATTTGGCGCAAGCTATTAGTGTGGTTAGCAAGTATATGGCGAATCCGGGTAAACAGCATTGGGAAGCAGTTAAGTGGACTCTTAGATACTTGAAGGGCACTATGGGTTATGGCATCATGTTTGGAGGAAAGAGTGAGGAGCTTTCTGTTGTGAGATATGTTGATTCAGATTATGCGAGTGACTTGGATCGGAGGAGGTTGACTACGGGATATGCGTTTACTCTCGCAGGTGGTCCTATATGTTGGAGGTCTATGATTCAGTCTATCATTGCATTATCTACAACGGAAGCGGAATACATTGCAGCGGTTGAAGCTGCAAAGGAAGCCTTATAGCTTCGGGGTTTAGTCAATGAATTGGGTATTCAGCAAGGTGGAGTGAAGTTGCTTTGTGACAGTCAAAGCGCGATTTTTCTAGCAAAAAATCATATTTATCATCAACGGACAAAAAATATTGATGTTCGGTTTCACAAGATTCGGGAATTGATTGATATGGGTGAGGTTGTGTTAGAAAAGTTTCACACCGCGGAGAATGTTGCTGATATGTTGACGAAGCCGGTTACTACTGACAAGTTCAAGCATTGCTTAGATTTGTTGCACATCTCTAGCTGTTAGAGATGGGATGGTTCGAGCATTGGTTCCTTGTATCTTCTGTTGGGTTGGGTGAATACTCGCCAAGGTGGAAATTGTAGGATGGAATGGCTCGATTCTGTTGGCGAGGCGGGCGCCCCATCTAGGATGAGGCGAGCGCCTGGATTACCATAGCCGTGGTCTTGGGTGATAGCTTTGAGGCGGCCGCATGGAGGCTTCTTGGGCGAGCTCCTCGAGTCCAATAGGTTGGCCATGACTTGACGACATCCGAGGCGGGGGCATGACTTTGGCGAGGCGGGCGCTTCAGCGGCAGAAGCTAAGGGCGAGGTTTGGCCGTCGCCAGGCGGGCGCCTGGATGTGCTGAGGCGGGCGCCTCAAGGCCCAGCGGGAGGGTTTGGCTAACAGGTTTCTTTATTATTTTAGGTCTTAGTTTTGGGCTAGAGTTGTCATATAAATACATGTTTGTAACCCTATGTAAAGACTAGATGAGACATTGCACAAATGATAAAGAGGTAGTTCAAACCCCAATCAATTCCGTCTCTTTCGATTTTTTAATTGCTTGTGTGTGTGTTCTTGGTTTTGTCAAATTAGCTTTCGCTGCGATTGCACAACAAAATGTCTGAAACACTGTTTAAAATTTATCTTTTATGGAATGAGACTCTTAGTCTGTAACAGATCAAAAGAAAAAGTATGACTCTTGAATTGGACGGTGGACGGAGAGTGTATTAAATTTACTAATGACTAAAAGGATTTTATATATACTCCCTCTGTCCCGCTATAAACCGCACATTTTTTATTTTGGGTGTTCCATTACAAACCGCACACTTTCTAAAATGGCAAAGAATCTTTATTATTCCCTCCACTCATTCTCTCTCCTACATTATTTTAATACTCACAACACCATTATAATTTACTATTTTCTCCACTCATTCTCTCTCCTATTTTACTTTTATACTCACAATATTTATATCATTATTTTTTTCCTTAATCCCCACACAAACAATAACAGTGTAATTACTAGCGGGACGGAGGGAGTATATATTTGTTTCAAAACTAAAAAAGTAATTTGTTTCACACTCTATCTTGAAGCAACTAATTAGCAAGATAAAAATATTGATTTGGCCTATATTTGAGTCATTTGACCCTATATATACTCCCTCGGTGTCTTTATATTTATATTTGACTTACCAACTTGAAAAAAAAAAAAGTAAGTTATTTATTTATGTCAAAATCTTGCAAAAAATTAGTTTTTCGTAACAAAAGAAAAAAAAAACTAGTTTTAAAGTACTAAGTCTATATAATAAGAGTGATGAATTGTTTTAAAAACTAGTTTTTTATAACATTTAAAAAAAACTAATTTTTCACAAGAGTTACTTTTTATTTATTATTTATATAATAATACTCCCTCCGTCCCAACAATTGCTTCATCCTTTTGGCCCGGCACGCATATTATGGAAATGGGAGGAAAGAAAAAATGTTGTGAGTGTAATTTGAAAATAGGAGAGAGAATTAGTGGAGAAAATAGTAAATTTGAAAAGTGTTGTGAGTATTAAAATAATGTAGGAGAGAGAATGAGTGGAGGAAATAGTAAAGATTTTTTGCCAAAAAAGAAAAGGTGAAGCTTCTAACGGGACACTCTTTTGGATAATTAGTGAAGCTTTCATTGAGACGGAGGGAGTATTTATTTTAAGACAAAAAAAAAATACAAGATTTATTATTATAGGTTAGACGAAAGGAAAATGATCATGAACGGGGACATATGTGAGATTTGACGTTAGGCTGTGGACAGCATTGCATGTCACACTTGATTTATAAATCCGCTGTAACTTTTAAGACTTTTGTATCACTAAAAGTTACTCCCCCGCTTTAAAGAGCTAATGGTAATATTTTACTCCTTTTGTTTGGATTGAAGTGTTTCAATTTTTTTATTTTTTTTTGTGTGTTTCATTTAAAATGTTCTAACTCAAAAAAGGAAGGTTTTTTATTATTTTTTTTTGAAATTCACTTATCATACTCACAATAAATATTCACTAATTATTTTCTATCTCACTTTCTCTTTCGTACATCACTTTTCATACTCACAATATTTAAACTTTTTCTCTTTTCTACATTACTTTTCTTAATTCCCGTGCATGAACCATTTTGAGACATTTGGACCGGGACGGAGGGAGTACGATTTTTAATTTTTTTTAAAAAAAAATGAATTAAAGAAGTGAAAGTGGGTAGAAAATTAGAGGAGGGAGAATGTAAAAGTTAAAAAACATTTAATAGGAGAGAATGAGTGTGAGGAATAGTAAGTTAATGAATGATTTTTTTGTAAATATGTTAACATTATAAGGGTATAATGAATGATTTTTTATAAGTATATAAACATTATAAGGGTATAAATATTCAAAACACAGTTCACATATTTTCATTTATGGAATTGACTCTTTAAAGAGAGACGTTTCAAAAAGAAAAGTGGACTCTTTAAAGTGAAATGGAGGAAGTATATTTTTTATAAAAGGTGAGATGAGAGAGAAAGTAAGACAGAGAATAGTGAATGGATAACCTTTTAAATAAAAAGCGTAAGTTGTAACTTTTATGACCTTTGTATCAATAAAAATTATATTTTTTTTATAAAAGGCGAGATGAGAGAGAAAGTAAGACAGAAAATAGTGAATGGATAACCTTTTAAATAAAAAGCGTAAACGGAACGGAACTAAGAGTATATAGATTTGTTGTTTTCATTCACACTTACATTCTTTTTACTCATTTCCTTTCACTTTTTGATGATCAAACAAAGGCTAAATAATAGAGAAATGAAGATAAAATAATTGTGAACTAAGAGACCGATTAATTAATAAAATCGGAATCTTATAATATCACATGAACTATTTTATATTTTACTTTGTACCTCACAAATTTTAGGAAAAAAACTAGTTTTTCAAAAAAAAAAAAAAAAAAAAAAAAGAGGAAAAACTTCTTTTGAATTTTGCGGTGTCATTTTTTTTATTGAGTGAATTAAAAAACAAAAACATGCAATGACATTTTTATAAATAATCAGATCATCTTTTAACATCATGCGGTGATACTTTCTAAAATAATCAAAACTTATTAACACATTTTGACACTTTTAAAACTACAATTGACACTTTTTTTAAATGACATTATTTAACATTAACACTAACAATTTCTTTTACACTATCATTGACACATTTTAACACTAACACTAACACTCAAAAACACAAACACAAATATTGACATTCTATAAAAGTAACACTGGAATTCTTTACAACAATTATTGACATTCAAAAGCACTACTATCGACACACATTCTTATATTAAAACTGACACATTTTAACACAAACTTATCGGGGATTTGGGGGGGTCACACTGTTAGAACATGAATTAATTAATATGTGTTAATTAATTCTATATGTTATAATCATTTAATAAAGTTAAAGTATAGATTAAATATGTAAAATTTCATTAGGTGTAATTAAATGATTGGTATAATGGTAACTTCACACCACCATCTTTTTGAAAGGGTGTAGTCCCTAAATGAAGTGACCATTTTCTTATTATATAAAGGCTATCCATCAGCTATTAGAGACACTTGTTGCATTAATAAAATTCAGTCATAAAACTATCTTCATCCATTGAGAAGATCAAGTGTGGGCACTATCATTTAGAAGAACTTCATTCCTAACATTCTTTCTTCTCTCTTCAAGAACATCAAGATGGACTCAACAGGTATTACGCTTCCGCCTTCATCTTCTTCTCTTACTTAATCTATACTTGTGAGGACCCCGACCCGAAACCTAACACGTGTCCCGAGTTGGAGCGTCCCCAAACTAACTCAAATCGCCTAAACTTTTTAAAACTTTGATTTAACCAACAACTTAAACATACTTAATATAACCATTTCAAAATAACTCTACTGCTCTCCACATTGGAGTAAGAGTTGAATAACTTTGAAAGTAACAACCTGTTTTAGTTACAAAAGATTTCGGTTATAACGTAGAAATTAAGTTTTATAATTACAAACTCCATAAAAGAATTACAAAATACACTTTCTATGCCAACCTATACATACCCCGACAATCCCCAAAATATCACTTCCAAACTCCTCTCCGCCCTTACTTGGCCGGTCCGCCTGTCTCGGGATCTAAAAACATTAAAGGGAGAGGGGTGAGAATAAATCTCAGCAAGCTATTATGAATGCATCAATATGCCAAGTAAGATGCAACACATAACAAGTTGCATATAGCACATAGGAAAAGCTGTAAACACCTTACATTACCTTGGTTTACCTTTTCCTGTCTGAACAATAGTCGTACAACATTGGGGAATAAAACCCCAATCTTAGGTGAGCTGCTTAAGCAATACTATCATCTTATAAGACCCGTTTTTCAGGGAATCATATAAGAAAGTAGCAACTCTGTAAGGCTTTTGGCTCAATACAGATGCTATAACCCCGACCTGTGGCCACAGGAGGGGACGGTCATAGATATAACATAATCCGATCACATTAGGTCACACTTCCATAATTGATCGTATTATGTCATACCCCCAACATCAGCTGATTAACACAATATCAAGCACATAATAGTTACTTGAAATATAATTCACAAAGGGGATAAGCAATATAGCCACATGGTAAAATATACTCATGTTCAACCAATATCATAGTGCAACATTTAATTAATACACTATGCATAACACCATCAATGAATATGAAATCAAGTAAGGTAACAAGGTATCATTAGCCAACCTTTCATAATCAATACTCCCTCCGTCCCACCCAAGTGTGTACCAAGATTTTGGACACGTAAATTAAGAAATACTATTAAGATAATGAAAATGTGTGGTAGGAAATGAAGAGAGAGAATGAGTGGAGTTAATAGTAGGTTGGTTGAATAAATTGTATGGTGGAGAATGAGTGGAGTTAATGAGTGGGTGGGGTATGGAGAATATAAAATATTAAAACCTTTTCCATTTTTGGTAGTTCACACTCGGCTGGGACGGACCAAAAGGGAAATAAGTGTACACTCGACTGGGACGGAGGGAGTATACAACAATACATGGCCTCTATAAAGGTTCAAGCTCAATTTACCAAGTGGGAGTCACATTTGATAAGTGGCCAAACAAGATTGCCAAACGATTTCAGAGTCGGATGTAAGTGCTTCCGTAATTCCATTTTAACCCATTAAGGTGTCATTGAGGGGCTCAAGTGTTCTACTTATAACCTAGGTTAAAAGGACTAATTCATATCCGGGTTGGATTAGATTCTACTACTTTATAATGGTTAGGAATCATTCCACGTGGTAGTAAAAATCAGCAAGAAAGGAGACTGGGGAGATTCTGGTGACATGGGCGACCGCCCAGGTCACTTGGGCGACCGCCCAAGTGAGATTTCAAAAGGGGACACAAGCTGCTGTAAGGATGGGCGACCGCACATGACTACTTGGGCGACCGCCCAAGAAGGATTTCAAGGCAAGCCAAGTTTCTAATCACATGGGCGGCCGCTCAAGCCCCCCATGGGCGACCGCCCAAGCGAATTTCCAGCAATGCTCTGGTTTCTAAATCCCTTTTTACCTATTTCCTTTTTTCCTTTATTAATCCTTCCTATTCTAAGGAAACATAAGAAGGTATTACTATCTTCACAAATCCCATAATAAATCATTCCTAATCACATAAGATAGATTAAATCCAATTAATCCTCAGTGGTTTTACTCATTACACTACCCATTGCATTTTTAACCCTTCTATCTCCATTCAAACCCTATTCTTTCTTCTTTACTAACCTCCATGAACATAAACCTTATATCTAGGTCATTAAACATTTCTCTACTCCAAGAAAGGTTCCAAAGCACTCAACCAACAATTATAATAACAACAACATCAAATAGTTCATGAACAATTAATTGGAAGGAAAGTCATAATAACTCACCTTAGCAAATATAGGATAGAATAAGGATTTTCTTGGCTTGATGTGCTCCCCTAGTTGCCCCGAACGCGGAAGTACAATCGGATTGCCAAATGGAGAAGAATTGAATGCCCTAGGAACTTGAAAAGTGAGGCTTTCATGGAAGAGCTTCCATGGAGAATTTGGGAGGAAGGAAGAAAAAAATGATGAGGGGAAAATGAGGAGGAGGATGGAGGAGTATGGGGGGAGTATGGTAGGACTTGACTAAGGAGGTGAATGAGAGGAAAATAAGGATATGGCCCCCCATGCCACATTAATGAAATCTTTCCAATTCCTACACTCAAGCCCCTAAATGTTTAAGAAATGCAATTAAACCCTTTACTTCCTTTTTCTACACTAAAAAAACCTAACTACTCACATTTTATTTATTTTCAATTACCATATCACAACAAAATACTTTAACTTATTTCCATTTTAACCTAAGGCTTTAGAACTATCCTTCACCCATCTCATCTTAACATAAGAAATTAAGGACATAAAATGAACACTTAAAGTTAACATTAATATTAAAAGCATATAATATGATACTAAAATAGTGCCTAGGGTTAGGGTCGTTACAATACTTGAGTGTTTTGAGGTTAATGGAATAAAAATGTTCCAACACACACATCGGGCTAGCCCATACTAGCATTAATAACACGGGGAGAATAATCAACAACAGATAATGTGAAATAATTAACACAAGTATATGATAACCTAGTTCATCAATACATAAATACATCCGGGGGCGATACCAAGCCAGTATATGTACTATGATCAATATATGATGATGGTGCGCATGCAATCACCAAGATCTAACCATAACTACTCTCCCTTAATAACTCTCTCTGACACATTTTAACACATAAATTTATCGGGGATTTGGGGGGATCACACATCGGGCTAGCCCATACTAGCATTAATAACACGGGAAGAATAATCAACAACAGATAATACGAAATAAATAACACGAGTATATGATAACCCAGTTCATTAATACATAAATACATCCGGGGGCGATACCAAGTCAGTATATGCACTATGATCAATATATGATGATGGTGCGCATGCAATCACCAAGATCTAACCATAACTACTCTCCCTTAATAACTCTCTCATATATATATCATCTCCTCTAAGATGAATACACACACATCAGTCATGTTTAGGGTTCTAGGAGTGCCTCGCATGGCATCTCCTAGGCCCCCTTGCCCTCCCATCGACATTATTTGTGACTCTCTCTTGTGTATTTTAGTTTACTCCGTCAACCACCCAATACTGTAGTTGATACTATGTTTATATAGTTGTACAACAATAAGCCCTAAACTTATTTTTAGAAGAAATCCCGTTCAAAATAGGAAACATAAAATGTTGGAGTATCTTGTTGCTTAGCGCGGCCTGTGCCTACTTGGACACACTCGTACTCAACGCACATCGAACCCTCTCTCGGGTCCTCTTAATTGGTCTTGCATGACCGTGTGCATTCCAATGCATGATCGTGCAAACACACTTAAACCAGAACCCAAGTTTCCTTCTCCTTGAACACTTCGATGTCGTCTCAAACTCCTGCAATGCTTAGACTCCTTTTACACCAAGATTTCAAGGCGATTTGAAACCAATTTCTTGTATCTAAGGTAAAACTATTTTTTCATGACATCAAATCTTTTAAAATATGGAGTACAATATATAATTTCGGAATTTGTAGAATGGACAAGTAGTTAAGATTTCCGAATATTAGAGATCTGGTTTTGGAATGGCCAACCAAAAAAAAAAAAAAAAAAAGAGAGACTTGAAATTATTCTTTACAAGATAGACAGCATCTAAAAGGGCTTATGAAGCCCAATAGTCATGCAGCTTACAGCCCATTCATTCATTCTAGTAATGTACAAATATGGTCTTCATGTTCAAGGGCAGTCCAAAACAATTGATGAGAACAGAATACTCTATAAAGGCTTGGTTAATTGTACCAAAAAAAAAAAGCCTTGGTGGAAATTAGCTAGTAGAATGTGCCACGTGAAAAAAATTGCACATAATTTTTTAGTTCCACTTGAAAACATATAAAATGAGACTTGAACGGAAATTAAGGAAAATGTATAGTAAAGTAAGGTGTTAAAAATATGAAAAGTAAGGTATGATAGAGAAAGTGGGGTAGTGAATTAAAAAATCACTCAACTAAGTGTATAAAAAATCACTCAACCAAGTGTGTTTTTTTTTTTGATATGATCACTAAACTCATTTTTATTGCAAACAAAACATCCAACTCATATATTTAAGCATCCATAGTCACTAACCAGGGGCGGATTCAAAGCATGGGCTCCAGTCCACCTCAAAATTTTGATATTTTTTTTTTTACCTAAGTTAGTACATGCAACCGTCAAAATTCTCCCTCACAATCCACTCTATACTGTCATACCCACGTGACCGACTTTATGTAACTTTTTTATATATGGAGTTATTTTTCATTGTTATTATTGTTTACAATATTTTTTAAATATCAAGCCCACGCGATTTCAAAATCCTGAATCCGCCCCTATCACTAACACCAATGTCATTAGTTTTTTTCCGTTAAATAGTCACGTGCATCGCAATCGCAAGTGATCAAATTTTAAGAGATATTTTAGGTGTTTCGGCTTAAAGAGTCAAAAAATAAACTGTATGGTTTAAATGTTAATTATGGAAACTATAAACCAACCAAAAAAAAAAAAAAAGTTTCATATAAGAGCCCTACTATTTTACCCCCTGCCATTCCCCATTCTCCAGTCCATTCTCCTACGAATGCAGCCACGCCACTCCAGCATTTTCTCCGCCTCTGCTCCAACCGTCGACCATCTTCCCCGGTAAGTATCCACCCCTTTCATCCTTCATCTTCTCTTCCAACCTCTCCCCTCCCCTCTCCATTTCTCTCTTAGGGTGTGCTCCCGAATTTTTTAGGGAGAGAAAGGGAAGGAAAGGAAAGGGGTGGAAAGAAAATGGAAGGAAATTAAAATCTCTCCTATGGGCTCCCGAGTTACGAGGGAAAGTAAAGAAAGAAATGTAAAATTATAGTTATAACCTTAATGAAATAAAAGAGTTGTATTTATTTGTGGGAGTAAAATATGAAGAACACAAAAAAAGCTCAGAACACAAAAAAAGCTCATTTCCTTTGAATCATTTCCTTTCCATCCATTTTCTCCCATATTTGGGAGGATCGGATAGGAGGGAAATGAGCCTCTATTTTCTCCCATTTCCTTCCCAAAAAAAAACCCGGGAGCACACCATAAGGAGGAAATCATCTTCATTTCCTCCATTTTCCTTCCCTTTCCTTCCAAAACAAAACTCGGGAGCACACCCTTAGGTGGCGTTTGGTTGGAAGGAAAGTGGGGGAAAGGAATGGAAAACTCCCTCTTTTCCATTCCTTTCCCCTGTTTGGTTCAAAAAATTTAAAAAAAAAATTCCGAAGGAAAGTTGAATTCCTTCAAATGAAGGAATTCAACTTTCCTTCACAAAAGTGATGAAAAGTTCAATTCCTTGGGGCAATGGAAAAAAAAAAATTTTTTTGACCAAAATACCCCCAAACCCTACCCACCCCTACCCCCTACCCAGCCCCTACGTACCACCCCCCACCCTACCCCCCACCCCCACAAAAAAAAATTTTTTTAATTTTTTTTTCTGCCTACCCTCCCCCCCACCCTACCCCCACCCACCCCCACCCCCACAAATTTTTTTTTTATTTTTTTTTCTCGCCTACCCTCCCCCACCCCCCACCCCCACTCCCCACAAAAAAAAAAATTATTTTTTTCTCGCCTACCCTCGCCCCCTCCCCCCCACCCCCCCCCACCCCCACGAAATTTTTTTTTTTTTTTTTTTTCGCCTACCCTCCCCCTACCCCCCACCCTACCCCTACCCCTCACCCCCACCCTACCCCCTACCCCCACCCCCACCCCCACGAAATTTTTATTTTTTTTCCGCCTACCCCACCCCCACCCCCACCCTACCCCCACCCCCACCCCACCCTCCACCCCCACCCTACCCCCACCCTACCCCCACCCCCCACCCCACCTCCCACGAAATTTTTTTTACTCATTTTGCACACCCCCTACCTAACCCCCACCCCCCTCCAAATTTTTTTTTTAAAAGGGTAAATTGGTCATTTTATATGCTTTCATTCAATTCCTATAATTTGTATTTTCAAATCAAACATGATTTGCCAAGGAATTGAATGACAATTCCATTCCATTCCGTGCCAACCAAATGGAGGGGGTTAACCAGTTTTTTTCCATTCCAATTCCTTAAGGAATTCAATTCCATTGACAATTCCATACCTTCACTTTTTTTTCCACCGAACCAAACGCCCCCTTAGATATGTCCTAATCCCCAATCTTTTCATCCCAGCCTAACCCACTCCCCGCGCTGCCTCCTTTACAAATCAGATTCATTCCTCTCTATATCCACTCAAGATTTGATAGATCTTGGCAAATGGAATTCATATTTGGGATAGTTTAAAAATGAAAATGTGATATTTATTAAATAAATGGAATGGGGGAGTATTATCTAAGTTTGCCCAGTTATAAATGGGATGGGGGAGTATTATCTATGTTTGCCCAGTTACTCACACTCAGTTGTAGGTGAAGTTAGTCGGGATGATGAACTGGCTGAGATTTTTAGATGAAAACATTGTTAGGATTGATCTCACACAAGAGAATTCGCACAAAAGAAACCAAACGGTAAACACCCACAGACTCTCCCTCTCAATACTCTTGAATATCCTCCCTAATGCAAAAACTTACAATATCTCTCTCTAAATTAAATTGTAGGCTATGCTAACACTCTCTACCTTACAACACTCTCACTTCGTTGTGGGATATCAATCTCTTTCAAGACTCCTATATATAGATGCCAAAAGCGATAAAAGAGTAATCAACTATTCAATGAACTACTTATCCACTTCAATGATAAGTTTAGTTCAAAGAATATTCTCATTGGAAAACCAGAGACTTAACCACATGTTCATGAATCCTTCCAAGAGTCTTTGGGAATGTTAATCGAATCTCAACAATTCCTCCCTCGATTTGAATTCCCAAATATCTCAACACAATCAGAAAATGTGACCTTCTTCTTTGACTTGTCACCCTTAATTGTGTGTGCTCGCACTGCTTGACCATCCAAGTAGCAAAGGTTGCTACTCTCCTTTTTCTTTCCCCTTGGCATCATGCGTCTCCCCTTGTACACGTTACACCACCTTGATGTGTCAACAAACCTGTACCCACGTACTCCAAGTGAAATTACGTTTGCAGTTGCACCAGGAACATACCTCACATTTAAAGCGGTCTTCACAATCCCATTATGAAGCTTGAAGCGTACACTCCCAATACCTTCAATCTTCAAATTTTGATTGTTTGTCACTTTAATCTCTCCAAGTTGTCCTCCCAATCGCAATGAGTCAAATATGTCTCGATCATTACATATATGCACTGAAGCAGCAGAATCTAATACCCATTTAAAACTCTTCTCTTTGCTTGTATCAACACTAGCTGCAGTCTCGATCATAAGAGCCTCATCTTCACTCTCAACTGAATTGACATCCTCTTTATCAATTTTGTTCTTTCCTTTACAATTACGCATGCTCTTTAGATCTTCACGAAATTGCGGGCAACACATTTGCCTATAACTAAGCTCTCCACAATAGAAGCACTCAATGGAACTCATGTCTCTTTCCCCTCTTGATTTAGACATTAACCTCCCTTTTGCGCCTTCACGATTATAACTCCTCCCTCTTTGAGAATTTTCCGCAACTAGTACTTTTTCTCCATTTGAGAAGCTATCACTCCTTGTCATTCTCTCATTATCCCTTAACGCTTTAACGACGTCATCAAGCGTCAAAGTAGTCCTACCTGTCAACATCGTCTGCACAAATGGCTTATAGGACTTGGGTAATGAAGACAATAATAATAAGGCTTGTTCCTCGTCTTGAATTGCCTCTTCAACATTCGACAACCTACGTATTAGTTGACTAAAAGAGTTTATATGGTCATGCAAACTACCCCCTTCATCAAACTTCAAACAATAAAGATTCATCTTCAAGAACAAACGATTTGTCAAGGATTTGATGCATAAATACTTGCAAGCTTCTTCCAAATATCTCTCGGTGTTGTCTCCTTCAAAACACTATATTTAATTTCAAGAGCAAGAGCTAACCTTATCGTGCTCGAAGCTCTTTTCTTAATTTTCACCCAATCTGAGTCTTTCATTCCCTCCGGCTTGTCCTCTTCCAAGGCTTCATCAAGATCTTGTTGAACCAACACATCTTTGATTGTCATTTGCCATTCGGTGAAATCCATCTTCCTATAAAATATAAAAGATCGGGACTTGATACTTTGATTGATCGCAATTCATATTCTCAAAATACGAATTTCTTCAAAAAGCTATTTCTTTATTTGTCCGACTTCAATTCCCGGTGATAGGAACTTCAGAATCTGATCTTCCCCGTTCAGATTAAAGATAAATGTATCCCCAAGCTATACAGAAAAAATCAGCAAGATCCAACAGTTAACGAACGCGCTACTCCAATTTTCCTACCGCTGCGCTGAAAATCCGAACCAGAATTTGCGGCCTTTTTTTTCTTCAATTTTGGCTCTCTTTTGATGATGCAAATTCTCCTCTTTCACCAAGCTTTGACCAATTGTTAGGATCGATCTCACACAAGAGAATTCGCATAAAAGAAATCAAATGGTAAACACCCACACAAAACAAAGAAAAAGACGCACAATATTACACGATATATAAAAATATATCTCCCTTTCCTTCATTTTCTTTAAATTTTTGGCGGTTGTGGATCAATAAAGTCTCGTGCATCGCACGGGACTAGTTATAATTAGTAATAAAGAAATCGGATATATTATTAATTAGTGACTGTAAATATTTTGTATTATGTCCCAAAGCTTATTTGGGTTGACACTTAATAATTTCCCAGCGAAAAAATTGTTTTGGCGTAAAAATTTATTAGAGTCAGAAAATCCGTCCCTACAAATCCGTCCCAAAAAATAATTTGGCTCCAAACTTTTCCCGCAATAAATTTATAAATTATTTTTATTTTTGTTTGGGTCGTAGAAGTGCCGTCTCTAATTATTCTATTGCAACGATGATATCTTTTTAAATCGCATGTTATATAGGACAACTTGTTCCCGTCCTTAATGCCGACCTTAATATTATTAAGGACGATAAATGCAGTTTCAGGGACGGCAAAAGGTCGACTCTAATGATCTCTTTTCTCTTAGTGCAATCAACTGGTAATATCAAAAGTCATCTCAAATAGAAGTATAATGAAAAAATATGTCATTAACTAGCATGGGTTTTTAAGAGGCAAAAATAGTAATGAAAAAATTAGAATTAGAAATGCACTCAACATAAATAAAGGAGAGGGAGGGGAATACGTTGGTTCTCATATCATTCACCATATTTTGGTTTAGGTGCTAATTTTAATAGAGAATTTGATCCAATTTTTTTTTTGATAAATACTTATTTTTAAGTTCTTGATTAAATTGAAATGACTCAAAAGTTCTTATACATTAGTATACAATACTGCATGCAGTATTATAAAAATATTGCATGCAATATTATAAAAATAATACAACACGTGAAGGACACTACTAGAAAGTGGCAGATTACCGACGTGTCCGTCAGTAATACCGACAAACATTCAACGATTACCGACGGATATTAAATTTGCACTTGCCGAGAATTTTTTTATTAAATTTACATTTTATTCCGTCGGTAATGGTAAAGAATCTGTCGGTATTAGACAGATCCTGTCTGTCTGTGAATACATATTAAACCCTACCGCCCTCTCATTCAGTTCCGCTTAAACAGAGAAAAATTTGTTCGCGCCGTCGCTTCACTCCGTTCCAAATCGGCTTCTTTTTTCAATTTCCCCGGTAATTTCCCTCCGTTGTTCCAAATCGGCTTCTTCATCTCTCACCTCCTTCTGTTAGTAATCTCTCTCTCTCTCTCTGTCTTTTGCTCTATCGCTCTCTCGCTCTTTCTCTCGCTCTCGCTCTCTCTCTCTCTCTCCGACTGCATTCAAATGTGTAATGTTGTTTGTTTGTTTTGATTGTGTGGGATATTCAAGCGATTCTTGCATTCAGCTTATTGACTGTAGTTAAGGTATGATTTTTAGGTTTTAGGGATTTGAAATCTTGTTAATTGATATAATTTATGCTTATTAATATGGTTAAAATAGAATTTTGGTTATTACATTATGTTTGTTGACGGTTATCACTATCCAGTCGGAGTTTTTAATGTTTTATGTTTTCAACCTAGTGAATTACTTTGTAATTCATAAACATTTTGAAGTTTGAACTCAGTTAATTTTGATTTTCATGCTTGATTGCAACTGTTAATTTGTACTATGATTTAGCTATTTTATTTCATTAGATTATAAAACTAAGCTTGTTATTTTAGGTAATTCACTTGCCTTCATGTTTGCATCGGTGTACTTTGGCTTGAATTGGTTGAGAATACACTTGCTTAATATTGGACATACAAGATTAAAAACAGATTAGTTAAAAGTAAGTTGGATGTTGAGAGGAAAAGAGAGTTTGAAGGATACATTAGTGTCTCATTTGGTGTCTGCAGATGATTATATTTTTTTAGTGCTCGGCCATATTGTATGTGGTCCTTAAAGGAGCTTATTTATGAATTTTGCAGCTAACGATTAAATTCAACATCACTAGAGATTATTACCAGTGGGGAAGGTAATGGACATGAATTGTCCTTTCATCCTAGGGAATGACATATTTTACAACAAATAATTAAATATTAATATTTAAAATCATTCAAAATATTAATAATTTAAAAAATGTGATAGATGTGTGTGGTTATTCATTATTGTAAAATTATGCATTTTATGGTAATGAATAAAAAGTCATGTTACGACGTAACGTTGTGATGTTTGTGTGCTACACAAAATCTTAAAAACCCGTTTAAAAATCTTTAACTTATCATGTTGAGGTCAACATTTAGTCATTGATTCTTAAATTGTCCGTGTGGACAGTCTTGAAATGCACGATTATATGATTTTGTAAATATCATCTTTGTCTATTAAAATTGCTTGAATAGGCGATAGTTGAGATATTTCGGTTGCATTCCTATTGTTCTCTCGGTGTATACTAGACATGGTTGATTACATACTGTCGATTCTAATCGATAGTGTTTGATTGACCAAGTCTACGCCGTGCACTTGGAGAACCATGGGGTTATGCTGCCGAAATTTCTTGATTTTCGATTATAAAACAAGTAGACAAAGTGATATTTGCAATTCATATAATTGTACATTTTGGGATGGGATAAAATTCAACCCCAATTTTAAACCTAAATGAAGTGTCTTGTTGCTTTTAAGTTTGTAATTCAAATTTAGAGAATGATAATGTTAATTACATCTAAACTGTTAATATATTATGAAATGTTGGAATTAATTATGTCTGGAGAAGATCGTAGTTGGATGGATAATCGTAGGAATCCCGGTAGAAGGGGTGTCCGACCTCAATTCTTAGAAGGTTTAGAACATTTCGTGAAGTTTGCTAGAGCGCATCCTCAGTGCATACGTGATGATAATATTAGCTGTCCTTGTAAAAAGTGTAAGAATAGAAAATTTCTGAGTATTGGATTTGTAAAGAAACATCTTATGGAGGTAGGGTTTATTGATGGTTACAAGGTATGGGTAGCGCACGGGGAGCGTTATGTAGTTGAAACAAGTGTTCGTAACTGTCCTACTGTATTACGTGGTCCGCCAAGGGAACCTGAACATTTGGTTGATGAAGAAGAGTCGTCTGTGGGTTTGGATGATATGGTTCGAGGTAGCAATCGTTCAAAGAGAGGGATTTACGACTTTTGTTGTGAGGACCCCGACCCGGAACCTACACGTGTCCCGAGTTGGAGCATCCTCAAACTAACCCAAATTTACTAAACTTTGAAAACTTTGATATAACTTTCAAACATAACTAGATTAACATAACCATTTCAAATCAACTCCACTACTCTCCACACCGGAGGAAGAGTGGACTAACTTTGAAAATACTAAATTGTTTTGTTACAAAAGATGGTGGTTCCAACGTAGAAATTTAAGTTTATAATTACAAACTTCCATAGAGGAATTATAACAAAATATACTTTCTACGCCAACCTAACGTACCCCGACAATACCCAAAAGCTCACTGCCAAACTCCTTTCCGTCCTTACTTGGCCGGTCCGCCTGTCTCGGGATCTAAAAACATTAAAGGGAGAGGGTGAGAATAAATCTCAGCAAGCTATTATGAATGCAGCAATATGCCAAATAAAATGCAACACATAACAAGTTGCACATAACATATTGGAAAAGCTGTAAACACCTTCCATTACCTTGATTTACCTTTTCCCGTCTGAACAATAGTCGTACAACATTGGGTATAATAATACTCCAATCTTAAGTGAGCTGCTTAAGCAATACTCACATCTTATAAGACCCGTTTTTCGTGGAACCAAATAAGATAGTAGCAACTCTGTAAGGCTTTTGGCTCACTACGATGCTATAACCCCGACATGGCCGCGGGGAGGGGATCGGTCATGAATATAACATAATCTGATCGCATTAGGTCACACTTCCATAATTGATCGTATTATGTTATACCCCCAACATCAGCTGATTAACAAATTATCAAGCACATAATAGTTACTTGAAACATAATCCACAAAAAGGGATAACAATATAGCAACATGGTAAAATATACTCATGTCCAACCAATATCATAGTGCAACATTTATTCAATACACTATGCATAATATAAACAATGTATATGAACTCAAGTGAGGCAAGGAAGTATCATCAATCCATCCTACAAGGTCATTATACAATAATACAAGGCCTCTACGAAGGTTCAAAATCAATTTACCAAGTTGGAATCCCATTTGTCAAGTTACCAAATGAGGCTATCTAGCGTTTTTCAAGCAATATTTAAAGTACTTCCCCAATTCCATTTTAATCACTTAAGATGTCATTGTGTAGCCAAAGTATTCTACTTTAATCTAGGTTAAAGAGATTTCATTTTGGTTCGAGTTTGATTAGGTTTGAACAACTCTAAAGTTGATACATTGTAACCAGGCCAGGGCACGACTCGTGCCCCAGGGCACGACTTGTGCCCATTTGACCCTCCTTAGAACCTGACGTCCCCAGCAAGGCACGACTTCCCTTTAACCCTGGTCACGACTCGTTCCTACCTCAGGCACGACTCGTGCCACAGGGCACGACTCGTGACCTGAGCCTTAATTAGAACAGAGGTAATTCTAACAACATCCAAACCAATTTGTCCCAACCCAAGTTTTCCCCTGTTTTGTGCACCTAGAAAGGCATACTAAACTTCCTAGATTTCATACTACATCCTTTAACCCCAAAATGATGCAACCTAAATCATTTACCACTTGAATCTCTACCCATTATACTACCATTTTTCAAGATTTACATTTAATCCAACCCCACCCATTTACTTTTACTCTTTACCTCTTTCATGAACCACAACATTTCTATGACAATAACCAATTTCTCAAATACAAGAAAGTTTCCTCAAAGCATCAAATAGCCATTAGAACAACAATAACAACATTTAATAGTTCATGGACATTTAAGGAAGGAAAAGGTCATAATAACTCACTTTAGGATTTTAGAATGAAAGGTTGATCTTCTTAGCTTGATTGATTCCTCTAGTTGTCCCAACTTCAAAAATGCTCTTGAATTTGGAAATGGTTGAGAAATGAGCTAGCTATATGACTTGGAAGGGAAGGCTTCAATGGAGGCTTTCCATGGCAAAAGTGTAAGAAGAAAGATGGAGAAGAATGAGGGAGGAGGTTAGAGGGAGTATGGGGAGAGTAAGAGAAAGTATGGGGAGGTATGGTGGTGTTGACTTTAGAGGCCAAAGTTGAGGGAATTAGGGGGAGGCATGGACCCCCCACCACCAATACTCAAGGCTTTCACCCAAAATAACAATTTGTTCCCCTAATTTTCCAAAGCATTTAAATTAAACTCTCCTACTCAAGTATTTATTCCACATACTTTAATCCTCCTTCCACATTTTATTCATTTCCTATTATTATATTTTCCCATTGCTTTATTTTATTTCTCTAGAAATTCTAAGGGTTCTAAATTATTCTCCAACCATTTCATCTTGACATAAGAATGTAAAGACATAAAATAGACACATAAGTTAACATTAATATTAAAAGCATATAATATTATACTAAAATTGTGCCTAGGGTTAGGGTCGTTACACTCACTTCCCCTTAAAAAAAATTCGTCCCGAATTTTAAAAAGACTTACTTGGATTTTCAAACAACCAAGGGTATTTTGATCTCATCTCTGACTCTAGCTCCCACGTTGCTTCCTCAACGGTGTGATTCTTCCAAAGGACCTTCACTATTGGGATACTCTTAGTTCTCAACTCCTTAACTTGGAATTCTAAAACCCTTAACGGTTCTTCAACATAAGACATGTCCGCTTGAACATCATCGGGGGGAGAACTCAAGATATGGGAAGGATCATGACAATACTTTCTCAACATAGAAACATGGAAAACATCATGGAGTAAAGAAAAAGACGGAGGTAATGCCAACCGGTAAGCCAAATCCCCAATCTTCTCTAGAATCTCAAACGGACCAACGAACCTCGGAGCCAATTTACCCTTATTACCAAACCTTTTGATTCCCGTCCTCGGAGAGACCTTCAAGAACACAAAGTCACCAACCTGAAAAGATAAATCCCGTCTTCTATTGTCGGCGTAGCTTTTCTGTCTACTCTGAGCCGTCTTCAATCTATCCCGAATCACCTTGATCTTCTCCGTGGAATCTCGAACCAAATCCGGGCCCCAAAGTCTCGCTTCACCAACCTCGTCCCAACACATCGGAGATCTATACTTCCTTCCATACAACGCCTCATACGGAGTCATCTCAATACTAGACTGATAATTGTTGTTGTAGGCAAACTCCACTAAAGGTAGATGATCTTCCCAAGACAATTGGAAATCCATCACACAAGCCCGTAACATATCCTCAAGTATCTGAATAGTTCTCTCAGACTGACCGTCGGTTTGAGGATGAAACGTCGTACTGAAACACAATTTAGAACCCAAGGCTTCATGCAATGCTCTCCAAAATCTAGAAGTAAACCTCGGATCTCTGTCGGAAACAATACTAACCGGAACCCCGTGAAGTCTCACAATTTCCTTCATATACAACTGAGCTAACTTCTCTAACGAAAACTTGGTTGATACCGGAAGAAAATGAGCCGACTTTGTCAATCTATCCACAATAACCCAAATAGCATCCATCTTCTTCGCGATAAGAGGCAAACCCGAAACAAAATCCATCGAGATCCCTTCCCATTTCCATTCCGGCATATCCAATGGTTGAAGTAATCCCGCCGGTCTTTGATGTTCTGCCTTGATTTGTTGACAAGTTAAACACTTGGAGACATAATCCGCAATTTCCCTCTTCATACCATTCCACCAATACCCACGCTTCAAGTCTTGATACATTTTGGTACTACCCGGATGAATCGCAAACTTGGACTTATGGCCATCCTCTAAGACTCGCCTCTTGATTTCCGGTGATGAAGGAACACAAATTCTCCCTTGGAAAGTTAAAATCCCATCTCTATTCAACGCAAATTCCCCGGCTTTCCCATCTTGCACTTGATCTAAAATTTTCTTCAACTCCGGATCATCTTGTTGAGCTTCCTTCAAATCTCCATACAATGTAGGAACGGCTCGAACATTCGCAATAATTACCTCACTCTTCAATTCTCGGGAACCCAAAGCTGTCACATACGCCTTTCGGCTAATCGCATCCGCCACTACATCGCCTTCCCTGATGATAAGAAATTATACAATCAAAATCCTTCAAGAACTCGAGCCATCTCCTTTGTCGGTTGTTCAACTCCTTTTGGGTAAATAAGTACTTCAAACTCTTATGATCGGTGAATATCTCAAATTTCGCCCCATAAAGGTAATGCTTCCACTTATGTAACGCAAACACGATCGCCGCCAATTCCATATCATGAGTAGGATAATTCTGTTCCGCCGGTGATAACTTCCTAGAGGCATACCCAATAACTTTCCCATTTTGCATTAGAACACATCCCAAACCCGCCTTCGAGGCATCACTATAGATCACAAAATTCTCACAACCATCCGGAAGGGTAAGAACAGGAGCCGTCGTCAACCTCTTCTTCAATTCATTAAAACTTTCCTCACACTTGGAATCCCATGTGAATGATACATCTTTCCGAGTCAACCTAGTCAATGGAGTCGCAATCCGATAAAAACCCTCTATAAACCTTCGGTAATACCCCGCCAAACCAATGAAACTACGAACCTCAGTTACAGTCGAAGGTTGCTTCCAATTAACCACGACTTTAAATTTTGAAGGATCCACGGAAATCCCCGAACTCGACACAACATGCCCCAAGAAAGAAACCTGCTCAAGCCAAAACTCACACTTGCTGAACTTGGCGTACAACTGCTTCTCACGGAGAACTGACAAGACAATCCTCAAATGATTTTCATGCTCTTCCCGGGACTTAGAATAAACAAGGATATCATCAATGAATACCACCACAAAGCTATCAAGATAAGGCTTGAAAACACGGTTCATCATATCCATAAACACGGCTGGAGCATTAGTCAACCCAAAAGGCTTCACAACAAACTCATAGTGACCATATCTAGTTCGGAAGGCTGTTTTAGCAATATCATCCGGCCTAATCTTCAACTGATGGTATCCGCTTCTCAAATCAAGTTTTGAGTAGATAACGGAACCTTGGAGTTGGTCAAATAAATCATCTATATGCGGAAGAGGATACTTATTCTTTATGGTGGCTTGGTTCAACAAACGATAATCTATACATAATCGTAAGGTACCATCCTTCTTCCTAACAAATAGAACTGGTGCTCCCCACGGAGACACACTAGGGCGAATAAAACCCCGGTCTAGCAATTCTTGCAATTGGACCTTCAACTCTTTTAACTCGGTCGGAGCCATTCTATAGGGTGCTTTAGAGATAGGGGCGGTACCGGTTACTAAGTCAATACAAAACTCTACCTCACGATCCGGAGGCATAGAGTACTCACTAGAAAACACGTCACTAAACTCATTCACAACTGGGACATGAGCTAACTCGGGGGACTTCTTATTGGGATCTACCACATAAGCCAAGTAACCCGCACACCCCTTAGATAGCATCTTTCTAGCTTTTAAGGCGGAAATAACATGTAAACCAAACATAGATTTGTCCGCATCAAATATAAAAGTGGGCACATCAGGCATAGCAAATGAGACTCGCTTTCTACGACAGTCTACCAAGGCATGACACTGACTCAACCAAGCCATCCCAAGGATCACATCAAAATCACGGATTGGTAACTCGACCAAATCCACCGGCAATACATGCCCACATATAGTTACATCACAACCACGATATATCAAAGAAGATGCAAGGCACTCTCCCATAGGAGTAGAGACCTCCAACACATAAGGCATAGATTCAGGCAAAATATGCAATGAGAATGCAAAATGAGATGCCACAAATGAATGGGAAGACCCGGGATCTATAAGAATACGAGCCTTAACTCCTGAGACAGGGACTATACCTCTAATGACGGCATTGGGATCGACCTCTCCTCGACCCAAAGCAAACACTCGACCTTGCACTCTATCTTTGGGTTTCCCATCGACATCTCTCTTCACACCACTACCTTGTCCCCCTTGACCACTACCCGAAGCTTGCTTATTCTGCCACCTTAGACAATTCCTCCGGAAATGGCCTGTCGCCCCACACTCTAAACATCGACCTTGCTTGCTCCAACACTTGTCCTTTGAATGCCCTTGCTTCTTGCAATATCCACACGGTGCCCCAGACTGACCTGGAGTCGAACGATTTGCTGGAGCCGCTACGCTTCCTCCTCGATTTGCTCCCGAAGTGAATGTCCTCGGCTGCCCTCTGTTCTGTCCCGAACCTTGACCCTGGAATCTATTTCTGTTCCCACCTTCATTTTTACCACGATGCTCCTCTATATCATTCTCAATCCGATACGTGTGACGATGTGTGAAAAAATTCGGCTTTTTTGTGTTTCTTTGAAAAACCAAATAAAACCGGAAAAAACGGAGTCGCCACGCCATTTTAATTTTGAAGGGCAAAACTTTGAAAAAAGCCCGAGATCAGAGATTTAGGTTCGGAGGTCATGTTACGCGTCGGGAAGGACGTTAGTGTGCACCCGACGCGCCTCGTAAAAACGAGTCTTCCAAGCTGAAAATCATTTGTGTGTGTGTGTGTGTGTGTGTGTGTTTTGGCCAAAATAAGTTGAAACTGGAAAAAGTAAAAATTGGGATGTCTTTTTAAGACTTTAAACTGATCCCATGATTTTTTGGAGAATTTTTGGTTTGAGGTTTGGTACTCAAAAAACCTTTTGAAGTTGAGAAGTCACTTCTGCCAGAAGAAAATGGCAGCAGACACCTGATTTTGAAATAGATTCAAGGGTCCTAAAACTTCATAATCTGGATGAACTCAGAGAATGAAAGTTTCTCTAGACTCCTTGAATAAACTTTGTGTGAAAGAAATTCCCATTTTGGAGAAGATTTGAGGGGTCAAAACCTTCTGGAAACCTCAGATATGAGATCTGGATTCCCAGAAGCTGATGAACTAGCCTCTGAAAGAAAAATTGAAAAGAGGAGTTTTACTCACCCAAAAAATAAGGTAAAAATATTTCTGGAAAGCTCTGGATGTTGGCTACAAAAAGTGTTTTGTAGTCAACACCAAATTCCAAGTTCATCTGTGTCCAAAAATTAAGACCATGGACTGAGGTCTGAGAAATTTGCTACTGGACAGCAACTTCTCAAGAAAGAAAATATGATTTTAAGGGGGGTTTTGCATCCATGCTTGTCCCCATTTCCCTAGGTTTTGGTTAGTGATCACTAGAAATTTTAGTGGTGAATCAACTATACCAAACCATCCTTGGGGTACATTAGGACTAAGCATTTCATTTGCTTGGGGAGGGGGATTTTACCCTTTGAAATCAAGATTTAGTGCTTGAAAATGGTTTTTTAGGGTTTTGAAAGTGCATTTTTGCAAGTAAGAAAGAAAAGCTTTGAAAATAATGTTGATCTTTGTAGAAGATCATCCATGGAGATGGTCTTCCATGGTGATCTTCTTAGATCTAGAGAAAGAAGATGAAAGAACTACATTTTGTAGTTTGAAGATGCATGCATGGATGAGATTTAGAGTTAGGAAGAAGAGGGTTTACCAATCTTCCTTGTGTTCTTGAGTGTTTGGCTTGAGTGTATGAGTGTTTAGGGTTTTAATATGAGAGTGAGTGGATGAGTATGAGTTGGGAAAGATTGGAAAGAAAAAGGTGACAATTCTTGAGAATTCTCACTGTTTTCTCTCTATATTTCGCCAGAACTTCGTTGCTATTGTGTTCTTCCTCCTTATTTTTGTGACTGGAGGGCTCAATTTATAGCCCTCTGAAAATACAAACATATCCGCGCGGATGGATCCAAGCACGCGTGCACTCGTTCATTAATTGTCTTCAGCTTTGGACACAAGGAATAATCTTTTTCAAAATTCAAATCAATGACCAGATTATGTTTCCAAAGATTGCTATATTTGGTTTTCTTCATTTGTTTTTCTTTTTAGGATTCTTTTTAAGGTTTAACCTTAAATAACAATGCCCATTTTACCCTCACTTTGTTAGAAATGTTAGGATAGTTAGGAATTGTTAGAAATGTTATAACTTTCGTTAATTTTCTAACGAAAATTCTAACAAGCTCAAATTGGAGCACTTACAGTAGCCCCTCGGCGACGGCGCTTTCGAAGGAAGCGGGGTCGTCGATAAGAGTAAGGCTCCATATTTGGCGTGTGATGATCGAGTGATCGGGTGGCCGAACCTAGCGATAGGCTACCTACGTATCCCGAATGGGAATCAAGCTGCCGTAGTTCGGGTCTTTGACCCCGAGATGATGGCGTTTTAGGTGCCTCGAACCCGATGAGCGAGTTCTACGCCTGCTATCGGAAAGAAACTCGGCTGGGGATAAGAGATGACCATTTTCGGTCTGATGGGTATCCGCTTGGCTGGGAATAGGAATGACCATTTTCGGTCTCTGCTGGGGATGATTGCGATTTATTGTTTATTTAGTGATAGCGTCTTAGGTGCCTCAAACCTTGGAGATGGCGTTTTAGGTGCCTCGGACCTTGATGATGGCATTTTAGGTGCCTCGAACCTTGAAGATGGCCTTTTAGGCGCCTCGGACCTTAATGATGATGGCTTTTTAGGCGCCTCGGACCTTGAAAATGGCATTTTAGGTGCCTCGCACCTTGATGATGATGGCTTTTTAGGCGCCTCGGACCTTAATGATGATGGCTTTTTAGGCGCCTCGGACCTTAATTTGAAATGGCCTTTCGGTGGACTTTGTCTGCTGCCGAAGGATAGGGTGACCGTTTTGGTCGAGGGGCTGGACCTAATGATAGGCTACCCTACGTATCCCTAGTGGGAATCAAGCCTTTTCGTAGTTCGAATACTACTCGAGATTCCGTTGGCTTTTGGGATTCCGTTAACTTTGTCGGGGATTTCGTTAGCCTTTGTGGGAAAATCGGACGTATTTGTGGGAAATCGGTCTTACGCTTGATCGCCGGGAAATTTTGATGAAAGATACGGGATCTCGTTATCTTTCTCGGGGCACTCGGCCTTACGTTTGATCGCCGGGAAGATTTTTGATGAAAGATACGGGATCTCGTTATCTTTCTCGGGGCACTCGGCCTTACGTTTGACTCCGGGGTAATTTTGATGAAAGATACGGATCTCGTTATCTTTCTCGGGCACTCGGTCTTACGCTTGATCACGGAATGATTTTGATGGAAGATACGGGATCTCGTTATCTTTCTCGTGGCACCTGGCCTTACGCTTTGATCGCCGGGGTAATTTTGATGAAAGATACGGATCTCGTTATCTTTCTCAGGCACTCGGTCTTACGCTTGACTCGCCGGGTAATTTTGATGAAAGATACGGATCTCGTTATCTTTCTCGGGCACCTTGCCTTACGCTTCGATCGCCGGGGTAATTTTGATGAAAGATACGGATCTCGTTATCTTTCTCGTGGCACTCGGCCTTACGTTTGACCGCCGGTAATTTTGATGAAAGATACGGATCTCGTTATCTTTCTGGCACTCGGTCTTACGCTTTGACCGCCGGGGTAATTTTGATGAAAGATACGGGATCTCGTTATCTTTCTCGGCACTCTGGCCTTACGCTTGATCAGGGGTAATTTTGATGAAAGATACGGATCTCGTTATCTTTCTCGGGCACTCGGTCTTACGTTTGACTCGCCGGTAATTTTGATGAAAGATACGGGATCTCGTTATCTTTCTCGGGCACTCGGTCTTACGTTTGATCGCCGGGGTAATTTTGATGAAAGATACGGATCTCGTTATCTTTCTCGGGGCACTCGGTCTTACGTTTCGATCACGGGGTAATTTTGATGAAAGATACGGGATCTCGTTATCTTTCTCGGGCACTCGGTCTTACGCTTTATCGCCGGGGTAAATTTTGATGAAAGATACGGGATCTCGTTATCTTTCTCGTGGCACCTTGGCCTACGTTTGATCACGGGGTAATTTTGATGAAAGATACGGGATCTCGTTATCTTTCTCGTGGCACTCGGTCTTACGTTTGACTCGCCGGGGTAATTTTGATGAAAGATACGGGATCTCGTTATCTTTCTCGTGGCACTCGGTCTTACGTTTGACCGCCGGGGAAATTTTCTTGACAAGGGGCCGACTTTGGTTAACTTTGGTTAACTTTGTCAAGTTGGGGGCTGGATTGCAGAGTCCTGAAATTTTAAGGGGCAAAAGGGTCATTTTGACCCTTGCAAACCTATCCGCGCGGATAGGGATGGAAAGTCGTGGGTATTAATGGGGCCAACGCCCTTCTTCTTCCCCATTCAATTTTTTGAAATTGTCGAGAGCAGAGAGAGAAACGAGGAGAATGTACCATTTTTGGCCCTAGAAGCTTCAAAATTCGTCCGATTTCTTCGATTTTTTGAGCAATGGAACACGGGGAAGGCGCTTTTCAAGGCCAAGGACGTGGCCCGGTAGCGGAGAGGCGATTGGAGCTCGTCCGGATGAGGAGGCATTACAATCTTTCGCAATCGGTCGAGGAGGAGCATTACCCCGATGCTTGGCAACATTGGGCTTCGGATCCGCATCTCCGAACGGTATATTTCGAATCCTCTTGATCCTCTTGTCGATTTCTTGCTTGAAATTTTTGGGTGATTTTTGAATTTTTTTTTTTGAATATTGAATATTGATATTGATGATATGCAATGTTGCAATGAATTTGTGAGTGTCCCAAAAATGTGCATTTTGCTTGGGAAAAGAATTGGCATTTTTGCCACATTTTTTTTTTTAATTCGAAAATTGCATGTGAAAATTCGAAGAATTGTGATTTTTTTTTTTTTGGAATTGAATATTGCATGTTCTTGATGATGATGATTTTTTTTTGAAATTGAATTTTGATATTGATGAATGATGATGCAATGCATGCATTTTGTTTGGAAAGAATGGGCATTTTGCCAATATGAGATGTATGTATGTTTAGGATTTTTTTTTTGAAAAGTGGGACGGATTTTTCCTCCCGTTGTATGTAAGATGGATGATATGCATGTATGCATTTTTTTTGAAAATGGGACGGAGGTTTTACTACTTCCGTAGGAATGCATTTTTTTTTTTTTGATGAATGCATTGGGACTTGCTGAAAATTGTTTTATTTCATGCGAGAAAAATGGGGCTATGCTCATTGTATGCTGTTATGCTGTCGAAATTTCTTTTTTTCTTTTTTTAATGTAAATGCAAAGGCAATCTTTTGACATTTTCTCTCTTTTTTTTTTTTTTTACAGGCGGAAACCGTTTTGTGACGGAGCAACCGAACAAGATGAAGACTCGAGGATCGGTGGAGTCTCGTGATTGATTTGTGGGATCGGCTTCCGATGCGGGCCGAGGAGCTTTGCCGAGTCCGAGACAGATTGTTGTCGAGACGGGGCTCGGGAGTTTGTCGAGTGCTTGAGGGGACCGGTCAAGTTCCCTAAGTGCAAGGGCTTCGATGTTCGCTCTAGCGCAAAGATTGGTGGGATGCGACCCACACATTCCACTTCTTCCGGGGCGAGGCGACCGTTACGCCTTCCGACTATGCCGCGATCACGGGTCCGTCTCTTCAATGGACGCAGATTGAGTGGAGAGATGGCTACAAAGTGCCGATGCCGATCTCGTGTGCTCTTCTTGGATTTTCCCCTATTCCCAAAAAGGGATGGGGATGGAGTATGCCGTGGTCTACGGCAAGATCGTGGAGACCATCGCGAGTTACGAGGCCGGGAGGATAGGTTTAGCGCCGAGCGATTGCTAGGTCCTTCCTCCGGTTTACCTTTTCGAGCACGCTCTTTGGTCATGCCGAGGGGACGGCGGTCTTTGCCTTGCCGAGGTCCTTGGAGGACATGGAGACGGTTGGAGATATTTCCGGGGGAGGCCGGGCCGGGCCGAGCCGTACTTCGCTCTTGATAGATACACCGAAGGCCGTGAGCTCCTGTATCGCTTCGAGTTTGCTCGAGGTATAAGCTCTCTTTTGCTTTCCCTCTTTCCTTTGAGCACGCACTTTTATTTGCACCGGATTGATTGGATTTTTACCTTTCGCAGTATGGGCGTTGGAGTTTTTCCACGTCACGGTGTGGAGGCACTCGAGGCGTACGTCGGGGCGTATCCGGCCATGCAGCCTTGGTCCAAGCATGCCCGGAGAAGATAAGCTCCAGGGGGCGTACGACTCTCGTGTACGCGGATTGCCTTCCTTTGACGGAGGCCGAGACGGATGAGGGGATGATATTCTTCCCCCGGGATCGCTTTGAGGTAGCGCACCAAGGGCGCCGAGATCCGGACAAAGGCAATGAGGATTTTGAGGGGCCCGACTTGCGACGCCTACTATCCGGGAGAGAGGGTGACGCGCCGCATGGCGTGAACTCGCCTTTGAGGACACCGTGGAGCCTCCCGCCGACATGATGCACTCCGAGCGATCGGTCCGTGACCTGGGATGATTACCGAGCAGCCAAAGACTTCTGACTTCGTGGCGATCGAGCCATATGCGACGTTCGTCTTGAGGAGGCCGAGGATGCCTCGTGTTTTGGAGAGGGAGGGGCTTGGGATCCCGCGGTACCCTCGGACGGATTTTTCCTACATCCAGATGGGGTCCGATTGAGGGTGCAGATCCTCACCCGAGCGGCTTCCACGAGCTTTCCGCCTCGTCCGGTATGAAGGTATGGCTTCACCTTTTCCCCTTCTTTTCTTTCTTTTGTTTCATCATCTCTAGCATCACTTCTTTTTTTTTTTTTTTGACGCTTTTGCTTTTGTGCGCTTTCTGAGGTGGTCGTCGAGACACCGACGAAGCAAGTGATCGGGCTAAGAGATTCATACGGAGGATGGTTGCTATGGGCACCTCAGCTAGGGCGAGGAGACCACGGCCGGCACTCCGTCCGACGGGAGGCTTCTCCTATTCCCTGAGACTTCTTCCGAGACCCCTCTTTCTCCTCTCATTGATCACCGCGCGGCACCGCCTTCGGATCACGTCATTCTTGGGGATCCGCACGGCAGTGGACACGTCTGGGCGGCATGGTGGGTCGTCTCCGTATGTTCGTGAGCCTGACGCCTTCACCTTCGGGTACGATTTCTTCGTGGATCCGGGTTTACCCTATCGAGTGTGCCGCTTGGTCCCGACGAGCCTCTTTCTCGGAGATGAGGACGATTCTGAGCCCGAGACTTTCGTGGCTCCCGACGAGGCGGCCCGAGTCGCAAGAGGGGCCGGGGAGACATCGGGTGCCGGAGACTCCGATTGATTTTTTTTTTTTTTTTTTTTTTTGAGATTTAGATTTGTACAGCTTATGCACATTTTCTTTTTTTTTTTTGATGTAATAATTTAGGATTTTATTTATGTTTGTTTGTTTTTTTTTTATGCACACTCTTTTTTTTTCGGAATGTAATGATTTAGGATTTTATTTTATGAATGCAATGCAATATGAATGCAGTGTCGCATGAGCCTTGTTTTTTTTTTTTTTGCAAGGGTGTTTGGTATATGGGCTGGGTTGGGGGGGTTTTTTTTTGCACTGGTTTCGAGCAACCGGGGCGGAATATTCCTTTTTTGGTGTAGCACTTGACCGTTGCAGAATTTTTCTGGGAAGCAATCCCATCCGCGCGGATGGGGACAAAGATTCGACACCGTCCTTTGATTTTGCTTTAAATCCGACTTCTTGCTTTATTTCAAATTCAAATATCTTCTTCAACCTCCAAATTCAAACAGCCATTTTCGGGAGGAAGAGAGAAAAAACCATGGAAAGCCTTAGAAAAGCTCCCTCAAAATTGTCCCAAGAGTCCCAAATGTCATTTTTCAACAAGTTCAAGGATTGGTCCCGGGAAATTATGCATGAGAGAAGGTCTTTCTTTGAAGAACGGTACAAGGTACGATGCTTGTGGTCTCTCAAAGAATTGGTTCCGGATTATGACCTCTTAAGGGCTTCTTCTTCGTTGGGATACTAGAAGGCATGTCTTTTGCCTTTCCTTCAACGAGATTGTTCCGACCGTGGAAGAATTTCGGGCCTTGCTGAGGTCCTGGAGGTGGAGGAGATAGCAATTCCTTTGTCCGGAGGAGCTTCTTTTGTTGACAAGTTGTGCAACCTTCTTCATCTTTCCCCGGAGGAAGCACGAGGCATGATCCGCGGTCCCGACCATTTTGATATTTCCGGTCTTCCCGACAGATTTAGGGGCCTAGGCTTGGTGGATGACGCCTATTGGGATGCCTTTGCACTTTGCATGTTCGGCACTTTGTTCATGGTCTATTCCTTTCGGGATTTGCCATCGATCTCGCCGGATGTCATGTTGCTCACCGCCGCCCGGCGTAGATGTCATTCCTTTGATTCTTGGGGAGACTTTTCATGCTCTCGATGCATTAGCTACCGGACGGCGGTACATGCACGGGGCAGCCCGTTTCTCTTGACCCCGTGGCCGATGGAGCGTTTGGGGGTTCTTCGGGAAACCTCTCGATATGATCGTGCCTTGGACTTTTGCCAGAGAGGTGTCGATGTAGATTTTGATGATCGTGGCTCGTGGGAGCGTTGATGGCGGGTCGCTGATCAAGATATCGATGGTTGGTGCCTCATTGGCAAGGGTGGAGACTCGCAGAGTGCTTCAGATCGGGTCCCATGTGGTTATGCTTCCGGGCTTTCACCCAGCTTTCTACATTCCTGGCTGTCCCGAGGCAGCTTTGGCTTGGAGCAGTTCCTTTCGAGGGTTTTGATGATATAGCTACCAGTGGTGGTGGCTCCTGTTTCCATGGATGATCCCTCTGTTTCCATTTCTTTCCCGAGTATGGAGGTACGATGCCTTTCCTCCTGTCATTCTCAAAGCGTCCGAGACCGGTGTTCCGACCACTTGGTACCCTGGATTGGTACGAGGGGCATCCGGGAGAGACTCAGTGGCTATTTTGAGACGGCGTGAGGCCATTAGGGTGCGGAGGACCGACTCAAGCTTCGAGAGGAGGAGGGCCGAGGCGAGGGCCAATCCTCATGACAGAGCGGAGACGCCGTGACCGATTATGAGGCTTACGTCAAGAGACAGGAGAGGAGGGCTCCTATGTTACCGCCTAGGTTACAGGAGATGAGGGATGACGCTAGTGGCTACTAAGGCCCCGACAGAGGCCGGTTTGATAGACCCCGTTCCTATACCGTAGCTTGGTAGGAGGAATACCGACATTTTTCCTGGCTCTCAAGAGAAAGACTCTGGAGGGGGAAGAAGAAGGGAGAGACCAAGACGAGTGGCTTGGAGTGACTCGAGGTTTCCAAGTATCCCTTTCTTGCCATGACGTACACATTAGTTTGATTATGTATCTTAGTTTTCTTTAGCAGTTGCCGCTGTAGGAATGAATCGGGCTTAGACTCATCAAAGAGCTTTTAACTTGTAATGAATATTTGAATTGCTTTAGAGTTTTTTTTTTTTTGAGACGCTTTCATGGTCCGATCAATTGTATTGATGCCAAAGTATGGCTTTTATTTGTGCTTTAGACCGAACCGTTTCCGCCGCCTACGTTCCCCTCATTTTGAGGAGCTCAGTCTTCGTAGTTCAAACCCGTGAACTCTTTTTTTTTTTTTTTGTTTTTTTTTGGTGCAACCCCGTTTTTTACCTAGGCCGCCCTTTTCGGTTTCTAACCTAGTTGGGTATTACTCTTTAGCACTCTTTTTTTTGTTTTTTTTTTTTTTTTTTTTTTTTGTTTTTTTTTTTTTTTTTTTTTTTTTGGTGCAACCTCGTTTTTTACCTAGGCCGCCCTTTTCGGGTTTCTAACCTAGTTGGGTATTACTCTTTAGCACTCTTTTTTTTTTTTGTTTTTTTTTTGTTTTGTTTTTTTTTTTTTTTTTTTTTTTTACGCGTAGTATCTCGCGCGCAGCCTTGTCACCATTCACCGGGTGTACAAAGGGATTCCCGTCGAGGTCCGCAAGTTGCATGGCTCCTCCGAGAAGATCTTCGGACTACATATGGCCCGACCCATACAGCTCCCATTTGCCGAGAGGGTTGATACGGACCGGGGCTTTTCTTTTAGAACGAGATCACCTTCTGATCTCCCGATGCTTTACTTTCTTGTCGAAGGCTCGCCATTCTTCCTTGATAGGCCCGGATGTGTTCCATGGCCTTCGCCGGCTGTTCGTCTAGTAGGGCCAATTCGTCATGGCGACTCCGGAGCCATTCGACCTCGTTGATTTCGCTTTCCAAAGAAGATACCTGAGCGAGGGTATTTCCACTCGATTGGGAGTACGGCTTCCATTCCGTATGTGAGGGCAAAAGGTGTTTCCCGCTTGCCGTTCGACCGATGTCTCTCGTAGCCCCGCAGTGCCAGTGTAACTTCTGCCAATCTCTACCTTGGACAGCCATTTTCCGGATGATATTTTCCAGAGTCTTGTTTACGCTTCGACGGCTCCGCTGGCCTGGGGCCCGTAGGTGATGACTTGTGACGGGTTATTCGAATTCCGCCAAAGAATTTTTCACATTCCCCTTCGGTGGGATCCATTATCTCGAAATGATTTCGCCGCAACCCGTATCGGCACATGATGTTTTCTTTGATGAAGAGGGCAACTTTCTTTGAATTGAGGATTTTGTAGACTCGCTTCAACCCACTTGGGTGAAATAATCCACGGCTACCAGACGAACTCGTGGCCGCATCGCCCGATGGTGTGATTTTGCCTATGACATCAATTCCCCAAGTGACGAAAGGCCAAGGGGTTGTCATGCAAAGATAACTCGTGAGGAGGCAAGTGATTAAGATTTGAGTATCGCCGACATTTGTCGCAGCCTTTGACAAACCGGATGCAATGGCCTTCCACGTGGTGATCCAAAATACCCCATTCTCGCATGATTTGCATCGTAGCTCGAGCATTCATGTGAGGGCCGCAGTACCACCATGTATTTCTTTCATGAGTTCGGTAGCCTCTTGTTTGCCGATACATCGCAGAGGGGGCCTTGATAACGTTTTTTGTATAACATGTTTCCCAAAAGGACATAATGGGAGGCGAGCCGCCTGTGGCCGAGAGACTTTTTGCTTTGATTCCTTCTTTATATTCCCCATCTTCGTTTTTGAAAGAGGCCTCGCCATCCTTCAGTACCGGTAAACTGAGTGTACCAGTGGATCATTGATCGCCCGCTTCCGCTTCAATTTCGAAGCAATAGGCGGGGTTTTCTCTTCTCCCGACTCGAATGGTTTAACAGACTTTCCTTCGTGTATTTCGACAAGAGAGGCTAGCGTAGCCTGAGCATCTCGCGAACCTCGTTTCGGCCTCGCGTGTAATGAAAGCCGATTTCTTTGAACCGAGTTATTAACTCTTCCATGTAAGCATGATACTTCGCAAACCCGGATCCACGGCCTTCCATTTGTTAGAGACCCGATTGATGATGAGGGCAGAGTCACCGTACACCTCCAATTCCTTGATATTTCTTTCAAGGGCGGCTTCCAACCCAAATATGCAAGCTTCATATTCAAGCAGCCGTTGTTGGTGACTTCGGTTCACCTTATCAAGCATGGGGCGTGTTCGTCGCAGGATCGACCGTAAGCATTCCTATCCCGTTCCCCTTTTGTTTGACGCCCGTCGAAGAAGAGTTGCCAGCGATTTTCTCCTTCTAGAGCGAAGATTCCATCATCGGGAAATTGAGGTTCAGTCCTCTGACTCATCACTGGGAAATCGGCCAGATGTTCCGCCATTATGCGTCCTTTTATGGATTTCCTTGAAACATAAGCGATGTCATATTCGGCCAAAAAGAACGACCATTTTGCCAATCTCATGGAGATGGAAGGCTTGTCGAATAGATATTTGATGGGGTCTATCCTTGAAACAAGATGTATCGGTGAGACCGCATGTAGTGTTTCAATTTTCCCACTACCTGCACTCAAACTCTCGCGCAAGTCTTCTCGCAAGCAGAGTAATTGAGTTCGCTTCCTTGGAGCTTTCGCTACGAAATAGATGGCGTTTCGACTTTGGAATCTTTTTTCTCTTGAGCTAGCATAGCCCCAATTGCCGTATCCGTGATGCTTAGATATAGCAAGAGTGGCTTTTGCCGATGTGGTGGGCAGAGAATCTGGGGATTCACAAGGTATGCCTTAATTTGCTCAAAGGCAAGCCGACATTCCGGGGTCCATTCTCGTGTAGGCATTCTTTTTCATCAACTTGAAGATTGGCTCGCAGATCGAGGTCACCGATTTACAAAGCGGCTTATGTATTGCAGCCTTCCCACGAAGGATTTCACTTCGTCGTTGTCCGTGGTGGCTTCATTTCAACTATCGCCTTGATTTTCTGGGATCTACTTCGATTCCCCGTCTCGTCACCATATATCCTAGTACCTTGCCCCGTCTTACACCGAAGGTGCACTTGGCCGGATTCAGCCTCATGCCGTGGTCTCTGAGGCGGCCGAAGAATTTTCTCAAATCAACAAAGTGCCGCCATCTCGATCCTCCGGAATGTATTATCATGTCGTCCACATAGACCTCAATTTCTTTGTGGATCATGTCATGGAACGTAGCCGTAGCCGCCCTTCCGGTACGTAGCCCCAAAGCATTCTTTAGTCCGAATGGCACGACCGTGTAGCGCATGTGCCCCAAGGGGTTGTGAAGGCCGTTTTGGCTTGATCTTCTTCTCGCCATTTTGATTTGGTTGTAGCCGCAAAACCATCGACGAAAGATTTGACTTCGTGGTCAGGCCGTGGAATCTACCAAAATGTCGATGTTCGTGTGGGGAAATCGTCTTTGACCGGCTTTGTTCAAGTCTCCGAAGTCTACGCAAAGATCGGATCTTTCCGTTGGCCTTGGTCACCGTCACTATGTTGGACACCCATGTTGGGTATTCAATGACCCCGATGAACCCCGCCCGAGCATCTTTTTCTATTTCCTCTTTCACTTGTAAGGACCATTCTGCTTAATTCTTCTTAGCTTCGCTTTACCGGCTTCGACTTCCGGGTCGAGCGGTATTCTGCTCAACTATGGAAGGATCGAGGCCCGGCATATCTTTATAGGACCATGCGAACACATCCACGAATTCTTTTAGCAAACTGATTAGTGGCAACCCTTTCAAATTCCTTCAAGAAACTACCAATCAAGCGTCTCTTTAGGCTCTTCCGTAGTTCCCAAATTCACACTTGTCAAAATCTCTTCGGCACTGGGGCTCGATTTTCCTCTTTCCTGACAACCCGCTTAAAGATTTCTTTGATATATTGTTCATTTAATGTGTCCGCTCTTCATCTAGTGAATCGTTATTAACCTGTTTTTAGATTATTAGTTAATTCATCATTAGTTAAAGTGGCAATTAAGGGATACTCGTAAAGGTTCATCATTTCATTCAAGACGAAGGGGAATACAACGTTGGCTGCACTCGTAGTCTTCAGCGTGAGGCCATCTGACGACTCGAGAGACTCCGAACTCAACAATGAGAGACTCCTGAGGACTTTACAAAGGTTGACACGAAAGGACTGGGACCAATCCAAGCTTGGTGATCATTTCCTCTTCGTCGCGGACGGCCCGAGAGAGTTTCCCAATTCTTTAGCGGCATCGCTGCTGTGGCTTCACAACTCGGGAAAGGCATGGTCTCGTGCTCCCTCTTCGCCGTTGCTATCATCTCTTTGTCTCGAACCGTAATCAACCGTGCTTGGCATCTCGAAAGCCGAGCATGTGGATGTAGGGATCTTCCTCACCTCCGGGGACTTCCGTTTCGTCACAATCTCGATCGCTCAATCCGTATGTAAGTGACGCATTGCGTCTCGGTGAGCCGCTAGAAAAATCTCATGTCCCATACTCGAGCGGAAAGGCTTCGGGGTGTAGTTCAAGAAGGAGGACGTCCCACACGACGTTCATAGATTCGAGCCGAGTCCGTCTGTTTGCCGACTTTTATCATGAAAACCTCTCGCCTCGGCGAGGCCAAGGAATGGGTTTGCGTGCATACCGACAAATCTCGTGATTGAGGACCTGGGACTTGTGTGCTCAGATCACGGCGGTGTTCAGCATTTCCTTCCAAGACGCTCCAAGTGTTGGAAATAGCAATTGAATTTGATGAATCGAACTTCTTCTGAGTCCGCTCGCTGAGTGTGTCGACATAGTCGGGCATTGCCGGATTCCAAAGGATGCCGGCGAGACTTGCCTCTTGAAGGATGTAGCCCCTGCTCGATCGTGGGCGTTCTTGGCTATTGTTTCACCTTCTGTTCCCTATGAGGAAACCGTCACCCCCATGACTTCGAGGTCTCCCGCCGGCTGATTGAATTTGACGCATTGGTGGAGAGTGGAGGCTACGGCTTTCATGTGATGCAACCAAGGGCGCCCTAGTAGGCCGTGAACTCTGAGGGGATATCCATTACATGGAACTTCGCGGCACCATTTGGGTTTCGTACTGCAGTTCCAGAGTCACCGTCCCTGCACGGGACGAGACGAACCGTCGTAGCTTTGACAAACCGGTAGATGGGATCACGCGCCTTTCATTTATGCAGGGCCCTCATCATGCCGAGGGGAAGGACATTTACCGATGATCCATTGTCCACTAATACCCCAGGGAGTGACATGGTGTTGAGCCGAATAGTGATGTACAAAGCTTCATTGTGTTTGGAGACATCTCTTCGCAAATCTTCATCGCAGAAGGTGATCATACTCCCATATAGGCGAGGATCATAGATTTGGTCCTTGTCTCGATGGAGAGTCATCAAGCCTGGCCACTTCGTGCCTTTTTCTTGCGAGGCGTAGTCTTTGCCGAAGCCCCCGGGTTATACCGATGCCTTTGTGGCGTTGCCATCTCCAATAACATGTTGATTGAGCGGGAGCGCCACCGGCGTCGGTTTTTCTTCATCGGTGATACTCTGAGCCGGACAACCGAACTCGTCGACCCCGAGGGGGCCGGGACTTCCGTCTCGCAGCACTGCATCCGAAGGTCTCAATTCCGTCGTTGGCAAGGCTTTTTCGCTTCTTTATCCCTTTTTGCTTGGGAAGACCGACCGAGTAGAGTACATAATAATCAAATCCCCTGCATGGCTCCCCGAGCGTTCCCACACCGTTATCACCGCCTCGAATCTCTCCTTCAATTTTTGCCGGGAGGAAATTTTCTTTTCTTAGAGGACGGTCCTCGTGTATCCAATCCCGATAGTCCCTTTCAAGGCAATCGGACAAATACAAATATCCCACCAAATGTGTTCTACTACCGCGGCGGATTTGGGACCTCGTGCCGAGCGGTGGCCGGAATGACTTTGAGTGGAACCGGGTCCGGGGATTCGCCGCCGGGCTCTGCCCGTAGCGAGTGATTGGACTCACGGATAATGAGAGATATTGAGGTCCCTGGGAACGGCATATGTTTGTCCTTCAAGGTAGCCCTGGGCCACTGGGATATTGTTAAGGTCCCAAAGTGGCGTGTGGCCTCTTCAATCCAGCCCGCCGTCCGTTTCCGGCGTTCTTCCAGTGGATTTGATGGCCGACCATATTTCTTTAACTCGTTCCTCGATTTTCATCACTCAGCCGATATTTGTGGGATCATCACCTCGAGAGGGGACAACCGACAAGCATACCGAACTCTTTCGTCCCCGATCGTCGCCAGGGGCCGCTTGCCCTGTAAGTCGGCGTGTGAGTCCCGCGGTGGAAACATAGGAATCTTGGGGTAGCATCTTGGTGTATCCGGATCGTTAAGAAGAGGAGGAGAACCCTTCTTCTCGTCTTTGCGGTAAAAGTGCCATCGGAATTGAGACCGATAGTCAAACCATGACTTATGCGACTACCCCCAAGAGGTCATCAATTTGAGCCTCATGCCGAAGTCTCATTTGCTCTACCAACTCGGATCCAACACCGGTCTGTCCGAGGGATTCTCGAGGACGGAGCAACGTTATCCCCATCATTACCGGCCGATGCGTACATTCTCAAACCCGAGTCGGAACAAACGGCGAAGCCGACGATGCGCTGACTCTTCCTAACTCGATCAAACGGTGACCCGGTGCCCGAAACCAAGCTTTGTGCGGAGTCATGGGAAAGGACACGAAGGTTCGTATGTCCGGGAATGGAAGGAGGGTAGGTGTTTCGGGCTTTAGGCTCATGCAACATGCGCTTATTTGTTCACGTTTACTTAAAACATGTTTTATTAACCTAATCGGTTGGAAAAGATTGCTCTTCTTTTTCGCAAACTACTCGATTCCCGGATCGCCGGGCCCCGTCACTACGTCTATAAGCCCCTCGTATTCCACCCGTATTTCGACCTCCCAGGCGGATGTACCCTGCGAGGGTCCTATAGGCAAGCGGGTCCCACCGACCGAAAGAAAACGATCCTAGAAGTCCGGCGGGTAATCGAGTCTTAACGAGCATTCGATGTAAATTACGGACAAAGCCGACGCCGAAAGTCAAGATCATGTCCGAGGGCTCGACGAAAAGCTCCGCATGATTTGACCGATAAATGTCCGCTATTCGATCTTGACTTGTCGTCGCTAAGCCGTAATTAGGCATGGAATAACCGTTAATCCTTGATGACTCAAAGGTCAATGCCGGGAGTCGTTGTATAATTTGTGCCGCCGTAGCCGAAGTCAAGGCGCCTGGCCAATATCTTGGTCAAAGTCTCCGCGGCGGAAAACCGGCGTAACTTCGACCGATTAGCGACCGATTAGGGACCCGAGAGATATTGAGTCGGTATGCCGACAAAGGCTTGAAAGGAAAGGTCTATACACCTGACAGGCATGACATGCACTGCACTAAAAACCAACCGGGTCTCTGACAAAGTGTGTCACTGACAAGCGCATGGTCGACACGAGGCTCCACGGGATGTTTGGGTAGTCCCGTGCTCATCCGAGAGGCGTAATAAGACCAAACGGACCGCGACAAGGATTTCCCGTGTTAAGGACGTAGTGCAAAGGTACGGCCACGTGCGCGTAGTGTGCAAGCAGTCTATATTCTTTTTCTGAGTAAAATAGAGATTTTTTTATGTGTCTTAAAAATGTGATGCATGATTTTTTTTTTGGAAATTTTCTCTTTTTTTTTTTGAAAATCTTTTTTTTTTTTTGAATTTTTTTTTTTTATGAGCACATAAGCACGTAAGCATGAAAATTCCGACAGTTAGGGACATTATTCCGACAAATAAAATTTTGACTTTCTCCGAGGCGGCCAAAACAACATGAAAACCGTGCAAAAATCAACACACACACAAAAATGATTTTCAAAGCCGGACGGAAGCTTGACCCTCAAAAGCTTTTTTTTTTTTGAAAACGGTGATACCGGTACGTGGGATTGTTAGACCACAATTTATCCCCGACTCGTGTTAGGAGGCGATAACGGGAAATTTAGTGGTTTCCACCAATATACCGAATACCATTTTTTATTAAAAAGCTTAGTCCCCAAATGAGTCGCCACCGTAACGATGTGTTGCCTTTTTCGCGGAAAAATTCGATTTTTGCGTTTCTTTGAAAAAACCAAATAAAACCGGAAAACGGAGTCGCCACGCCATTTTAATTTTGAAGGGCCAAAACTTTGAAAAAGCCCGAGATCAGAGATTTAGGTTCGGAGGTCATGTTACGCGTCGGGAAGGACGTTAGTGTGCACTCCGACGCGCCTCGTAAAACGAGTCTTCCAAGCTGAAAATCATTTGTGTGTGTGTGTGTGTGTGTTTTGGCCAAAATAAGTTGAAACTGGAAAAAGTAAAAATTGGGATGTCTTTTTAAGACTTTAAACTGATCCCATGATTTTTTGGAGAATTTTTGGTTTGAGATTTGGTACTCAAAAACCTTTTGAAGTTGAGAAGTCACTTCTGCCAGAAGGAAATGGCAGCAGACACCTGATTTTGAAATGGATTCAAGGGTCCTAAAACTTCATAATCTGGATGAACTCAGAGAATGAAAGTTTCTCTAGACTCCTTGAATAAACTTTGTGTGAAAGAAATTTCCATTTTGGAGAAGATTTGAGGGGTCAAAACCTTCTGGAAACCTCAGATATGAGATCTGGATTCCCAGAAGCTGATGAACTAGCCTCTGAAAGAAAAATTGAAAAGAGGAGTTTTACTCACCCAAAAATAAGGTAAAAATATGTCTGATAAGCTCTGGATGTTGGCTACAAAAAGTGTTTTGTAGTCAACACCAAATTCCAAGTTCATCTGTGTCCAAAAATTAAGACCATGGACTGAGGTCTGAGAAAATTGCTACTGGACAGCAACTTCTCAAGAAAGAAAATATGATTTTAATGGGGGTTTTGCATCCATGCTTGTCCCCATTTCCCTAGGTTTTGGTTAGTGATCACTAGACATTTTAGTGGTGAATCAACTATACCAAACCATCCTTGGGGTACATTAGGACTAAGCATTTCATTTGCTTGGGGAGGGGGATTTTACCCTTTGAAATCAAGATTTAGTGCTTGAAAATGGTTTTTTAGGGTTTTGAAAGTGCATTTTTGCAAGTAAGAAAGAAAAGCTTTGAAAATAATGTTGATCTTTGTAGAAGATCATCCATGGAGATGGTCTTCCATGGTGATCTTCTTAGATCTAGAGAAAGAAGATGAAAGAACTACATTTTGTAGTTTGAAGATGCATGCATGGATGAGATTTAGAGTTAGGAAGAGGAGGGTTTACCAATCTTCCTTGTGTTCTTGAGTGTTTGGCTTGAGTGTATGAGTGTTTAGGGCTTTAATATGAGAGTGAGTGTATGAGTATGAGTTGGGAAAGATTGAAAGAAAAAGGTGACAATTCTTGAGAATTCTCACCGTTTTCTCTCTATATTTCGCCGTAACTTCGTTGCATTTCAGTGTTCTTCCTCCTTATTTTTGTGACTCGGAGGGCTCAATTTATAGCCCTCCGAAAATTACAAACATGTCCGCGCGGATGGATCCAGCCATGTGCACTGTTCATTAATTGCCGCTTCAGCTTTGGACACAAGGAATAATCTTTTTCAAAATTCAAATTGACCACAGCTTTTATGTTTCCAAAGATTGCTATATTTGGTTTTCTTCATTTGTTTTTCTTTTTAGGATTCTTTTTAAGGTTTAACCTTAAATAACAATGCCCATTTTACCCTCACTTTGTTAGAAATGTTAGGATAGTTAGGAATTGTTAGAAGTGTTATAACTTTCGTTAATTTTCTAACGAAAATTCTAACAAGCTCAAATTGGAGCACTTACAATACGCCATGTTCACAGCCGCTTGAAAGTTGGCGAAGTCATGAGTCAAAAGCTGCTTCCGGAACTCCACTCTTAAGCCTTTCACGAACCTGTAGATACGCCTCTCTTCATCCGGTACCAAATGAGGACAATATCGGGCTAACTCCGTAAACTTTGCTGAATACTGTGCTATAGACATTGCCCCTTGCTCCAATTTCAGAAACTCAATCTCCTTCTTATCTCTAGTCACCATCGGAACGAAGTGATCCCGGAACTTACGTGTGAAATTTTCCCAAGTCTCATGTGTCAAATCCCGGTCCCAACCATCCTTCACTACCTCGCCACCAAAGGTTCCGCGGGTCCTTCCAACTTGAAAACGGCACATCTCACCTTTTCTGCATCCGAACTCTCCATAGCCAAGAAAATCTTATTCATCGCCTCAAGCCATCTCTCCGCCTTCACCGGATCCGGATCTCCGTTGAAGCTAGGAGGAGACATCTTCACAAATTTCTCTAGACCATGGTGCCCTTGCCTACCTTCTTGTTGTTGTCCCCTACCTTGATTCTGATTTGCCATATTCTGAAGAAACACTCGGAACATATCCATCATTTCGGCATTCGGATTACCAACATTACCCAAAGCCCGATCCCGATCGCCATCATTTCCCGCCATTAGAACAAACTCCCCGCTTTAAACACTCGACGCCGCTATCACACACTCTCACTCAACTAGACTCTACCCGAGAACTCTAACCGAGCTCGATACCTAACCGCGAGGACCCCGACCCGGAACCTACACGTGTCCCGAGTTGGAGCATCCTCAAACTAACCCAAATTTACTAAACTTTGAAAACTTTGATATAACTTTCAAACATAACTAGATTAACATAACCATTTCAAATCAACTCCACTACTCTCCACACCGGAGGAAGAGTGGACTAACTTTGAAAATACTAAATTGTTTTGTTACAAAAGATGGTGGTTCCAACGTAGAAATTTAAGTTTATAATTACAAACTTCCATAGAGGAATTATAACAAAATATACTTTCTACGCCAACCTAACGTACCCCGACAATACCCAAAAGCTCACTGTCAAACTCCTTTCCGTCCTTACTTGGCCGGTCCGCCTGTCTCGGGATCTAAAACATTAAAGGGAGAGGGGTGAGAATAAATCTCAAGAAGTTATTGATGAATGCAAAGAATATGCCAAATAAAATGCAACACATAACAAGTTGCACATAACATATTGGAAAAGCTGTAAACACCTTCCATTACCTTGGTTTGCCTTTTTCCGTCTGAACAATAGTCGTACAACATTGGGTATAATAATACTCCAATCTTAAGTGGGCTACTTAAGCAATACTCACATCTTATAAGACCCGTTTTTCAGGGAACCAAATAAGATAGTAGCAACTCTGTAAGGCTTTTCGCTCACTACGATGCTATAACCCCGACTGTACGGCCACAGAGGAAATCTGGTCAGATATAACATAATCTCGATCGCATTAGGTCACACTTCCATAATTGATCGTATTATGTTATACCCCAACATCACCGATTAACAAATTATCAAGCACATAATAGTTACTTGAAACATAATCCACAAAAAGGGATAACAATATAGCAACATGGTAAAATATACTCATGTCCAACCAATATCATAGTGGAACATTTATTCAATACACTATGCATAATATAAACAATGTATATGAACTCAAGTGAGGCAAGGAAGTATCATCAATCCATCCTACAAGGTCATTATACAATAATACAAGGCCTCTACGAAGGTTCAAGATCAATTTACCAAGTTGGAATCCCATTTGTCAAGTTACCAAATGAGGCTATCTAGCGTTTTCCAAGCAATATTTAAAGTACTTCCCCAATTCCATTTTAATCACTTAAGATGTCATCACAGAGCCAAAGTATTCTACTTTAATCTAGGTTAAAGAGATTTCATTTTGGTTCTGAGTTTGATTAGGTTTCAATGTACTCTAAAGTTGATACATCGTAACAAAGCCAGTGGCACGACTCGTGCCCCAGGGCACCGACTCGTGCCCATTCGACCCTCCTCGTAACTCGCGTCCCCAAAGAAGGCACGACTTCCCTTTAACTCCCGGTCACGACTCGTTCCTACCGTCAGCACGACTCGTGCCACAGGGCACGACTCGTGACCCGAGCCTGCACTAGAACGTAATTCTAACAACATCCAAACCAATTTGTCCCAACCCAAGTTTTCCCCTGTTTTTGTGCACCTAGAAAGGCATACTAAACTTCCTAGATTTCATACTACATCCTTTAACCCCAAAATGATGCAACCTAAATCATTTACCACTTGAATCTCTACCCATTATACTACCATTTTTCAAGATTTACATTTAATCCAACTCCACCCATTTACTTTTACTCTTTACCTCTTCATGAACCACAACATTTCTATGACAATAACCAATTTCTCAAATACAAGAAAGTTTTCCTCAAAGCATCAAATAGCCATTAGAACAACAATAACAACATTTAATAGTTCATGGACATTTAAGGAAGGAAAAGGTCATAATAACTCACTTTAGATTTTAGAATGAAAGGAAGATCTTCTTAGCTTGATGTGCAATCCTCTAGATTCACCCCGAAGCACAAAAGTACAATTGGATTGGAAAATGGAGAAGGATTGAATTCTCTAGGAATCTCTTGGCGTAAAGCTTCAAGAAGAAGCTTCCATGGGAGTTCTTGGGAGGAAGTAAGATGAGAATGATGAGGGAAATGAGGGAAGGATGGGAGGAGGTATGGGAGAGAGTAGGGGATGCCTTTTTGACTAAGGAGGTGAAAGAGGAGGGATTTAGGGTACGTGGCCTCCCAATCCTAATTAATAACATCTTTCCACTTCCTACACTCAAACCCCTATCATATTTTAAGAATTTACTTTAAACTCCTCTACATTCTTTTCCCTCTACACAAAGAAGTTTTCCTAACTACCCACATTTTATTTATTTTATCCATTTCTTATTATTATACTTCTTCCAAGAACATTATTTATTTTTCCCAATCATCTCATCCTAATATAAGTGAAATCAAGGATATAAAATGAACACATAATATTAACAATAATATTAAAAGCACATAATATGATGCTAAAATAGTGCCTAGGGTTGTGGTCAAGTTACACTCACTCCCTTAAAGAAAAATTTACATCCCGGAATTTTAAAAAAGACTTCACTTGGGTGTTCAAATAACCAAGGGTATTTCGCTCTCCCTATCTCTCGAACTCTAGCTACGCTCCCCACGTTGCTTCCTCAATAGTATGATTCTTCCAAAGGGACCTTTCACTATCTAATACTCTTAGTCCTCAACTCCTTAACCCGGAACTCTAAGACTCTCAATGGTTCTTCCACATACGACATATCCTCGCCTCGAATCTCATCCGGGGAGAGCTTAAAATATGTGAAGGGTCATGACAATACTTCCTCAACATAGAAACATGAAACACATCATGAAGTAGAGAAAAAGATGGAGGTAACGCCAACCGTTAAGCCAAATCCCCAATCTTCTCTAGAATCTCAAACGGACCAACGAACCTCGGAGCCAATTTACCCTTATTACCAAACCTTTTAATTCCCGTCCTCGGAGAGACCTTCAAGAATACAAAGTCACCAACCTGAAAAGATTAATCACGTCTTCGATTGTCGGCGTAGCTTTTCTGTCTACTCTGAGACGTCTTCAATCTATCCCGAATCACCTTGATCTTCTCCGTAGAATCTCTAACCAAATCCGGGCCCCAAAGTCTCGCTTCACCAACCTCATCCCAACACATCGGAGATCTACGCTTCCTACCATACAACGCCTCATACGGAGCCATCTCAATGCTAGACTAATAACTGTTGTTGTAAGCAAACTCAACTAACGATAAATGATCTTCCCACGACAATTGGAAATCCATCACACAAGCCCGTAACATATCCTCAAGTATCTCAATAGTTCTCTCGGACTGACCGTCAATTTGAGGATGAAACGCCCTACTAAAACACAATTTAGAACCCAAGTCTTCATGCAATGCTCTCCAAAATCTAGAAGAAAATCTCGGATCTCTATCGGACACAATACTAACCGGAACCCCGTGAAGTCTAACTATCTCCTTCATATATAACTGAGCTAACTTTTCCAACGAGAACTTGGTTGACACCGGAAGAAAATGAGCCGACTTTGTCAATCTATCCACAATAACACAAATAGCATCCATCTTCTTCGCGGTAAGAGGCAAACCCGAAACAAAATCCATCGAAATCCCTTCCCATTTCCATTTCGGAATATCCAATGGTTGAAGTAATCCCGCCGGTCTCTGATGTTCGGCCTTAATTTGTTGACAAGTTAAACACTTAGAGACATAATCCGCAATTTCCCTTTTCATTCCATTCCACCAATACCCACGCTTCAAGTCTTGATACATTTTGGTACTACCCGGATGAATCACAAACTTGGACTTATGACCATCCTCTAAAACACGCCTCTTGATTTCCGGTGATGAAGGAACGCAAATTCTTCCTTGGAAGGTTAAAATCCCATCTCTATTTAACACAAATTCCCCGGCTTTTCCCTCTTGCACTTGATCTAAAATTTTCTTCAACTACGGATCACTTTTTTGAGCTTCCTTCAAATCTCCATACAATGTAGGAACGGCTCGCACATTCACAAGTAACACTTCACTCCTCAATTCTTGGGTACTCAAAGCTGTCATATAAGCCTTTCGGCTAATCGTATCCGCCACCACATTGGCCTTCCCCGAATGATAAGAAATTACACAATCAAAATCCTTCAAGAACTCTAGCCATCTCCTTTGTCGGTTATTCAACTCCTTTTGGGTAAACAAATATTTCAAACTCTTATGGTCGGTGAATATCTCAAATTTCGCCCCATAAAGGTAATGCTTCCACTTATGCAACGCAAACACAATCGCCGCCAATTCCATGTCATGAGTAGGGTAATTCTGTTCCGCCGGTGATAACTTCCTAGAAGCATACGCAATAACTTTCCCATTTTGCATTAATACACATCCCAAACCCGCCTTCGAGGCATCACTATAGATCACAAAATTATCACAACCATCCGAAAGGGTAAGAATAGGAGCCGTTGTCAACCTCTTCTTCAACTCATTGAAACTTGCTTCACACTTGGAATCCCATACAAATGATACATCTTTCTGAGTCAGCCTTGTCAACGGAGTCGCAATTCGAGAAAACCCTTCAATGAACCTTCGATAATACCCCGCCAAGCCAAGAAAGCTACAAACCTCGAGCCACGCCGAAGGTTGCTTCCAATTAACCACGGCCTCAATTTTTGAAGGATCCACGGAAATTCCCGAACTCGACACTCACATGCCCCAAGAAAGAAATCCGCTCAAGCCAAAACTCACACTTGCCGAACTTGGCATAAAATCGCTCTCTCCCGAAGAACCGACAAGACAATCCTCAAATGCTTTTCATGCTCCTCCAGGACTTAGAATAAACAAGAATGTCATCTATGAATGCCACCACAAAGCTATTAAGATAAGGCTTGAAAATACGGTTCATCATATCCATAAACACAAATGAGCATTAGTCAACCCGAAAGGCATCACCACAAACTCATAATGACCATATCTCATTCGGAAAGCTGTTCTTGGCAATGTCATCCGGTCTAATCTTCAATCGATGGTATCCGCTCTCAAATCAAGTTTTGAGTAGATAACGGAACCTTGAAGTTGGTCGAACAAATCATCTATATGCGGAAGAGGATATTTATTCTTTATGGTGGCTTGGTTCAACAAACGATAATCAATACATAATCGTAAGGTACCATCCTTCTTCCTAACAAATAAGACCGGTGCTCCCCACGGTGACACACTTCGGGCGAATAAAATCCCGGTCTAACAATTCTTTGCAATTGGGCCTTCAACTCTTTAACTCGGCCGGTGCCATTCTATAGGGTGCTTTAGAGATAGGTGCGGTACGGCACTAGGCCAATACAAAACTCTATCTCACGATCCGAGGCATAGAGTACTCACTAGAAAACACATCACTAAATTCATTGACAACCGGGACATGAGCTAACTCGGGGGACTTCTTATTAGAATCTACCACATAAGCCAAGTACCCCGCACACCCTTTAGATAGCATCTTTCTAGCCTTTAAAGCGTAAATAACATGTAAACCGAACATAGATTTGTCCGCATCAAATATAAAAAGTAGGCACATCGTGCATAGCAAATGAGACTCGTTTTCTACGACGCCTACCAAAGCATGACACTGACTCAACCAATCCATCCCAAGGATCACATCAAAGTCACGGATTGGTAACTCGACCAAATCCACCGGCAATACATGCCCACATATAGTCACATCACAACCATGATATATCAAAGAAGATGCAAGGCACTCTCCCATGGGAGTAGAAACCTCCAACACATAAGGCATAGATTCAGGCAATTTATGCAATGAAAATGCAAAGTGAGATGCCACAAAAGAATGGGAAGACCCGGGATCTATAAGAATGCGGGTCTTAACTCCCGAGACAGGGACTATACCTCTAATGACGGCATTGGGATCGACCTCTCCTCTACCCAAGGCGAACACTCGACCTTGCACTCTATCTTTGGCCTTCCCAACTATATCTCTCTTCACACCACTACCTTGTCCCCCTTGACCACTACCTGAAGCTTGCTTCTTTTGCCACTTGGGACAATTCCTCTGAAAATGGCCCGATGCACCACACTCCAAACATTTGCCTAGCTTGCTCCAACACTTATCCTCCGAATGCCCCACCTTCTTACAATATCCACACAACGTACCAAACTGACCTGAAGTCGAACGATTTGCCGGAGCTGCACATTTCCTCCTCTACCTGCTCCCGAAGCTGATGTCCTTGGTTGCCCTCTATTCTGCCCGAAACCTTGACCTTGGAATCTATTCCTGCTTCCACCCTCAAATTTACCACGATGCTCCTCTATATCATTCTCAATCCGATACGCCATATTCACGGCTGCCTGGAAGTTGGCGAAGTCATGCGTCAATAACTGCTTGCGGAACTCCACCCTTAAGCCTTTCACGAACTGGTAGATCCGCCTCTCTTCCTCCGGTACCAAATGGGTACAATATCGGGCTAACTCCGTAAACTTGGCTGAATATTGTGCTATGGTCATTGTCCCTTGCTCCAATTTCAGAAACTCAACCTCCTTCTTGTCTCTGGTAACCATCGGAACGAAATGATCCCGGAACTTACGTGTGAAATTCTCCCAAGTTTGCGATGTCAAATCCCGATCCCAGCCATCCTTCACTACCTGCCACCAATGCTCAGCGGGTCCTTTCAATTTGAAAACGGCGCATCTTACCTTTTCTGCATCCGAACTCTCCATTGCCGCAAAAATCTTATTCATAGCTTCAAGCCATCTTTCCGCCTTCGTCGGATCCGGATCTCCGTTGAAACTAGGAGGAGACATCTTCACAAATTTCTCTAAGCCATGGTGCCCTTGCCTACCTTCGGGTTGTTGTTGTCCCCTACCTTGATTCTGATTTGCCATATTCTGAAGAAAGACTCGGAACATATCCATCATTTCGGCGTTCGAATTACCAACATTGCCCAAAGCCCGATCCTGATCTCCATCATTACCCGCCATTAGTACAAATTCCTGCATTAAACACTCGACGTCAGTTATCACACACTCTCACTCAGCTGGACTCTACCTGAGAACTCTAACCGAGCTCTGATACCAACTGTGAGGACCCCGACCCGGAACCTACACGTGTCCCGAGCTGGAGCGTCCTCAAACTAACCCAAATCACCTAAACTTTTAAAACTTGGATTTAACTTTCAAACATAAATACAAATAACAATACCATTTCAAAATAACTCTACTCCTCTCCACATTGGAGGAAGAGTTGACCAACTTTGAAAGTGTTCATCTGTTTTAGTTACAAAAGATTGTGGTTGTAACGTAGAAATTTAAGTTTATGATTACAAACTCCATAAAGGAATTATACCAAAATATACATGCTACGCCAACCTATACGTACCCCGACAATCCCCAAAATCACTTCCAAACTCCTCTCCGCCCTTACTTGGCCGGTCCTCCTGTCTCGCGATCTAAAACATTAAAGGGAGAGGGGTGAGAATAAATCTCAGCAAGCTATTATGAATGCAGCAATATGCCAGATAAGATGCAAGACATAACAACTTGCATATAACACATTGGAAAAGCTATAAACACCTTTCATTACCTTGGTTTACCTTTTCCCGTCTGAACAATAGTCGTACAACATTGGATATAATATTCCAATCTTAGGTGAGCTGCTTAAGCAATACTCACATCTTATAAGACCCATTTTTCAGGGAACCATATAAGATAGTAGCAACTCTGTAAGGCTTTTGGCTCAATACAGATGCTATAACCCCGACCTGTGGCCACAGGAGGGGACGGTCACAGATATAACATAATCCGATCACATTAGGTCACACTTCCATAACTGATCGTATTATGTTATACCCCCAACATCAGCTGATTAACAAATTATCAAGCACATAATAGTTACTTGAAATATAATCCCCAAAGGGGATAAGCAATATAGCCACATGGTAAAATATACTCATGTTCCATCAATATCATAGTGCAACATTTATGTAATACACTAAGCATAATACAATCCATGAATATGTGCTCAAGTAAGGTAACAAAGTATCAGTAACTAACCATACTTAGACAATATTCAATAATACATGGTCTCTATAAGGATTCAAGTTAACTTTACCAAGTTGGAGTCACATTTGATAAACGGTCAAACAAGATTGCAAAACGCTTTCTGAGTCGGATTTAGAGTGCTTCCCTAATTCTAATTAAACCCAATTAAGGTGTCAATGAGTGGCTCAAGTGTTCTACTATTAACTTAAGTTAAAAGGACTAATTCATATCCGGGTTGGATTAGGTTCCACTAATTTATATTGGTTAAGGATCATGCTAGGAGGTTGCTAGTAAGAATTCAGCAGGAAAGGGAACTGGACAAAATTCTGTCGACATGGGCGACCGCCCAAAGGGTTATGGGCGACCGCCCTAGCAAGGGTAAGAGGGAGGGTAGTTTCTGGAGTCATGGGAGACCGCATAGGAGGACATGGGCGACGGCCCAAAAGGGTTATGGGCAACCGCTCAACCCAACTTGGGCGACCGCCCAAGCTTAGAAGGAAATGAAGGCAGTTTCTGTGGTCATGGGCGATCGCCCAGCCCCCATGGGCGACCGCCCACGAGGTATTTTCCCCAGATTTTGCAGCTGAACCAAACCAAACCCAAACTTATCAAATTGTGAACTTAGAAGACTTACTAACTTCATACCTCTCATACTAAACCATGTAACCCAAAATGATTTAAACTTAGATCATTTACCACTTGAATCTCCACCCATTTCACTACCACATTTCAAGTTTAATTCTCTAAAACTAACTCCACCCATTTCTTACACTCTAAAACAACTTCTATGAACAAGAGCATCATTCTATGTCATTTATCAATTCCCCAACTCCAAGAGAGTTCCAAAGCACTCAACCAATCAATATAATAACAATAACAAAATTCAATAGTTCATGAACATTTAATGAAGGGAAGGGTCATAATAACTCACCTAGCAAATATGGGATGGAATGAAGATTTTCTTAGCTTGATGTGCTCCTCTCTTCACCCCGAACACGAAAGTACACTTGGATTGGAAAATGGAGAAGGATTGAATTCTCTAGGAACTTGGAAGTAAAGCTTCAAGAAGGAGCTTCCATGGGAGTTCTTGGGAGGAAGTAAGAAGAATGATGAGGGAAATGAGGGAAGGATGGAGGAGGTATGGGGGAAGTAGGGTGCCTTTGACTAAGGAGGTGAAAGAGGAGGGATTTAGGGGTATGGCCCCCCAATCCTAATTAATAACATATTTCCACTTCCTACACTCAAACCCCTATATATTTTAAGAATTTACTTTAAACCCTCTACAAAGAAGCCTAACTACCCACATTTTATTTATTTTATCCATTTCTATTATTATACTTCTTCCAAGAACATTATTTATTTCCCAATCATCTCATCCTAATATAAGAAATCAAGGATATAAAATGAACACATAATATTAACAATAATATTAAAAGCACATAATATGATGCTAAAATAGTGCCTAGGGTTAGGGTCGTTACACTATGGGCATTAATTGACAATAAGACAGTCTGTCGCTTCAAAAAAGCGGGAAATAGAAACAGAAAAGGGGAATTTCAAACCTACACTAAAGGGGTACTCGTAAAACCCTACCCACTCGTCGGACATACAATCGGCACTAAAAATATCAGTTGGGATCAAGAACTCAGCGTTTGGGGGAAGGACATTGTTTCTCTTCAAAGTGTCAGCATGGGACGCATTGAAGTTGCACCGTTCACCCTCCTTATCTCGAATGAAACCTAAACATCTAAAACCCTCAGGCAGAGATGCATCAACTTCTATTGACTTTTTCTTACTTTTACCCATTATACCAGACGAAAGAGACAGAAAAACGACAAGGGAAAAAGAGAGAAAAAACTCACCGGAGAAACTGACGGAGACCTAGCACCGGTTGGAACGGAGGATTTGAAAAAGAAAATGTGGTTTCTTTCAATTAACCATATATAAATCTGAAGGGACAGTCTTAGGCGCCTATGAAAAGCTCATAATTGCCCTAAATTTTCCTTAAACCACGCGAGCCAACCACCTCATCAATTCCTAAGCAAAACCGAGGCAACACTTGGGAAAACATTAAAGCCTTCCGTATTCAACATGGAAAGCTTCAATATTTTGGGGGCAATTGTTTCACCCTAAAATTTCCACTCAGCATGTTCTACATCTTGGTCCTCCACCTTAAGGTAACGTCTTGGACTAACGCCTTGAAACTGTTTGTTGTATATTTCCTATTTTTCAGGAACGGAATTATGAATAAAATAACTCACTCATATGACCGTTTGGACTTGGTCAAACGATGACATTACAACTCCATTTATCAACCTAAGGGATAACAGCTGATCCTCATCAACAAATGGCGAGATTCTAGGCGAAATATCAGCATGTCATTCAAGTTGTTATTTTCAGTTACAATCATGTATATATATATTACCTCTAGAACGCACATGTATTCACGTTACACAATCTCGCTCACTCTTGTACTGCACTTTGTACTCCGAAACTACTAAGATCAATAAGACTTTTTTGGTTTAGGTAGGCTTTCCAAAAGCCTCCTAAGGTTTTTCCCTGCGAACGTTTGTTCAAAGGTTTTCCTCGTTACATCCTTGTGTTCATCTTTCTTTGTGAATTATATTCCATTTGTGCCTAAACATCCTTGATAAGATAAATTTAATTGTTGAAATTTGTCCAAAAAGATGATATGGTAAATTCTTTGAAACGAATCAAAACCTTGGGGTTTTTTTTTGCCTTCCGTTTCTAAATAAAATGACATTGTTGTTGAATATGTCGTGTCTAGTGCACTTTGACGGAATCAGGTTGCTGAAAGATGCAATTGTATCTTTATGTACATGTATGGTACGGAGAATGATGTGTCGCACAACTATACATGGGTTACTAAAGGTTGAATCACCCAATTATACATGTACTCAGTAGAGTTCCTAGTAAGTTTGAGCAAAAACACCTTACAAATTATTTTTTGCATGCCTTGAAATCTGAACTGGGGCTGTTATTTATACTTGTATATGTGGGCCAGTTTGTTTAGGAAAATGACTTTTAAACTTAACCCTAATCTTGTAGAGAAATTTAAATTCCCGTCTGTAAACTGGGACGCATCTCGTGCGAGACTAATTGTCTGGTATGAGATAAGTCCCTGGATTAAAATTCTCTTTTAGTCGGGAATATGTCTCGTGCGAGACTAATAGTCCCGTGTGAGATAAATACCTGCATCGGTTCCCCTTAGTTTCCCACATTGGCAAAAAGTAAGCCTCAAATAAAATTTGGCTAAAAAGAAAAAAGGTTGCCCCGAGTTGAACTAATTCTCCCAAACGTCCAAGCCTTAAGCCGAGCGATCGAGTAAGCGCGTGTGTGGCATTAGGGTTCAAGTCACCTAACATGATACTTGAACAAGCGTTCATAAAGTGTTCTTTAATTTAATGCACTTCAACTTCCTTTTTCATTCATATATGGGATGGAGCACTAAAGCCTTTTATATGACCAACATTGGTTTAAATCTATAACATATGTGGTGTAACAACCAGATCTATTTCATCATTAGCCTTTAAAGAGCTTTAAAATCCAAAGTTTGAGGTATTAGAACTATGTTTAATTCATCATTTGGCTTTAACCAAAACATCAATTTGCCTCTATGTATATCATATATGTATATCATCATTGATCATGGTCAAACTCAATGGGACCCACAAAAGTTTGGCCAACGGAAGCCCCCATAGGATGGGTAAAGATTATCCATGTCGTGATTTCAGCAGTTTGTTCCTCCAGCTTGAACCCATACCTAGTCAGCCAACGCAAGCCCCCATAGGATCTAGGTGAACGAGTATCTTGAACTTGATTCCTTTGGGTGTAGAGGCGTTTGTAGGTAACAACACGACAAAGGCTATGACAGCAGCCTCTATCAGTATATTGGACGCTTATAAGCCATACGTCCCGATCCTTTGTCATGAGTATTTTAAATGAATAACCCTTTTCCTCTAATTATGGCCAATAATAACACTCACTTAGTTGGGCATCTCTATATATGTACTGCTAACTTCTTGTCTAAAAGACTTGATCCCATTAAAAGCCTCAAGCTTTTACTATACTTGCAGTTATGAACACTTTCCAGGTTTATCAGAGGACATACTCAGACATGTAACATGTCAATTTGTTTTAGGTGTTCTAATCCACCCCACATATTGTTATTTCCACATTGAACCTTCTTTGTGGGATCTCCACTCAGATAAGTTGGGTTGCTATTGCGTATGGATCATATAGGGTTCAGTCTCATCCCCAATCTGGATTTTTATACTAAAGCTAGTTCAAGTCCTTTGGTTAAAGGGTCAGGTGTGTTATCCTTAGTATGTACTAACATAATCAACGGTTATAACCTTCTGAGACACAAGATCCCTTATAGATTTCAACCTAATCTGGATGTGTCTCCTTGTCTTGTAGTTGTACTTGACCCTTCTAATTTTCACAATTATGGCAGTGTTGTCACAATGTACATAGACTTACTGATCATAGGCAACTTGAACATCAGTCCTTGAAGACATTCAACTTCCAATCCAGTAGTCACTACAAGAAAAACAGGTTTTAGCGACAGAAATTAGCGACGGACCTTATTCTGTCGCTATTAGCGACGGAATAGCGACGGAAGCAAACTAAAATGAAAAAAACAGCTACCGACGGATTTAGCGACGGATTAGCGACGGATTTTAGCGACAAACATGAATCTGTCGCTAATCTGTCGCAATAGTGGCGCCAAAAAAGCCCGCCCATTTTAGCGACGGAATTAGCGACGGAATAACGACGGATTACAAAATTTTTAACGACGGATTTTTTCTGTCGCTATATAAATAAAAAATTAATTATTATTTTTTCTTTTTAAAATTAGCGACGGATTTAGCGACGGATTTTACAAAAATAAATTACCGACGGATATATTCTGTCGCTAAATAATAAAAAATAAAAAAAATATTTTTTTAAAATAGCGACGGATTTAGCGACGGATTAGCGACGGAATTTTTTTTTTTTTAATTAACTTATTTTCTAACTTTTTTTATGTAACTTTTTGAAAAGAACTTCAATACTAAAAAATGTCCAAAATATTTATTTCTATTTATAAAAAATAAAAAACACTATACATTTATAAAAAAAATTAAAGGATTTTACCCATCCCTAATTTCTTTATTATACTTTCATTTGTTTATTTTTTTTCTAACTTTTTTTATATAACTTTTTGAAAAAAACTTCAATACTAAAAAATGTCCAAAATATTTATTTATATTCATAAAAAATAAAAAAAACTACACATTTATAAATAAAAATTAAAGAATTTTATACGTCCCCGATTTTTTTATTATACTTTCATTTGTTTATTTTTTTTCTAACTTTTTTTATATAACTTTTTGAAAAAAAACTTCAATACTAAAAACTGTCCAAAATATTTATTTATATTCATAAAAAATAAAAAAAACTATACATTTATAAATAAAAATTAAAGAATTTTACCCGTCCCTGATTTCTTTATTATACTTTCATTTGTTTATTTTTTTCTAACTTTTTTTATATAACTTTTTGAAAAAACTTCAATACTAAAAAATGTCCAAAATATTTATTTATATTCATAAAAAATAAAAAAAACAATACATTTATAAACTCTATACCCTATACCCTATATGGTATACCCTATACCCTATATCCTATACCCTATACCCTATACCCTATAGGGTATACCCTATACCCTATACCCTATATGGTATACCCTATACCCTATACCCTATAGGTATACCTATACCCTATACCCTATGTGGTATACCCTATACCCTATATCTTATACCCTATACCCTATAGGGTATACCTTATAGGGTATACCCTATATGATATAGGATATAGGGTATAGGGTATACCCTATAGGGTATACACTATACCCTATAGGGTACCCTATAGGGTATAGGGTATACCCTATACCCTATATCCTATATCATATAGGGTATACCCTATAGGATACCCTTTAGGGTTTACCCTATAGGGTATACCCTATAGGATACCCTTTAGGGTTTACCCTATAGGGTATACCCTATACCCTATAGGGTATACCCTATAGGGTATAGGGTATAGGGTATATGGTATACCCTATACCCTATATACTCCTATACCCTATATAGATATGGTATAGTATGTGTATACCCTATACCCTATACCCTATATACTCCTATGGGTATACCCTATAGGATACCCTATGGTATAGGGTATAGGATATGTATGGTATATATACCCTATAGGGTATAGGATATATGTGGTATACCTTATAGATATACCTATACCCTATACCCTATAGGGTATACCCTATAGGGTATAGGGTATAGGGTATATGGTATACCCTATACCCTATAGGGTATAAGTATATGGTATACCCTTTACCCTATACTTATATCCTATGTACCCTATATGTATAGGGTATATAGTATACCCTATACCCTATAGGGTATAGGTATAGTATGTATACCTTATAGGGTATACCCTATAAGTTATAGAGTATAGAGACGGATAAAAATTCTTTAATTTTTATTTATAAATGTATAATTTTTTTTATTTTTTATGAATATAAAAAAGTATTTTAGACAGGCTTTTAGTATTGAAGTTTTTTTTCAAAAAGTTATATAAAATAAGTTAGAAAAAAAAAATAAACAAATGAAAGTATAATAAAGAAATCAGGGACGGTTAAAATTCTTTAATTTTTATTTATAAATGTATAGTTTTTTTTATTATTTATGAATATAAATAAATATTTTGGACATTTTTTAGTACTGAAGTTTTTTTCAAAAAGTTATATAAAAAAAGTTAGAAAAAAAAAAACAAACTAAAGTATAATAAAGAAATCAGGGACGTGTAAAATTCTTTAATTTTTATTTATAAATGTATGTGTTTTTTTATTTTTTATGAATATAAATAAGTATTATTAATATTTTAAAAGAATAATTATTTTTTAAAAATTTATTTTTGAATTGAGATAAATATTTTAGACTTTTTTTGATAAGGAAGTTTTTTTTAAAAATTTATATAAAATAAGTTAGAAATTAACTAAATAAATGAGGGACAGACAATATCCTTCACTATGAGTATTTTTTTTTTAATTTTTTTGAATAGAGATAAATGTTTTAGACTTTTTTTTTAGTAAGAATGTTTTTTTCAAAAAAAATATTTAAAAAAGTTGATATTAGACATACTACTTTAACTAAAATTTTGGGTAAATTAAATAAAAACATGTAAATGTTTTAGATAAATGTTTAAAAAAATTGATATTAGACATACTACTTTAAATATTTTTCAAAAAAAAAAACTAAGCATTTATATTTATTATACAATTATTATTATTAAATAATTTTATTATATTTTAAGTGAATTAAATATTTTTTCAAAATAAAAAAAAAACTAAGTATCATTATTATCATTTATTATTAAGTCATTGTCTTTCACATGGATCTCCATCTTAGCCATTTATAATAACACATTTAAGTTGAATCCAATGGCTCACATTTTAACAAACTATTTCACTTGGATCACCATCTCAACCGTCCATTCATATTAAATCAATGGTCCAAATTCATTACTCACACATTTTCAATCCTCTCACAAAACAAAACCAAATTCTCTCTTCATTTCCCAATACCTCCTCAATTTCTCTCGCACGTCTCTATCTCTCCAACACGCACCCACCGGATTCCCTCCTCCTCAATTTCTCTCTCCGTCGTCTCTCTCTCTCCCACCCACCTGGAATCCCACCGAGGCCTTCCTAAAGATGAACAACAACACAAGCATGATCACGGCTCCATAGCCAAAACCAACCAAAAATCCTTGTCTCAAAAGGGTTTTTCTCCCTCCGCCAACTAAACTCCCTCGCCGTCATAATCATCTTCTCCGCCACCGGCATGGTCGGAATCCAAGACCTCGCCTTCGTGCTCTTCTTCCTCTTCTACATATACTTCATGTCGAAAGTAGCCTTCCCCACCCTCTCTCAAACCCCCCAACCGCCCATCTTCTCCGAAAACAACCGCTTCCTCGGGCTCTACGTCTTCGCCGGAGCCGTCATCGGACTCTTCCTCCCCATAGCGTACATATTCCAAGGCATTTTCGAAGGAGATAAAGAGGGTAGAGGGTTGGTGGTGTCGGTGATTGATTTTTTGGTGTTGTTGAAGAAACTTAATTTATTCTATTTTTGTTTAGAATTGATGGGTTTGATTTTTTGGTGGTGTTGAAGAAACTTAATTTATTCTATTTTTGTTTAGAATTGATGGGTTTGATTTTTTGGTGTTGTTGTTAGTGATGGTGGTGCCGGTGATTGAGACGGTGGTTGGTGGTGCCGATGATTGAGACGGTGGTTGGTGGTGGTTGATGGTGGTTGTGGTATAAGGAAAGTTTAAGGGACTATTTTGACAATAATAGAACTTAAGGGACTGATTTAAAAATATATACAAAAAATTATATATATATATATATATATATATATATATATATATATATATATATATATATATATAATTTTTTTTTAATAAAAAATATCAAATTAGCGACGGAAATATCCGTCGGTAATTTGGTATATAAAAATAAAAAATATTGAAAAAAGAAAATTTAAAAAAATTAATAAAATTGTGAAAATTTGGAATAAAATTTAGCGACGGAAATTTCCGTCGTTAAATCCGTCGGTATAAATGTCGCCAAATACATTAATTTTGTCGTTCCTCTTCAACATTTAGCGACGGATTTTGAGTTTTAGCGACGGAATTTTCCGTCGCTAATTTAACGACAGGCCAAAAATTTGTCGTTAATATTTAGCGACAAGGGTTTTAGCGACATATTTTTTCCGTCGCTAATCCGTCGCTAAATGCCTTTAGCGACGGATTTTTGGCTTTTAGCGACGGATTTTTCCGTCGCTAAAACCTGTTTTTCTTGTAGTGAGTGTAAAGAGAAACTAACGCGGCCTCAAAAGTAGACCGACACAACATAGTTTGCTTTGTAGACCTCCGGGCGACTACAGTACCACCTAAGGTAAGAACATAATTACCTATACCGCGATAACTCCCAGAGTTAATGGAAATCTAACTAGCATTACTATATATATCAAGAACAGCAGGATGTCTCTTGTAATGCATTCCAAAGAAAACGGTTCCCTTTAAGTACCTAAGTACTCTATTAAAAACTTTCCAATAAGCTCTATTCAGAGACTTAGTACATCTAGCCAACCTCGTAACTAGGTAGGAAATATCTGGTCTCGTACAATTGGCAAGAAACATCAAGCTTCCAATGATCTGAGAATATTTCAATTGAGCCACAAGTACTCCTGTCTCATTCTTACCACGTGCACCAGAAGGATTAAATGAAGTGCTAATGATTCTACCATTATAACCAAACTTCTCAACAATACTTCCAGTATAATGACACTATGAGATGGTAATACATTAAGCTGAATGAGTCAGCTTAAGTCCAAGAATCACGTTAGCAACTCCCATATCCTTCATCTCGAACTTGCTTTACAAGAATGATTTGGTCACATTAATTATCCTCATATCATTTCCAAACAACAAAATATCTTCAACATATAGGGATAAGACAATACTATTATCACCCTTTACTTTGTTGTAGACACATTTATCGAATTCATTTGTAACAAAGCCAAACGATGAGAAATTTGATCAAATTTATCATGCCACTGCTTTGGGGTCTATTTTAGTTCGTGAAGAGACTTAATAAGTTTGCAAAACTTTTTCTCATTTCTAGAAGCTACAAATCCTTCTGGTTGGTACATATAAATATCTTCCTAAAGATCCCCATGATGAAAGGCGGTCTTCACATCCATTCGATGGATAAGAAGATCATATATATAAACCAATGCTATAAGCATATGAATTGTAGTCATTCTATCCACAACTGAATAGGTACTGAAATAGTCTATTCCCTCCATTTTCTTAAATCCCTTAGCTACAAATCTAGCCTTAAACATATAAACGGTTCCATCTGGTTTCAGTTTCCTTTTAAAAACACAATTACACCCTTTTGTGTTGCAACCTGGAAGAAGGCTAACTAATTCCCATGTCCCGTTAGAAACAATAGAATCAATTTCACTTTTAACGGCATCCTTGCATTGCTTAGCATCCCAAGAAGCCATAACTTCCTTAGAGGTATTAGGATCACCCTCAGTTTTATAAGTGATGAAATCACCTACATAATCCTTTGTAATCCTAGCACATTTTCCCCTCCTTGGTTCTTTCTCATCATTAGAAAAGGATCCAACTGAATCAACCCCCCACATTTTTCATCTCTTCCACTTGAATAGGAGTAGTGGAGTTATTCATTAAGGAGTCCAGTTTTCATGGGAAACACATCCTCAAAGAAGGTTGCGTCACATAACCCAACAATTGAGTTAACCTCTATGCCAGAAATTTTAGACTTGATGATTGGAAATCTCAATGCATAACAAGTTTTAGAATATCCAATAAAAATAGCATCAATATTTTTTGAACCAAGCTCTTTCCTTTTGGGTGCAAGAACAAGTACCTTAGCTAGGCACCCCCACACTTTAAGGTATTTCAAGCTGGCCTTTCTACCTTTCCAGAGTACTAAAGGACTTGTCTCGTCATTCTTAGGAGGAACTCTATTCGGAATATGGCAAGTTGTATTTAAAGCTTCTCCCCACATAGAACTAGGCAATACGAAACTTATAAGTAGACTATTGATCATATCTGTTAGGGTTCTATTTTTACGTTCAACAATACCATTTGATTGAGGAGTGTAAGGTGGAGTCTCTTCATGTACTATGCCATTCACTTGTCAGTAGTACATAAATAGGTTAAACTCATATTCACTACCTCTATCAAATCTTAACCTTTTAAATTTCTTATCGATTTGATTCTTCGCTTCGTTTTTTAATATAATAAATTTTTCGAATGCTTCATCTTTACTACTAAGTAAATCTAATGCAATCATCAAAAAATGTGATAAAGTATTTCTTTTTATCTCTTTTCGAAAGTCTATTAAATTCACAAATATCAGTATGTACTAAATTAAGAATTTTATAATTTCTAATAATAGAATTAAAAGACTTTTTCACAGATTTAGCTTCAACACAAGTATGACATTTGGACTTTTTATCTATATCATGTTTAGGTATTAAATCCAGATTCATCATTCCTTTTATGGAATCATAATTTATATGCAAAAACGACCATGCCAGTTATTTGCAGTTTCAATATTAAAGGAAAAAATGATAATCAATAAATGTTTTATCAAGAGTAACAAAATTATCCTCAACTCTAATTCTAAATAAACCATCAAAAGAATATCCTTTCGCAACAAAACTACTAGAATCCAAAATAATGCCTTTATTACATTTAAATGAAAACTCTAAACTTTCTCAAATAAGACAACTACCACTAATGATATTACGACAAACATCAGGAACGTGATGCACTCGGTGGAAGTTTAGAATGCGCCCATTAAGAAACTTCGAGTCCACGCTTCCACTTCCAAGCACATTGGTAGCATTAGAATTCCCCATGGTCACTGTTCTCCCACGTTCAGGCTGGTAAGAAACAAATAGTAATTTATATCAACATAATTGTGCACATTTTCTCCAGTATCTACCAACCACTAAATAGGTTTATAAATATTATAAAGTTCAGGTTTAAAGATTACATACCGGGTAATGTCGCTGGTCAAAGCCTCAACTCTAAGTGCACCAAAATAATGATCATCATCCTTAGGTCCAAGCACCATGTTCAATTGCGCTTGATCAGCAGAACCTTGTGGCACTTTTCCTTTCTTAGATGGACAGTCCCTAGAAAAGTGTCCACCTGTGCCACAATTCCAACAAGTCTGTTTTTCTTTTGGCTTTTTTTTTATGTTCTTTTTAGGTTTCAACTTAGAGTTATCCTTAGATCCAGATTTCACAGTTTTTCCTTTGAACTTAGCATTAGCAGTTATCACATTGGCATCCGCCTTTATAGGTATACTAACACCATTATTATGGTGCATTTCATGAATTGATATTGCATTCATCAATCCATTGAGAGATAAGCTTCATCTACGGTGCTTATGAGTCATTTCGAAGTCCTCTCAAGTATGAGAAAACTTCTCAATGATCGACATGACTGCGAACTTCTCAGGTAGTTTCACATCCTTGAGTGATTGCAATATGATATGGAATTCGTACACTTGATCAGTAACATACTTACCCTCAACCATACGATACTTCAGGAACTTAGCCACACAATATTTTTCAACACCAACATCATCGGTGTTATAATTTGTGATAATTGATTCCCACAGAGACACATCAGTAAGAGTAGCAAGGCAATATACATCGAATAGCACATTCGACAGAGCCGAAAGAATTCATTCACGAATAACTTCGTCCCTCTCCTTCCACTATTTAACAACAGGCATAGAAGCAGTATCCTTTTCGTCTAGGCTAAGGCAATTTTCAGTCATCATACCAGTCATTTCTTTGAATTGGCAGCCAGATCTTCATGCTTTCCTGCCAACGCTTGAAGTTCTCTGGCATATCTGAAGTGTCAACAAGGGACTTGAATGGAGATGTAGCAACTGTATTAATGGTTGATAAAGACATGATTAAATAGTAATTTCTCTTAGACTCTTGAAATTAAATATTTGCATAAGTTTGGCTTAAACAAATTTAATCAAAGGGGCAATCAAATTTTCAATTAGATTAACAGTAATAACATTTATAGCCAAAAATCCTAACAGAACATCAAAGAACGCATTCCAGGAAAATAGCAAACATAAAATAGAAGGGAGTCAGAAAACTTAACAGATCGAGTTGCCTGCGTACGACTCTAATGAGAGAAATTATTACCCCCTTACTGGAGAGGTACAAGGTTTTGGCAGACTTCTTCGAGGATAAAACGATCTCAGGAAAAGTACCAAGAAATCTCGCATGAACATGTACAAATTCACTTGCGCCTAATGTCCCACTTTTCCTTATTCCTCCGCTCAGATCAACCACAGAAACAGTATTAAGAAGACAGATTTTGAGTTGCAAAGATCAGAGAGTATTTTTGCATGTGTTGAAATCTGAATTGGGGCTGTTATTTATATTTATATATGTCGGTCAGTTCGTTAGAAAAAGGACTCCTAAACCTAACCCTAATCTTGCATAGAAAGTCAAATTCTCATCAGGAAACTGGGACTTGTCTCGTGCGAGACTACTTATCTCGTACAAGACAAGTCCCAAATAAAAATTCTCTTTTAGTTGGGAGAGATTGTGATATCCCCCATCCCACATCGAAAATATGTGGGAGTTTAGTGTGATATATAGAAGGCTCATACACTGCTACTAAGCATCAAATAATCCATTGGACTTTTGGAGGCCTGTGATGGGCTGTGATTAACCCAAATGAGGAGATGCTTAGTGGGCCAGTGTGTGATGCCTACGTAGCGGGTAGGGGTTCGGGTCGTTACAGAATCAGTTCGCCCAAACGCCTATACCCGAAATCCCCAAGCCGAGCGAGTGAGCGAGCGCCCGTGTAATATTGGGATTCAAGTCACCTAACATGATACTTGAACAAGGGCTCATGAATTGCCCTATAATTTAAGACACTTCAACTTTCTTTTCCATTTCCATATGGGATAGAGCACTAATGTATTTTATATGACCAACAAAAGGGGTTATGTGGGGTAACAACTAAACTCATTTTATCATTAGCCTTTAAAAAAGAGCTTTAATTACCAAAATTTGAGGTTTTAGAACTATGGATTTAATCCATCATTTGACTTTTACTAAAACATCAATTTACCTCTAAGTTTATCATAAAATGTATATCATCATTGACCATGATCAAACTGTTAGTACCCGGTCCGAAAAAAGGTATTCTAAATACCTGGCCCGGTGTAATCAAATAGAAACCCTAAAAATCCCTTAAACCAATCGGTCAACCCCGCCGTCATTTGCCTGCGTGAAAAGCACGCCAGGTCAAAGTGCCGATCGGCCCTTTTATTCGCTGTATGGCCGATCGACCCTTTTATTCGGTGTCGATCGAACCTTCAATCATTGTACCGATCGTCCCTTTATTTTGTGCCGATCGACCCTTATATTTAGGGCCGATCGACCCTTCATCTGGCCCAGCCCAAGTACCGAAGCACTATAAATAGGGGTGACCGGTTCCCCAATTTCAACACACAATTCACTCGGGAGAAACGAGACTACTCTTGTTTTACCCACAGTTCTTCCTACTCTCTTCGAATCGCCCTAGATTCGACCCCAAAGTCTTGCTACAATTGGTAAGACTCTTTTTAATATTTTTGTTCTCTATTATTATTGTCATATTATATTCGCATGTTTATTATATTTTAATTGTTCCTTTATGCTAGATTTAGGACTGTTTTAATATATTTAAATATGCTATAGCCAAGGATGATCTAAGGTTTCGCCCTAGAAACCCAATGGATCTAGGAACTATTTCTTACTTTCCACCTTAGTTATAATTGTCCCATGATCAACAATCCCCCAAGGATGAACGTTGATTAGTGCGCCTTCCGAGGGCCTAAATCAAAGGTTCTAAGGTGTGATCATCAATTAATTCTTTCTCTCCCCTCCTCCTTATGCATGATCCCGTTTCTTTTATCTATTCCTGTAAACACCGCACACAACCAACACCCCCATATGCTAGAAAGACCGATCCGTCGGGCAATAGGAGTGATAGCGTTTCTTCTTCTGTTGTAACTTGACCCCCGAACCCAATTAACTGTTTAGCCTTTTTTCAAAGCTTTGGGCTACATCAAAGTGGCGTGGCGACTCTCAAAATAAAACTAATATTTTAATATGGTTTAAAAGCGAGTGTCACTAAATGAATATCCCATTTCGATTCGACGTTATATGATTAATTATTTTAAACCTCCGAATGCGCGTTGCATCGGGACGGGGTATTCACAGTGGCGACTCCGCTGGGGATTGTTTTGAAATCTTTTTCAAACTAAGTGGGTCAGACTTTCGTTTTCCTTAGTGGTGTTGTATTTTGCTTTCTTTTTATTTTCTTTACTCTTAACTGTTGCATTGCATGCATGCATTTCATGTAAATAAAAAATCTTTCTCTTTTTTCTTTAAAAAGAATTAGACTTCTTTACCTCACACTACCACTAGAGTCCGTGTCACACTGCACAGACACCCTTTTACCCTTCGGAGAAGCCAAAGTGCGGGAAGTGTGGTGATCATGTCGCCTCCCTTCCGAGTCTCACTTGGCCATCCACTCATCAGTGCGCTTCAGTGCACACCGGTGGGAGCCTAAAACCTAACCCTTACGTCACCCACTTTTCTAGGAATACACTCCATATGACCGGTTGGTTTGACTAGCTTTTTTATGTAGACAATTAATAAGGTCTTTATGTTAAGTCACTACGAATCAATGATAAGTCAAGATCTATAGAGAGAAAAAGAGCACTAAAAAATTGATTTCCTTTTAAAAGGACGTGCTATGTAAGGTTGAGTGCTTGTCAAAAGATCTTGGCCTATCATAGGTTTGCAGTACTTTTCATAAAAATCATATTAAGTGTCTATGCGAGAAGGTTAGTCGTTAGGATCCACCACTTTAGGATATTTAGTTAGTTGCGAAAAAGGGGTATCCCTTCCAACCTTAGTAGGACTAAAATGTACAAAGCTTTTGTAAATAAAAAAAAAAATTTCAAGCTAGTACACTGCATTGAGTCAAACCTTCCCCTAAAGCCGAGTCTTTTCTGATACTTCCGCAGAGCTAAGGTCGGGCCGCATTCTTCATTCAACAATGACAACCTTGCCTCCATCAACTACTCCAAGCACGCCTGCGCCTGCAGCAACCGGCTCTACACCGGCCACTTCGATGGAAGGTCCTGCCAACCCCAACTTCAATGATATTCCGCCTGCTCTGCACGCCTACTTTGCCGGTTTGACCATGAGGGTTGAGAAACTTGAAGAGCAGAATCGCACTTTGAAGAATCACAATCAAGAGTTGAAGGATCATTTTGTTGAGGAGCTCAGTAAAAGGGGACACAAGGTTATTTTGATGGGGAATGAAGTTGTCGATGTTGAAGATGAAACTGTCAATGCTCCTAATCCTGCCAACCCTAAAGCACCTACTCTCCCTCTACCCAACTATGTTCCAACCAGCTACAAAAATGTTCCATTCACATATGGGAGCTCAAGCAACTCTAGGAGACCCTATCAGCCTGCTGCCGACACACCCAAAGACCACTTTGCTAACCTACCTCCTCCCACTTTACCCTTCAATTATTCTGGCCACCATATTCCCACCTACTCTACCTCCCCTACCACTATCCAACCCCCAGTCATCCAGAATCCCAACGTTGCTGCGGACCCAACTGTGTTAGCCTTGGTTGAGCAAGTGAAGTTGTTAACCGAACAAATGGGAAAGCAAGGTGTGTCCCCCATTAAGATGCTTAATCCAAGCAAGGTTGCACCCCTACCTCAAGATTTCAAGATGCCCAAGATGGCCATGTTTGGAGGAGTTACTTGCCCAAAGACACATTTAGACAGCTATACGTTGGCGATGAGGGCTAAAGATTGTACACCCGAACAAATGGCAAGAATATTCCATAGCACATTGGAAGGAAATTTGCTCTCAGTTGGTTTTTGAAGTTGAACGAAGAGGAAAGGGATACTTGGGACAAGGTTAGTAGGGTGTTCTCTGAAAAGTATCAAGCAAACATGGATTGGCAAGTTAATCGAGCCGATTTGGAGCACACGCTCCAAAAGAATGGGGAGTCAATTTACGATTTTTACAAGCGTTGGAATGATAAGTTGAGCGAAATTCAGTATCCGCCCAAGGAGAATGAACAGAAACAGATTTTTTACAAGTGCTTGTTGCCCGGACACAAGTTGGCAGTTGGTAATGGTTATTTCCCCAATCTTAGGGAAATGGTGGATTCGGGAGTACGATACGAAAGTGGCATCACCGGAATCACTCCACCGAAGGACACTGGGGCTGTTAATAATTCGTTCCGCTATAGAGCTCCCGCCAATACCGCAGCAAAGAAAGAGCCAGTGGGGCAAGTAAATTATGTGCAAGGAGGAGCTGCTTTGGATGTTCAAGCTGTAATGAGGGGGAATAACAATGTTCACCGCGAGAGGGAAGTGTTTGACGATTTTGGAATGCCAATGGGCAAGGTTTTTGAAGTACTAGTAAAGAAGGGCTTGGTCAAGCCACTTGAAAATTATGAACCGGTAAACCCAAGGGAAGGCTTAGACGCTTCTAAGTATTGCCACTACCACAAATACAAGGGTCACACTACTGATTACTGCCTTCAGTTCAAACGGTTAGTGCAAGACTTGATTCGGCAAGGCAAAGTAGAGAAGCCGAAGTCTCCAAATGTTGTGGGGAATCCTCTCCCTAACAATAGGATCCACATGGTGGAAGGTAATTTTATCAGTTTGGTAGAGATGGAAGATGCTTTTGAGAAACTGGGTGTGCGAGAGGAGGTGTTCTCAGCTATTGTCAGAAAAGGAGTATTTGTGCCAGATTTGTCCGAGTATGCTGGTTTTGCTTTGAAGAGGGCTGTGCAGAAGCTCATCATTGAAGGGAAAATAGAGAATCCTAGTAAGATAGTTGGTAGTGATATTGCTATGGTAGAGAAAGACCTCACTGATCCAGTCGAGTCTGTTGTAACGGACAGTGAGGCAGTTGTGTCAGTTTGTAATTTGAGTTCAATTTATAAAGAATTTTCTTGTTATATGCTGTCTTTTGAAGAACTGTCCAGAGAAGTTGCCTCGTTAAATGACGATTATGTGGAAGAGAGTCCTAAACCTCTCTCGTTGGCCGAAATTCACGCAGAAGTATCCGACATGGAAAAGCATGGGGTTAATCTACTCACGAGGTCCGGAAGGGTGTATCAAGCAGAAGATAAAGGGGCAAAGAAAGTCTTTGGTCCGAAAACTGAAGTAGTGAATCCTGATAAAGAAGACCCTATTCTCACTCAACTGAAGCTAACCCAAGCCAATATATCCTTATGGTCCTTGCTAACATCCTCGTATGCTCACAGGATGATGTTGGAACAGAATCTTGCTGCGACTTTGGTACCGTCAGACACAAAGCCAGAAGATGTAACGCAGATGATCGGCAACATACACTTTGGGAATATCATCACGTTTTCAGAGTTGGACATGCCAGAGTTTGGATCGGATCATAATGAACCACTGCACATTACTATTGAGGTCAACGGGAAAAGGTTGCCACGTATTTTCATTGATAACGGTTCTGCGGTGAACATACTGCCTTCCAGAATGATGGACGTCCTTGATCTAAGTCCTACAGATTTGAGACCTTCAGCTCATTCCGTGCGAGGATACGACTCTACTAGCCGGTCAGTGTTGGGAATAATCAGTTTGCCTCTTACTTGCGGGACCACTACTATGATTGCCGAGTTCCAAGTCATAGACATACCTTCCACTTTCACCATGCTGCTGGGTAGGCCATGGTTGCATCAGATGAATGGAGTCCCTTCCTCATTGCATCAGTGTGTGAAATTCCAGTCAGGCGACCAAGTGACAGTCATCTACAGCGATTTGGTAACGTCTCAAGGGTCAAGCACTGGGGGAAAGCCGGTCCTACAGATTCAGCACGAAGAGGGTAGTTCAATGTTCAGCGGTTTTCAGCTAATAGCACAAGCACAGGTTTGCGCGGTAGACCTCACAAAAACATCGGATAGAGTACGACCAGCTGTCAGAATGATGAGAAACATGGGATTTGTACCAGGACTGGGGCTGGGCGAACATCTCCAGGGGCCTACGCAAGCAATGGAAGCTACTGATCATCGCAGCAAGCACGGTTTAGGTTATGTTATTACCCCTGAAGATCGGGCTGAAGAGAAAAGAATTGAGTACCTCAAGAGGGCAAAGCTACCCTACGAGAAGCCAGAGATGAAACCATACCGCCTTTCCCTCAACAGTTACTTTGTCAAGGAAGGCGAGGAGTTCTCCTGCATGGAGTTTAACGAGCCTTGGTTCGATCACACAGGTAAGCTGCAGAAAGGTTTCGAAATCTTCAGGGATACAGAGCTCGATAGGTCGAAGCTGAAAACAGTTCTCATGGACCCACGTCAGAAGAGAGGCAAGGTTGTCACAGTCCAGAGCCGGTACACCATCAAGACTGAAGATGAGTTGGCCGATCAGCTAGGGCAGGTATCTTTGGATGAGCCGTCGGTCGAGGACATAGCAGTTTCAGAGGAGTCAGAAGAATGGGATGGTCAGACCCTGCTACAGCATTTGGGGAATCTGAATATAGAAGATGATATGGTTGCAGTCATCGGAGCAGAGCAGACAGACAATGTTGATCCAAGGACGTTGGTGACACCCATGGTTGGAAAGCTGAAGAATTGGTGCGTATTTGGCGGACCCGTAGCCACGAAGGAATACATGGTTGAAGAGCTGGGATTGATGCCTCCTCCTGTCGAGTCTCCCGTTGGTTCCCCCAAGTCCTCTATTTCTTCGGAGTCATCTGTTTTGTTTGAGTCTGATGTGTTTTCTTTTGAGTTTGAGTCTTCCTCTAAGTCTGATGACCTCACATCAGAGGACTACGACTTAGTTGCAAATATTGTTTTCCCTTTCGCTATGAATGAAAAGCTAGATCTTTCTGAGTATCCCCTCATAGCCAATCTTTTAAATGATAAATTAACTAAAAATAATGCTCAACTTAATCAAATTAACTTAGTTAATAATGATTCATTAGAAGAAGCGGACACACTAAACAATGAATACATTAAAGAAATTTCTAAGCAAGTTATCAATCAAAAGGAAGGTCGAGCCCAAGCTGCCGATGAGGTGTTATCATGTATTAATTTGGGAACGAAAGAGGAGCCGAGAGAGACACAGATTGGAAGCTTCTTCGAAGGGACTGAAAGGGAAGCGTTGATCGAGCTGCTTAAAGAATATTCAGATGTGTTCGCATGGTCATACAAGGATATGCCGGGGCTGGATAACTCGATAGTGGAGCACAGGATACCACTAGCACCAGACGCCAAGCCTGTCAAGCAGAAATTGCGCCGCATTAAGCCAGAATGGTCTCTGCAAGTTAAAGAAGAGATAGAGAAGCTCCTCCGAGTGGGCTTTATCAGAGTTATTGAGTATCCGACGTGGTTATCTAATATTGTGACAGTCAGTAAATCGAATGGCAAGGTTAGAGTTTGTGTTGACTTCCGAGATCTCAACAAGGCTAGCCCAAAGGATGACTTTCCGTTGCCCAACATCGACATGCTAGTAGATGCCACTGCTAACTACGAGGTCAAGTCTTTTGTAGATGGTTTTGCAGGATATAATCAGATCAAGATGGCGGAGGCAGACCAGGAGAAGACGGCTTTCACTACACCATGGGGAACATACTGTTACACTTAATGCCATTCGGATTGAAAAATGCAGGGGCTACATACCAAAGAGCGGTCACAGCATTATTCCATGACATGATCCATAAGGAGATTGAGGTGTATGTCGACGATATGATCATTCATTCCAAAGGGTCAGACGGTCAGCACTTTATTGACTTGAGGAAGTTCTTTGACAGACTGCGCGAGCACTCCATGCGTCTGAATCCTGCCAAATGTACATTCGGAGTTATTCGAGGAAAGGTCCTGGGTTACATGGTCACCGAACGAGGGATTGAGGCAGATCCAAGGAAGATTCAAGCCATCATGGAGATGAGGCCACCACGTACAGAAAAAGAAGTTAAAGGATTCATGGGACGGTTACAGTACATCAGCCGCTTCATTAATCAATTGACTACTATGTGTGAGCCGATTTTCAGACTGATGAAGAAGACCGCAAGTGTAGATTGGGACTGGAAGTGTCAAGAAGCCTTTGAGGAAATCAAGAGGTACTTGGTCAATCCCCCCATCCTTCGCCCCCCACATTCAGAGAAACCGTTGCTATTGTACCTAACAAGAATGGCGATACGGCCAGTTGGGGCTATGCTGGCACAAGAGGCCAAAGATTCTCGGGTAGAGAACGCCGTTTATTTCGTTAGCCGGAAGCTGCAGGGGAGTGAGCTAAATTACTCAGCGTTGGAAAAGACTTGCACTGGGCTAGTTTGGGTGGTTAATAAACTCAAGCACTATTTGTCAGCACACCCGATTCTACTGGTGTCAAAAATGGATCCCATTAAGTATCTGTTCGACAAGCCGTCTCTGTCCATGAGGTTAGCCAAGTGGTCAGTATTTCTGGGGGAATTCGACATCACCTATGTGCCGAGAAAAGCAGTTAAAGGGAGAGCCATGGCGCATCATTTAGCGAGTTTCCGAGCACGGAAGAACAGGGGCTTGAACTTTGAGTTTCCAGACGAGGGGATTTTCAGCCTTGATACAGAAGAGAGATGGCAACTATTCTTTGATGGGGCCGCAAACAAGAGAGGCAACGGAGTGGGAATCCTTTTGGTAGATCCCAAAGATGAGCACACCCCCATCGCCATCAAACTGAATTTTACAACCACCAACAACGCAGCTGAATACGAGGCATGCATAGCCGGTTTAGAAGCAGCCTTGGAGCGTAATGTAAAGGAGTTGGAGGTATATGGAGACTCGGCTTTAATTATCAATCGACGTCTAAGAAGTGGAAGGCTGTTGACCCCTACCTGCAGCGATGCAGATTCACATGGAAGAGATAGTTAAGCAATTCAGGAAGTGACATTCCATTATCTACCCAGAGACGAAATAGATTCGGCGACGCTTTAGCTACACTAGCTTCTTTGGTCGAAATCCCTCACGGAATGTCCGTAAAACCATTCGAGTTGGTCGGAGAGAGAACCCCGCTTGCTACGAAGCCTACTGCTGCGAGATTCAAGCCTACATCAAGGAGAATAAAGATTCGTGGTACGCACAAATTTATGAGTATCTCAAGAAGGGTGATGTGTCTTTTCTAGGAGACGTGAAAGCCAAAAGCTTACGAGCATTGAAACGATTGGCCGGACGGTTTGTTCTACTGGATAATATGTTGTACAAAAGACATTACGATGGTCTCCTGTTACTCTGTGTAGACGCGAAACGGGCAGAAATGATCATGGAAGAAGTACATGATGGCTTATGTGGTCCGCACATGAATGCCAGAATGTTGAGACAGAAAATCACACGGTTGGGTTATTATTGGGTCACTATAGAAGCCGACTCCATCCAGTTTGTGCGGAAATGTCCCAAATGCCAAATGTGTTCCAATTTGAACCATGTACCCCTCACGAGTTGTATAGCATGGTAACCCCTTGGCCATTTGCGACATGGGGGATTGATGTGATTGGCAAGATTACACCGCCAGGAAGCAATGGGCATTGTTTTGTATTAGTGGCTGTGGATCGAGGCAAAGTCTTACAAGGTGTTGACTTCCAAGAAGGTGGCACAGTTCATTAAGGAGGACATCATGTGCAGATATGGGGTACCAAATGAGATCATCTCGGACAACGGGTCCCACTTTGGCGGAGATTGTGACAGACATCGCGCGAGTTCAAGATTACCGGCACAAGTCTTCCCCTTATAGGCCTCGAGACCAATGGAGCGATCGAAGCGGCTAACAAAACGATTGAGCGAGATAATCGTAAAGACTGACAATTCGAGGTAGGGAGCGCCCGAGAAACTACCGCCGGCACTTTGGGGATATAGAACTTCCGTCCGTACGGCTACAGCGAAACTCCTTTCGCTCCCGACATATGGGATGGAGGCGGTACTCCCGGTTGAGTTGGAAGTCCCGTCTTTGAGAATCTTATTAGAGAAACAAGTAGCGAAGTTGAATGGCTCCGCAATCGATATGATCGATTGGCCACACTTGACGAGCGCGGACTCAAAGCCATGGAACACATCCGAGCCTATCAAAGACGGACAAAGAAGGGCTTTCAACAAAAAGGTGCAGCCCTTAGACATTAAGGAAGGAGATTTGGTTTTGAAGCAGCAACTTCCCAATAAGTTCAATCCTCTTGGGAAGTGGGCCCCTACATGGACTGGCCCGTACGTGATCAAGAAGATATTTTCGGGTGGAGCAGTTAAAATGGCAGATTTAGATGGCAACGAATTCAAGGAGCCCACCAACCTCAGCAAGCTCAGACGCTACTATGATTAAACTCTTCCTCCCCTCTAAATAAAAAAAAAAAATGCAAAAAGAAGCCCGCTAGATTGAAAACCCGTAAAGGGCGGTCTAGCAACAAAAGAAAGGGTGCGTTCAAAAGCTCGCTAGATTGAAAACCCGTAAAGGGCGGTCTAGGCAAAAGTTAGAGCAAACAAATAAAATAAAAATCGTCCCGCTTCCATCTTCCCTTTCTAAAAAATAGTAGCTTGATGAAAATGAACTACGACGACCTGAGCCCCTTGGTTCTCATTGTAAAAGGGGAACGTAGGCAGCCTTAATCGGCGCGGTCCAAAAAATAAATAAAAATCCAATCTGTTTTTATTAAAGCAATAAACTTTTTTCATTCCCACAATCAATGCATGATTACACTTATTTGATGAGTCTAAGCTCGACTATACTAATGACTACATAACTTGCAAAACAACAACAACAACAACAACAACAAAGCCTTAGTCCCAAAATAATTTGGGGTCGGCTAACATGAATCCTCATATGTTATCGTGAAAAAAAATAATAATAAATAAATAAAAAAATAAAAAATAAAAAAAATAAAAAAAATAAAAAATAAAAAAATAAAAAAATAAAATAAAAAAATAAAATAATAAAAAAATAAAATAAAATAAAATAAAACAAAATAAAATAAAATAAATAAAAAATAAAAAATAAAAAATAAAAAATAAAAAATAAAAAATAAAAAATAAAAAATAAAAAATAAAAAATACAAAAAATAAAAAATAAAAAAATCAACCCCCCACTTGGATTTTTGCCCTCCACTCCGGCCTCTTCATATGATTGTGGGTGGATACTCGGACATATAGGTCTACTCCTTGGCACTAGGCCCATCATCTCCATCCTTCTTCTTCTTGGCGGCTCGTCGAGTCGGTTTCTTCTTGCTCTCTCTCTTAAAGTAAGGCGAATACTTCTTCTTCAATGGGGGAACCGCCTCGATCGCCTTGCCCTTCAACTTCCGCTCAATCTTCTTGGGAGGATGCTCCTCCACTGTGTCTAAAGAAATCCCCAAAGCTTCCCTGTCTCTGAGAAAACGGCTCGAAGATATGTTAGGAATCAATCTCCGTCTCAAGTCATATAAGGTCTCCCTCATCGGTCCCAAGTTTTCTTCATACCATGTCAAATAAGCGTGTGACAAATGAGTGCTAAGGGTCCGCTGCGCAAGATAAACCCGTGGCATCCCATGAGAACTCCATAAGCTTACCATCAAAACTGAAACACCAACGTCCATTGGAAGAACCTTAGCAGAATCATCAAACTCAGAAGTTCCCCAAGTTGGAGGACGGATCTACTCCATGCCATACTGACGAAGTACCCGCTCCGCATAGTAAAAAGCGGTGGTCTCAAAAGCTGGTACACGAATCAAACATTGCCCAAGCTGAAGGCTCCGGATAAAGGAGAGACCCCAATGATGTACTCGCCAATGAATCCTGTCGGTATCCACCTCCGCCAAGTACATCTTCCACTCCCGCTCTGATAAGCCAGAAAGCGGACCAACCTTCCTCCTGCAACCGTGAAACCAAGGCTTGACACTCGAAGGGGGAATCTCTAGAACAAAAAGTCGATCCTCAAGCCATGTGGTCAGTAATTTGGCACGCCCCTAGTCATGAGTGGAGCACCCTAGCTATCGAGATATACCATGAAGCGTCTCGCCCAAGAGAACCGGAATGATGCTCCTCCCGTAACGGGCACGATCAACCATATCCAAGCATCCACTGGTAGCTACACCCACATAAGGAGAAAACAGAACCTTGGAAAACAAGCAGAGGGCCAAGCAATCCAAAGCAAAATCCGAGTCAAAGTCATCACCACGAGCGAACCTCCCCGGCAAATCACAGATATCTATGTCTACACCCTCAACCAAGCCCCTAGCCACAGCCGTGGGAACACGAAGAAATTTAGCCACCCTTGTCACCAACGGAACTCGATCCTGAGGAACTGCTATCAAACTGACATCTTCCCCTCCGCACAAAGCAAGAAAATCCTCATAGGTAGGCGTAATCTCGTTGTAAGAAAAGTTGAAGACGTGATTAGATTCGTCCCAAAAAGCAGCTGCAGCATGTAAGAGATTCCAATTGGGATGCATGGGCAAAAGGGACCAAATACACTTTACCCCAAAACGTTTGTCAAAGGCATGACGAACGGAGCGAGGTACCTTGGATACCCAAACAGCCAAATCACTCTCAAAATTGCTTTGTTTCTCCATCAAAACAGAGGGGTGAGAATTCATTGTGTTTGTCCACAGCAGGAAAAGAATAGAACAGTGCGAAGAAAAAGAAGAGAAAATTGTGCTTTATAACCGTCGGCTGACAAGGGTTTTTATAGGGTTTGGTATTAAAGTCCGTACAGGAAAAGGACTGCTAGGGCAATCCGTGCAGAAAAAGGACATCAGAGGGCCGATCGACCCTCTCCAGGAAGAACAACCGCCGCCTCTCAGTATAAGGCCGATCGGACCTTTAAATTTGGGCCGATCGAACCTTTAATTTAAGGCCGATCGACCCTTTGGCTTCCCCAAGTACAGCACAGCTTCAGCAGCTCAAGAATTCCAAGGCCCCACCTTTTTTATCATTTTTTATTTTTATTTTTATTTTTTCAGTTTTACTTTGTTTATTTTGTTACAATATTATCCTCGTTTGTTCAATGCAGTGTACAAAAATAGATAATGTCCAAAAATAGAAAATGTTCATAAATGGAAAAGACTAACTTTTATATTAAATCCATAGACTAGTACAGAAATCAGTTGCATACATAAGTGAGTCAGCATAAAATATAGAGTCTGCATGCTCCTTTTTTCACTACAGGTACTACAAAATGAAAAAATCCTAATGACCCCGACGGGAAGTCGAGGCACGACCTCGGGAAAATCCGGATGTCGAGCTACCATCACCATGAGAGCGCTGTCTCCACTGCGCCGGATCCACATCCACTGATCTCCGGGATTGGCAGGAAAGTGTCGACACTGCACTTCTCAGCAGGCGGGTCAGTACATTGGTCTGCCTCACAGCCCGTACGTAAGACTCCCGGGTAACCTGCAAAAATCAAGCGCGAGAGTTACATCACGGCTGAAATAATAAATGAATGAAGAGGAAAAGTAAGAGGCATACCCCGCCAGCACCGCCGGGAGGAAGCTGAGCATCCTCCACCTCATCGGCCTCTGTAGGTTCCAAGTCTACCCGCACCTCCCCGTCGGCCATATGCACAATGAAATGATCTGGAAATGGAGGCATATCCACTATCTCGGGAGGTGCAGCACCCATTGGCTCGAGAATAGCCGGACCCTGCTCCCCCATACCAGCAGCCTCGCGGCAGCGGCGCCACACTCGCCACCGCGGTGATCTCAAATAAAGCGCCACAAAATCCGCATAATCCATACCAAGCTGGAACTGATGAGCGGGGACCCCAAACAGATACTCATCCCTCCTAGGCAACCGGTTCGGATACCACATGTTCCTCGGAGGATGTTGGGGCGCGTAAAGCGGAGCCCACGCATAGTGCTGCCTCGACACCCGCTCGCCCAAATACATCTCATCGGCAAGCGGCACCAGCAATCTGCGGGAAGCAGTCACATCCCGAACAGCGCCAACTGTCTCAGAAGCCTCAGGTGTCCAAGGATAAAGTAAAAACTCGGGCCTACTAGGACCATCAAGAACGGCTCTCAAATCGGATTCACGAACCGTCTTCGGATACCCCTCAATCCGATTTTCCTTCCTCCAGTACCGCAAAACGGGCACATCCCGAGTCTGGTCCCGTAAAGTGAACGGCGCAACGCCGAAAATCTCATAAACCCAGGCCTGCAAAAGACACGAAGGACTGATATTTACAAAGACAAGTAACAAATAAAAAGACAGTAAAAGTGATGAAAGTAGGCATACCTCCAGAACAAACTGAAAGGCATCAAAAGAAGAGGTGTTGGACCTCGAAACAGTATCAAGAGCCCGGTACAGCTCAGCCAAGCCGGCCCCTCCCCAAGAGATGTCCCGCACTAAGCTCAAATCAGACAAAGCACCCAACAAGGAGAATCTGCATACTGGGCCCGAGTTGGGAAAAAGGGCCACTGAAAGACCGTACCAAAGAAATCCTCTGACAAGTGCGTCAAGCCCATACTGGCCGACTCTGTACTGATCAATGGCGGCCATGACAAGCTTATACAACCTCCCCGCATCTACACCGAAATTTCTGATCGAGCCTACGCTAGCGCCAAACAGCTGAATCTGACGAGCCTTATCAGAATGAAGGGTCTCATCAAAGGGCAGTGCTACGTCCGTAAATCTCAATCCGGTAAGGACGGCGAAGTCTGTGGGAGTGATCGTGGCCTCACCCCAGCTCAGATGAAAAGTGTGCGTCGTGTCCCACCAAAACTCCCGACACGCCTTCACCACTGCCGTACACTTCCTAGTATGGCCCATCAGCGAGACCATGTCAAAAAAGGGGCCCAACCCCAAGCTCCATACCCTCTCACGAGGACTACCCTCACCAGCCGGCAGAAGTGCCCACAACTCACCAACCGCTCTAAGGGAACTCCGTCCCTTCATCTTCTTCCCCTAAACAGGTAAACACAGCAAAGGTACGTGTCATTACTCGCATTTTAAAATAATAAATATTTTGTACATGCATAAAATATTCTGTTGTTAAAATAAAAATTCTTTACCTTTATCCCGACGCGGGAACGAAGACCGGTGGATCCGTGATAAGTCAAGCCCGCATAGAAATCGGACTGGTTGTACAACATGAAGTGCAATCTCGAGGGCCGATAATTGCGCGAAGCCCGCCGCCTCCGAGCCTCAACGCCCCCACCAACATCACTCCTATCGCTCTCCCCGGCGTTAGGATCGCCTTCCCCTTCATCATCATCACCACTATCACCATTGCCGCCACCAGGACCGCCGTATCCGCCGCCGTAACCGCCACCAGGACCGCCGTGTCCACCGCCATTTCCACCATGGCTGCTGCCATCATTGCCGCCCTGGCCACCACCGTATCCACCATCAAAACCGCCACCATAACCACCATCATCACCACCTCCATAACCCCCATAACCACCATCAAAACCTCCACCCATTTGGCCATAACCGCCCCTAACACTACCAGAACCATGGCTCCCTCCTCCACCATAACCACTAGCAGAAACTCCTCCGCCATAGCCATGAAAATCACCACCGTACGAGCCCAACGAAGGATTCTCCGATCGGTTGAGCAAGAGCTCCAAAGCAGCAACATCGGGATCCATGGCAAGCAAGACCTTAAAACAACTCGGCACAAATCAAGAGAGCTTGAAGGAATTTTCCGGCGAGAGCTTTAGGAAGAAGAAGAAGACGTAAAAGAGAGAAGGAGACGGACAGCTCTTAAGGCCGATCGGCCGTAAAATCTGGCCAATAGGGTGAAGGGCCGATCGGCCCATTATTTTGTGCTTCTTCGAGACCATCGAACGGCCAGGATTCCATCTCAGCGTCACGAGCCCCGTCAATCGTCCTCAGCCAATCAGAAGGAAGGTCCGATCGGCCCTTCCCCTTCCCCTCCTGACACGCGTCTCCTCGGTCACATCGGTTGACCGGGTTATTAAATAACCTCCCCCCTTTTTTCAAAAAATCCCCCTTTTCAAAAAAAAAATTCCCTTTTTTCAAAAAAAACCCCATTTTTCAAAAAAACCTCTGTTTTTCAAAATAAATTCTTTTTATTTTTTCCCAAAATCCTTTTGCTTTATCATTTATAATTATTTCGGGGTGACTCCCTCACAGTCAAAATTTCTATTTTTTCGGGGTGACTCCCGCAGAAGTCGAAATCACAATTTTGGGGTGACTCCCGCAGAAGTCAAAATCGCAATTTTTGGGGTGACTCCCGCAGAAGTCAAAATCACATTTTTTGGGGTGACTCCCGCAGAAGTTAAATTTTTAAGGGGTGACTCCCGCAGAAGTCAAATTTTCACAAGGGGTGACTCCCGCAGAAGTCGTTTTTTTTACAATTTACGGGGTGACTCCCGCAGAAGTCAAACTCTCACAAAACTTTTGGGTGATTCCCGCACAGTTACATTCCAGTGACTTTCGCGCAGTCACGTCTTCACATTTCAGTGACTTTCATATAGTCACATATTTCCGGGAGATTCCCACACAAATCGCGTCTTTGGTTTGAGACGTTGCACGTCCGCCATTCTCGGGTACTAAACGCCCACTCTTTTGAACTACGACTTGGCTTGATTCCTTTTGGGATACGTAGGTAGCCCGACGTGGGTCCAGCCACTTGACCTACTCGGTCATCTTTTGTGACTCGGCTCGAGTCCAACCCTTGCATCCGCAAAATCATTCTCTTACCTCCCGAAATCCCTTTTTCAGACGGATCCTATTTTTTCTATCGTCGACCCCACTTGTCTTACAAGAAGCGTCGCCGAGGGGCTATTTAGTACCGGTCCGAAAAAGGTATTCTAAATACCTGGCCCGGTGTAATCAAATAGAAACCCTAAAAATCCCTTAAACCAATCGGTCAACCCGCCGTCATTTGCTCGCGTGAAAAGCACGCCAGTCAAAGTGCCGATCGGCCCTTTTATTCATTTGTATGGCCGATCGACCCTTTTATTCGGTGCCGATCGAACCTTCAATCATTGTGCCGATCGTCCCTTTATTTTGTGCCGATCGACCCTTATATTTAGGGCCGATCGACCCTTCATCTGGCCCAGCCCAAGTACCGAAGCACTATAAATAGGGGTGACCGGTTCCCCAATTTCAACACACAATTCACTCGGGAGAAACGAGACTACTCTTGTTTTACCCACAGTTCTTCCTACTCTCTTCGAATCGCCCTAGATCCGACCCCAAAGTCTTGCTACAATTGGTAAGACTCTTTTTAATATTTTTGTTCTCTATTATTATTGTCATATTATATTCGCATGTTTATTATATTTTAATTGTTCCTTTATGCTAGATTTAGGACTGTTTTAATATATTTAAATATGCTATAGCCAAGGATGATCTAAGGTTTCGCCCTAGAAACCCAATGGATCTAGGAACTATTTCTTACTTTCCACCTTAGTTATAATTGTCCCATGATCAACAATCCTCCAATGATGAACGTTGATTAGTGCGCCTTTCGAGGGCCTAAATCAAAGGTTCTAAGGTGTGATCATCAATTAATTCTTTCTCTCCCCTCCTCCTTATGCATGATCCCGTTTCTTTTATCTATTCCTGTAAACACCGCACACAACCAACACCCCCATATGCTAGAAAGACCGATCCGTCGGGCAATAGGAGTGATAGCGTTTCTTCTTCTGTTGTAACTTGACCCCCGAACCCAATTAACTGTTTAGCCTTTTTTCAAAGCTTTGGGCTACATCAAAGTGGCGTGGCGACTCTCAAAATTAAACTAATATTTTAATATGGTTTAAAAGCGAGTGTCACTAAATGAATATCCCATTTCGATTCGATGTTATATGATTAATTATTTTAAACCTCCGAATGCGCGTTGCATCGGGACGGGGTATTCACACAAACTCAATGAAACCCACCAATGAAATCCACCCAAAATTTGACCAAATGCCAAATTTTCAACAAGTATGTCCTATGTTTGATCACTTCTTGCATGAAGCGCACATTTTAAGTAGAAGAAACCATCACTATATCGCATTATTCTTGCTACTAATGGTTAACTTAATTATGGTTTGACCAATAATTTAATTAAAAAATTATTATCTCGATAAAAATCCAAAATTGTGATTGAAAGTATTATTAATCGTGATACAATTAATAACAAATTTTAATACTCATTTGAATTATTAATTTTTATTTTAACTATTAATTAAAATGTAATCAAGTTGATCATTAATTAGTAGCAAGAATAGTGGGACAGAGAGTATGTTAAGCCTCTTAAAAATGGTTGTATTGTTTTTTTATGAAAACAATTGTGTATAATACTCATGATTTTTTTTATTTTATTTTTTTTTGTCAGGAAATAAAGTTCATCACTATTAAAAGCATTTGGTTGCAATGTTTTATGAAGATATTATGATTGTTACTGGAGGAAATTTATGCAACAATATATTAAACCAAGATTATGAGGTTATTTTAAGTATCATAACTGTTCAAGTGGGGGAATATTAGAACCAATTAACGGGCTATAGCCCAATTTTGTGATATGATGATTCAATCTAATATGAGGATAAGTAATTTGCTCATATAATAAAATCAAAAGACATGTCTTAGTAATGTTAGGGTTTTTTTAGTGACCTACCTATGTGATATAGGCAAGGGGTGAATATCCAAGAACAACTTTAAGCAAGAAACTGCAAGGGAGGTTCTGATAAGTAATTCATTGAGAACTTAAGTTACCTGACACATTGTATGAAATGCAAGGGGGGGTTCTGATACTTGACTAAAAAGGCAAATCTCGATGCGTCAAGCGCTCCCCGTCAAGCGGAGGTTGGGAGAAGAAACCATTTGCTAGAGTCTTCCCCTGACAATTGCCAAGAGGCTGTTCGCCAAAGTTCGAACGGTGACCTTATGGTCACCAAAGGAGCAGCTTAACCGTTGCGCCAAGGCTCACCCTCGATTCTGATACTTGACTAATTTAAAAAAAATCCTTCAGTTGAAAAAAAAAAAAAAAGAAAAAACAGTGCATGAGAGAATGAGTTTCACCCAAGAATCTAGGTATGCAAATCTAACATTTGATTTGACTGATATTATGGTAACACGCTGTCTACTACTCAGGCAATAAGCTACTCTACTCTATGCATCTTATATTTCCTTGTTTCCAAAATAAATATGCAAAAAATTCAAATTTGCTATTTATCGATGATAAATGCCCAAAAAAATAATTAAATTTGCCCTCGTTTAATAACAAATTTGAATTTTTTTTAAACAATCATTTTTATTTTGATACAGAGAGAGTATTTTATTTTCTTGTACATTACTTCTACCATTATAGAATTGCAGTTAAACTATTTCTCTTATTATACAAACACGATACTTTATCCGTTTCACTTCAACTGACACAAATTTTCATTTGGTCCATCTCATTTCAATTGGCACTATCCAAAATGGAAAGTTTTTATGTCACAACACCAATTAAATTAATATTCCCCCATCATTCTTTCTCCTACTTTAATTTTTCTACTCACAACACCTTCTTCCACTAATTATCTTTCCTACTTTTTTTTTAATTTTTGTATCAAAAAATTTGATGTCAAGTGAAATGGAACTACTTTTTTTTTAATTTTTGTATCAAAAAATTTGATGTCAAGTGAAATGGAACAGAGGGAGTACCTATTATTGTAGAAATGAAGGAGTACACCCATAGACCAGAGGATAAGTATGGGCACAACGCGTCTTCTACGTTAAATATGAATGTGAATGGGTTGAGAATCTAATATTTTCACCTCAAAAGGAGGAAGCTGGAAAGGAATTAAAGATACTCCACCATCACAATATTATCAAGTTTATAAAACGTAGAAAGTGGACAGCCCTTTTGACATAAAAGGGGTTCCCTTTGTTATCTCCCTTTTCTGGATCATATTTAACCTTTCCTTCCTTTCTGATCAGTAGGTATATTTAATAATACCTTTGATCAATGCACCTTTTCTACTTTTTCATGCCCTAATTCCCTTTTTCTAATTATATAGGCTTCATTTTAAAAGTCCTCCTAGCATATACCTATATTCCCTTGTGTGTGCTTACACATACACATGTGTTTGTATCTGTGTGTTGTACTAATAAGGCCTTAGATATGAAAAAAATAATGAAGAAGAGAGAGGCAGAAAGAAAGAAAAAAAAAAGGCATTTGCCTTAGTTTTGTTGGAGTTGTAGCCAAACTATGGTTAAAGGGTCAAGGTTGCAATGGGATAAGAGAAAAACAGCTAAGGACTGAAAACCTGCTTGCACGGTCGTGCAGGAATGCACCCACGGTCTTGCAAGAAGCATAATCTGGGATCAGTGAATGTTGACTGCTAAGCTTGCACGGTCGTGCAAATTTAAGCGCACGGTCGTGTAAGTCGGGAAGAGCAGGACTGGGCCGGATTTTGTGCAGCAGACTTGTTTCCTTTTGTGGCGTGGACTCCTTTTGGCAATATGATTCTTTTCTTGGGAAAGAATTAGAATATTTCTTGGAGAAAAAAATTAAGTCCTTTTAGGGTTTGGATTGTATTCTATAAAAGCCAAGTGATAGCCTAAATTATTATGTGATTCAGAGAAATAGTTAGGATATCTATATTGAATATGTTAGATCAACAAGAGAGCCAAGGCCGGGGTGGGGCAGGGCGGTCTTTGGGGTTCCCTTATGGGCATTCCTTGGATGGCCGAAAACATGTCTAGGGGTGATTGTGTGAGGGTATGGGCATAGAGTGGATTATTTTGGTGACGCATAATATGTTATCTATTGTAACACGACACATTTGTGATTAGAGTGAATATCCTGATTTGATAGTTCTCCCACATGTAGTCCCTTATAGGGGTGAACGAATCGCGTGTTGCTTTCGTTATTGTTTTCATGTGAAAATTGCATGGTTGTTGATTCTCGCAATCGGTAACTGGTATGGGACAATACTGCTCTGACAAACCATAATTCCGTGACAACTGGTATCGGAGCTTCGATTCAGAGATCATGGGTGTCTGAATTGATTTGTTGTAGGTTGAAGGAATATGCATCAGAATTTGGGGCTACAGAGATTCAGATGAGTTTATGTTACTTAGACCAAATAGGATCAAGTTTCATAGATCCAGATGGATTTGGGACTGTAGGGATTCTGTTCAGAGTTGCAGTTACATAATCATAAAAGGGCATCAGATCCGAGATCAAGGGTTGCAGAATCCAAACAGGCTAAGGATTGCAGAATTCGATGAGGGATAGGTTTTGCATGGATATAGGCGAATTTGTGTTATTGAGAATTGTGGGAGCAGTGGCGATGGGCAAAGATGACTCGGCATGGAAATTCAATGGAATCGGATTTTGGAAACAGATCTGAAATTATGAAAGTTGGAAAATAAATAACGAATTAGTTTCTGAGCTTGGCGAATCTAGGGCGTGTGCAATAGGTGTGCTGAGGACATGCAATAGGCTTGCAGTGTAAGTGCAGTACAGATTTCGGTGCAGATTTTGGTACATCGGTACAAATTTCATGCGGTGCAGATTTCATGCAGAATTCGTGCAGGGCAGGTTTTGTGCAGGTTTTTTATGTAGTGCAACAGAAGTACAGAGTACGTGCAGCAGCGATACAACATGGGATGCTATTGAGATATGTGGAGGGACAATCAGAGGTGGAATAAAAACTTGAACTTTATGTGAAGTGCAATGGCAAAGATTGATGGTCGTCTTTAGATGCATGACATGGAGGATTGCTAGAGGAGCTGACTTGTACTACTAGAAACACTAGAAACAGGCCAATTATCGACGGACCGCGTCCGTCGGTAATACCGATGGACAATCAAAGGTTACCGACGGAATAATTTTCGACCATTTATTTGGGTTTGCCTTAGTTTTGTTTTGTTTGAGTTGTAGCCAAACCATGGTTAGAGGATCAAGGTTGCAGCGGGAGAAGAAGAAAACGACAAAGGGCTGAAGACTTGCTTGCACGGTCGTGTCGGGATGCACGCACGGTCGTGCAAGGGCGGATCTGGTTTGGACCGAATTTTATGCAGCATATTTATTTCCTTTTGTGGTTTGGACTACTCTTGGCAACATCATTCATTTCTTGAGCAAGAAGTAGGGTATTTCTTGGATATAAATTAAGTCCTTTTGGGGTTTGAATTGTATCCATAAAATCTAAGTAATAGCCTAAATCATTGTGTGTTAAAGGGAATAGTTAGGATATCTATATTGAATGTGTGAGATCAACAAGAGAGTATAGAGTAAGGCTAGACTGCCTTTGGGGCTCCTTAGTGGCATTCCTAGGAAGTTTGAAAGCATGTCTAGGGTGATTGTGCGAGGGTGTGGGTATAGAGTGAAATTATTTTGATGATAGAAAATATGTTCTCGATTGTAATTTCACTCTAATTTCTGCACCCTAATTTAAATACTCCTAATCTGTCATAAATTGTAATAGAATATAAATAACCCTAATTTTCATTCATTTCATCAATAGAATAAAATAAGAAAACTCTAATTTCAATACTCCTAATCTATTCTACACTAAATTCACATAAACAATGTCTAATTTTCAAGATAGACACACTTTTAAAACCTAATGTGTCATATATTGAAATAGAATCAAAAAACCCCAAAGTTTGTTTAAAAAATCCTAAACAACATGTTTTTCAACCTCAAAACAACAATGCCCTTACCATTTCTATCACTCATTCTCCCTTTTATTTTACTTTTCATGCTCAGAACACCTCTTATACTCATTCTCTCTCTTCTTATTGTAATAGTATTTTTTAATTTCTGTGTCGAAAGAGAAAATTATAAATCGAATGGGACGGAGGGAGTATGATTTTGCTCAACTTTATTACTCCCTCTTGTAAAAAAGTTTCATTTTGTATTATCCCAAAAAGAAAGTTTGATTTCTAGATTTGAATGGTTAAAATAAATAAATTTCTAAACCATGTCTAATTAAATACTCTCTCCGTCCTAAACCTACGTGTACATTTTGCGATTTTTGGCGTTCCAAACATACATGCACATTTCCAAAAATGACAAGAATCTTTACTATTCCCTCCACTCATTCTCTCTCATATTTTACTTTTATATTCACAACACCAATCAACTTTACTATTCCCTTCACTCATTTTCTCTCATATTTTACTATTACACTCACAACACTTTCTCCATTATCCACTTTCATTAATCTACGCACAAAACACCCAACGAGCACAGGTTTGGGAAGGAGGGAGTATTTAATTATCAACATATAAAAGTAGAGAAAAATTATTGTGTTCAGGTGGTTAAAACAACGTAGATTTCCTATTTATGTTTGTGTATGAAATAGTGCCAACAAGGCATCCACGTTGGTAATGTAGCCATGAGGGCTACACACTTCTCCGGCAGCATGGCACACCAGCCCACGGGTCTAACTTCCTCCACTGCCTGCGTACATAAACTCCACTTTTTCCGTTCACTTTCCCTCCTATTTAAATAATTGTTTTATCATCATAAAATATTCACAGTCAGCAGTTAACAATTTTAATATTTCCCTAACTCTTTTTACAAAAAATGTTCAATCTTTCAATCATAATGAGCTCCATGTACAGTGATGCTCATGCAGTACTTAATCATGGTGATGATGTTTGGCCAGCTCCAGCTCCATCCATGGAAGAAGAAGAAGATGCCGATGACGACGACGATGATGACCAAGATGGCAATATTGCTCCTGCAGCTTGAGTTGAAATTTTGATTCTTCAAAACCCTAATTCTTAAAACCTCAAACCCTAATTAGTTGCCTTTCTTGATATATTTTGTACGACAGTCATCCGGGGTCTGATTATTACTACCTTTGTTCTAAAATGAATGATAAAAAAAAAAAAAATTCAAATTTGCTGTTGATCAATAGCAAATTTGAAAATCATTCATTCATTTGGGGACGGAGATAGTGTATAAGTTAGATTAGTACTCCAAATAAGGCTTCTTAACCATATTTGAGGCATTGTATGAGAAATATTTGTACTATTAACATGTGCAGGGCAGAAAGTGTCGCGACAACAAAGGTGTTGTGCGGCACAACAAGGTATATCTCACGATATCTGATATCAAAATTATGTAATCAAAACATGGACAGAAATCCAAAATCATTACAAATTCAGAATCGGTTGTGCAATTCAGCGGAAGCAATTGACAATAACAATATACAAAAGCAATTGGGAATCGAAAGAGAGAGAGATCGAATTTTGGGGTTATGAACCTGCCGCCTCTTATTATACCTCGAATAATATTATGTGCAATGTTACATACTAGGGTTACAACCTTAAATACTAAGAAACAAACCCTAGTCCGAACTAGTAAAGGAAGCCCAAATAAAAAAGCCCGCAGTCCATACCGAGGGCGTCGGCCCCTTTGCCAGGACATCGAGCCATCACATCCAACGATCTCCACCTTGGCGAGCATTCACCCAACCCAACAGAAGATACAAGGAACCAATACCCGAACCACCCTGTTTAGACATCGAACCTCCCCATCTCTAACAGCTAGAGATGTGCAACAAATCCAAGCAATGCTTGAACTTGTCAGTAGTAACCGGCTTTGTCAACATATTAGCAGCATTCTCTGTGGTGTGAACCTTCTATAACACAACCTCACCCATATCAATCAACTTCCGGATCTTGTGAAACCGCACATCAATGCGTTTCGTCTGTTGATGATAAATGTGATTCTTCGCTAGAAAGATCGCACTTTAACTGTCACAAAGCAACCTCACTCCACCTTGCTGAATACCCAATTCCTTGACTAAGCCCCGAAGCCATAAGGCTTCCTTTGCAGCTTCAACAGCTGCAAAGAACTAACAATTAGCTGCATTAAAATCAAGCTAGCCCTTCCCACATGTCTTATATATTGAGATAACTTAAGATCAATCTGGACTGTAGATATTCAATGTTAATGTGTTGGTGGTGTGAGGTGTTTGAAGTTGTAGCCAATAGATGAGTGTAGAGACAATTTATGCATGATTTACTAATAAAGTACTACTTAGCTTTGTATTTTCTTATCGAGTAATTGTGTCTGAAATTAGTTCAAGTGTCATTTTGCCCCTTCATTTCTTAATGGATTTAATGGCAGCTCTATATTCAATCTCCCACAGATGGGTTGGTTACATAACAAATAAATATCACTGGCTTGGCCTTGGTTGTGGGTCAATTAGCCATCTTGAGTCTTATACACTGTATCAAGGAGGACTGTGGTCTTTGTTCATGGCATTACAGTCGTGGGTGATGGGTTGGGATCCCAAAGCTTGTATCCTTTTACACGCCCGAGAAAGACACACTGTTTTGACTTTGGATCAAGCTCCGACCTCTCTTCACCAGGAATATGCACATAGAATGGACACACAAACACCCGGATATCGGTGAAGTCTACCTCTCAACGTGACACCTATGCAAGTCAAGGCCATTACCGGCCTATGATATCAGTTAGGTGACATAAATGGCTTTTAAGTGTAATTGTGTGTGAGATGATCACGTCAACAAAGGTCAAGATTAGAAAATAAATGAATGCAATTTCATTCACAAGGGAATTAAAATAGAAATGAAAGTAAAACCTAATCTAAGACATTTTAAAGCAAACCTCAATTGAATGAGGATGATTTAGATGGCTTCTAGATAATCAACAAGTCAAAAGACTTGTGGTCTATCTAGGACAAGAGAGATAGTAGATGGTCTACATTAGAGAGGTTTAGAGAGAGATTGTTTACCAATTGTTCTTCAACAATTAGGATTAACCTGTTGGACTTTATGTATGGCTTCTCAAGAACTTAACAGAAAATCTGACGGAGAAAATAACGGAGATTGGGAAAACTAGAAACAAGTCGAGTCTTGTATTATATACAATCTCCGTAAGAGTTATTTGTCCCGCACAGGTGCTTACGGTTGAATAACAAAACTCTCGTAAGATAAAACGACTTAACTATTAGTTATAAGGAGCACTCCAATATAACTAATCTAACGAACAACTCAATGTTTTGAACTTTGGACTTGAAAAGATTTGATGCAACAAGATGATATGATTTGGCTATGTTAATCTATCTCTCTAGAGGGTTGGAAGGCTCAAATGACTGTATGTGTAAATTGAAATTCGGAGGAAAGGTATTTAAAGAGATTTAAAGGGTTCATGGCTTTTCACTTCAAGAGGTGCCAAAACTGTTCAGATTCTGCCCACGAGCGCGGCCGCTCTTGCCTTGAGCGCGACCGCGCTCTCATGCCGAGACCAGGCCAAGATTTAACCTTAAATCGCCGCGGCCGCTCTAGGCCGGAGCGCGACCGCGCCGAAGCCCGTAACCGAAAGGTCACGAAAACCTTTTTGGGAACATGTGACCCAAACCAATTTGGATCACCCAAGTCAACCCAAGTTAACTTTAACCCTTTATTTAACTCTCGTTAAGTTACAAAAAACACTTGTCATTAATTCTCATTCACCCTAAACGGTTTAGAGACATTAAATGAGTTTAATAATCTACAACAAATGTAGAATACATTTTGTAACAAGTTTCGTTAACAAATAACGAACTTCCGTTAGAAACTAGATCAACGTTAAGTCAAACTTAACTTTCCGTTATCTATTTCCAACAATCCCCCACATGAATGACAATTAATGCATGTATGCAATTTCGTCCAAAGTTCCGGCGAACTATTATTACATCGGGATAGATAGCTTGTGGCCTTGAATCCTCCCTAGTGAAATATTATCGGATATACTAGCCATTTGGTAGCGAGTCGCTTTGAACCAAAGTGATCGTGATGTATACCAAGACAATAATACTCACATAATAACAGCTCTAACAAAAGTTGTTCTCACGTTTTGTCCATTTTGGCCCTGGACCGTATCTCATTCATAAGCGTTCATTTAAAGGCGGCCTAATTACCTTTCGCTTATATAGGTGATTCTCACTATAAGGAGTATCATGCACTACTCCACCCGTAGGTATAGAAATCATTAAAAGTTTTCTCAACTTATCCTTACCACTGCTGCATGTGCTTGTACTTGGATGTTCTGGGAATGAGTATTCAACATCTCCAGGTTAATAAACCGAGTTGTTGTTTCCAAGTAACTCTACTAGAACTTATAACTTGGTTGTCTCATTGAACCAAGGGCCTGGGATCTCCATTTCTCAAGGTTGAGTGTCCGCTATAAGTTCTTTTGTTGTGGGTTTTAAACCCATTCCCCTTAACAGTTTATACAGTTGATCTCTATTTATACCTTTGGTAAATGGATCCGCTAAGTTATCACATGATTTTACATAATCAATGGTGATAACGCCATTCTTGATCAACTGTCTAATGGTATTGTGTCTACGACGAATATGTCTAGACTTACCATTGTACATACTATTCTGTGCCCTTCCAATTGCCGATTGACTATCACAATGGATTAGTACAAAGAGTAATGTGTTTGCTCCAACAAGGAACATCCTCTAGGAAGTTCTTAAGCCATTCTCGCTTCTTCCCCAACTTTATCCAACGCGATAAACTCGCATTCCATCGTGGATCCGGCTATACACGTTTGTTTGGAGGATTTCCATGACACCGCTCCTCCACCTATAGTGAATACATATCCACTTGTGGATTTAGAGTCTTTCGTGTCCGATATCCAATTGGCATCACAGTATCCTTCTAATACTGCTGGATATTTATTGTAAAGTATCCCATGGTTTAATGTATACTTTAAATATCTTAGTACTCTCATTAGTGCTTTCCAATGATCAAGACTAGGATTGCTTGTGAACCTACTTAGTTTGCTCACCGAATATGCAATGTCCGGACGAGTACAATTCGTTAAGTACATCGATCGCCAATTATTTTTGCATATTCCAATTGAGAAACCGGTTCCCCTTATTCTTGGCTAAATGTAGAGCCAAGTCTACAGTGTCTTAGCCGGAGGGTCATCAAAGACATTGAATTTCCGAAGAACATTCTCTAGGTAATGGGATTGTGAAAGAACTAATCCTTCGCATGTTCTAGAGATCTTTATCCCTAATATTACATCGCCTAATCTCATGTCTTTCATGTCAAAGTTCTTCTTTAACATGCCTTTGGTATTCATGATCAAATCATGACTACTTCCCATTATGAGCATGTCGTCTACATAAAGACAAACGATAACGAATGATTCAGATGTTCCTTTAATGTAGACACATTTGTCACATTCATTAATCTTGAATCCATTCGATAACATAGTTCTGTCGAACTTCTCATGCCATTGTTTAGGTGCTTGTTTTAGTCCATACAAGGACTTTACAAGTTTACACACCTTTCGTTCTTTACCAGGAACCACGAACCCTTCGGGTTGTTCCATGTAAATTTCTTCATCAAGTTCTCCATTTAGGAAAGCAGTCTTCACATCCATTTGGTGTATCTCAAGATTATGCACTGCTGCAATAGCTATGAGAACACGAATGGATGTGATCCTTGTGACAGGGGAGTATGTATCAAAGAAATCATATCCCTCTTTCTGTCTAAAGCCTTTGGCAACTAGCCTAGCTTTGTACTTATCGATTGATCCATCCGCTTTATACTTTCTTTTAAGGATCCATTTGCAACCCAATGGTTTGCAACCTGGAGGGAGATCAACCAATTCCCAAGTATTGTTGAGCATTATGGATTCAATTTCGTTATTAATAGCTTCTTTCCAGAACGAACTATCCGGACCGATAAAGCTTCTTTAACAGCTTGCAGTTCGTTTTCTAACATGTAAGATAGAAAATCAGACCAAAAGATTTTTCCACTCTTGTCCTTTTGCTACGTCTTGGTTCTTCATCTTCTATTTGAGAAGGACCGGTTGTAGCCTCATATGTTCTTTTACTAGAACCTACATCTTTCCCCGTCCTTAACCGGAAAAATGTTTTCAAAGAATACCGCATTCCTTGATTCTATAGTAGTTCCTACATGCATATCAGAATGTCCGATTTGTGCACTATGAAACGGTAGGCACTACTATTGTTGGCATATCCAATAAAAATACAATAATGGTCTTTGGACCAATCTTGACTTGTTTCGGCTTAGGTACTTCAACCTTGGCCAAACACCCCCACACTTTAAGGTATTTAAAACATGGCCTACGATTATGCCACATTTCATAGGGTGTTTTGTCAATACCTTTCTTGGGTATTTTATTAAGAACATAATTAGAAGTGAGTATTGCTTCCCCCCACAAGTTGTCGGGTAAGCCTGAACTTATCAAAAGCGCGTTCATCATCTCCTCGAGAGTACGGTTTTTGCGTTCAGCAACTCCATTAGATTGAGGGGTATATGGAGCCGTTGTTTGATGAATTATGCCGGATTCCCAACATAGTCCTTCAAATGGTGCTTCATATTCTCCACCTCTATCGCTTCTAATTTTCTTAATCTTTAAGTTAAGTTGATTCTCAACTTCTTTCTTATAAGTCTCAAAAGCCCCTAAGGCTTCATCCTTACTTCTTAAGAGATAAACATAGCAAGATTTAGTGCAATCATCTATAAATGTAATGAAGTACTTTTTACCTCCTCGAGTTTGCACTAGTTTTAAATCACATATGTCGGTGTGAATTAACTCGAGAGGAGTTGTGTCTCTTTGTATGGCATTAAATGGCGACTTTGTCATTTTTGCCTCAACACAAACTTCGCACCTATTAGTCGATTCGGATTTAGTCATTTGGATTAAATCTTGTCTCGCTAATTTCTTAATGGTATCGAGGTTTACATGTCCTAATCTACCATGCCATAAATTAGAACTTTCCGACAAATAAACATAAGAAACACAACTTTTATTCATCGCACTTTGGCGGATCACAGTCATTACATTCATTTTAAAAAGGCCCTCCTCGAGGTAACCCTTTCCAAGAAACAGACCATTCTTGGTTAGTACAAATTTGTCGGATTCAAATACTAGTCTAAAGTCGGCCTTACTAAGCAAAGCGCCGGACACCAAATTTTTACGGATGTCTGGAACATGCAGCACATCCAACAAGGTTACTTCTTTACCGGAAGTCATCTTCAAAATCACGTTTCCAATGCCTTGAACATCGGAGGTCGCAGAATTTCCCATGTAAAGCTTTCTTCCGGATATGGGAGTATAGGAGGAGAAACTTTCCTTGTTACCACAAATATGGCGGGTAGCACCGGTATCTATCCACCAAGCCTTTGGATTCCCCTCCAAGTTTGCAACGTTGGCCTCGAACACAACCGCTGCAATGTCAAGATCCATGTGGTCAACATTATTCGCCTCTTTCTTCGGGAGACGACAATCCCTTGACAAGTGGCCCGGTTTGCCACAATTATAGCAAGACCCCTTGAATTTCTTAGAGGCCTTCTTCTTCCTTTCTTAGCATTCCCGTCATTTCCGGAATGCTTTCTCTTTGTGCCACTTGTGCTAGCCTCGGCGAGATTGACCTTAGCCTCCATCTTGCCCTTAGCAACTTTGGCCTCATTCATTCTAGTGTTCTCTTCTATTTGAAGACGAACAACTATGTCTTCCAAGGACATCTCTTTGCGTTTATGCTTGAGATAGTTCTTGAAATCCTTCCATGAAGGAGGCAACTTTTCAATGATAGAAGCCACCTTAAATGGATCATTCATGATCATCCCTTCGGCATCAAGCCCATGTAGAATGATTTGAAATTCATCTACTTGAGTTGTTACCGATTTGGAATCGACCATCATAAAGTCAAGATACTTACCGACGACAAATTTCTTTGACCCGGCATCTTCGATCTTGTACTTCCGTTCCAAGGTGTCCCATAACGCCTTGGCTATCTCGACATTACTATACACATTGTATAGAGCATCATCAAGACCATTAAGTATGTAATTCTTACATAAAAAATTACCGTGAGCCCAAGCCTCTTTTGCCATTTGCCGTTGAGGGTCGGGATCACCTTTTTCTACCGCCGGAGGATCTTCCTTTAAGAAGCGGTGCAAGCTTAGGGTGGTCAAGTAGAAGAGCATCTTCTGTTGCCATCTCTTGAAATCCACACCGGTAAATTTTGCGGGTTTCTCACCATGACCCGGGTGATGCGGGGTAGGAGCGGGTGCAACATGGTTGAATGTAGCGTCACCTTGTGTAGGAGGCGTCACATTCCCTTGACTTGATGAAGTGGTGTCTTTCTCGTTTGCCATCTCTTGATAATCTTGAAGAAGCGTCAAATAACTCTTACGATTGTTGGACTTTATGTATGGCTTCTCAAGAACTTAACAGAAAATCTGACGGAGAAAATAACGGAGATTGGGAAAACTAGAAACAAGTCGAGTCTTGTATTATATACAATCTCCGTAAGAGTTATTTGTCCCGCACAGGTGCTTACGGTTGAATAACAAAACTCTCGTAAGATAAAACGACTTAACTATTAGTTATAAGGAGCACTCCAATATAACTAATCTAACGAACAACTCAATGTTTTGAACTTTGGACTTGAAAAGATTTGATGCAACAAGATGATATGATTTGGCTATGTTAATCTATCTCTCTAGAGGGTTGGAAGGCTCAAATGACTGTATGTGTAAATTGAAATTCGGAGGGAAGGTATTTAAAGAGATTTAAAGGGTTCATGGCTTTTCACTTCAAGAGGTGCCAAAACTGTTCAGATTCTGCCCACGAGCGCGGCCGCTCTTGCCTTGAGCGCGACCGCGCTCTCATGCCGAGACCAGGCCAAGATTTAACCTTAAATCAGCGCGGCCGCTCTAGGCTGGAGCGCGACCGCACTGAAGCCCAGAACTGAAAGGTCACGAAAACCTTTTTGGGAACAGTTGTGACCCAAACCAATTTGGATCAGTCCAAGTCAACCCAAGTTAACTTTAACCCTTTATTTAACTCTCGTTAAGTTACAAAAAACACTTGTCATTAATTCTCATTCACCCTAAACGGTTTAGAGACATTAAATGAGTTTAATAATCTACAACAAATGTAGAATACATTTTGTAACAAGTTTCGTTAACAAATAACGAACTTCCGTTAGAAACTAGATCAACGTTAAGTCAAACTTAACTTTCCGTTATCTATTTCCAACATAACCTAATTCTTGTAGGATCACTTCTAGTCTTCACTTGAATCTTCAATTGAATTGAATAGTCTTAAATTGCTCTAGGAGAGAGAGTGAGGAGAGAGACAAGATGATAGAGATTGGAGGAAAGAGACTAGGGTTTTTTAGGTAGGAGAGAGTCTGTGAGTTTCTATTTTAGCAATAGATTGATTGTATAAATAAATTAGTAGTAGTGATTGATAGTAATTTCATTAATATAGGGATGTATATCCCGTTATTTTAGCAATTAGTTAGATAGGAAAACTCTTGTATATATTGGGATGTAAATCAATAAGAAAATGTACGGAGTATACTTTTTTCAGTCAAGGCTAAATTCGGCTACTCACAACGCCTTGTTCATAAACTTTATTACAAATTAGTTTGATCTTGAATTTTCACAGCACTTAAGTCATGTAGGTCATTTTGATCCATTGATCCCTCTATGCGTACATTTGTGACATTTCGAGCATTAGAATGTATGATTGGTAGATTGTTTAATTGCACTAGAATTTGGTAGGGTGTGAATGAAACCGAAAAAACCTAACCATTGCCGATAAATCAAACTGAAACACAAAGAATCGAGCAAAACCGTGATGTGTGGTTTTCAGTTTTGGAGCAATCGACTTTTCAGTGATGGTAGGGTGTATGCTCTTTGGAAATGATAGAAGAAACCAAACTGAATCGAATAACTAAAATATGTCGTTTGAACTGTAGTATATATACATCACTTATTAATATCTTTCGAGATATTGTACGTTAATAAAGAACTTGAATCAAAAATTGTGCCAAGACTAAGCCGAATCGAGAAACCAAAGAACTAAAACTGACTTTTATCGGAAAGAAAACTGATGTGATTGTGAAATATGAATTTGGGCCTGAACAGTAAGTTAGGCCCAGTATGATGAAATGGGCCGAAGGGGCCAAAATACGTATGAAATGAATATTGCATGTAAGCCCATGATATGATGGTAAGGCGATATTCAGAGTGAGGCGACATGAGTATGTCGAAGCGTGAGAATAAGCACTAAGCGAGAAGTACCATTGGCAGCTAGCAACATATTTTGGCAGGATTAATAGACGACAAGTATAGTGCGAGTAGAAGATGGGATTGACGGCAATATGAGTATTGTCCCTTTTCTTGGGATTGTCGCTGGGCGACATAGTAAGTTTAAATGACTGATATGCTGCCACGTGTGTACCCCACTACAACCGTCAAAATAGTATGATGTGACAAGGTGAACAGTGCTTTCCCACTAACTTTGGGGTGATTGGCACTTAGCTTGGATGATTGATATGTGTCCGTCATGTGCAAGGCACATGATGCATGGGAGTATATAAGCCTTGGAGAAACCATTATTTGTAAGTCTCACACACTCTCTCTAAGCTCTCTCATTGTTATCCACCTTGTTACCAGTCACTTATTCTCACAGCGGAGGGGTTTTGCCGGAGCCACCCCGGGCTTAGTTCACGTTCTTGCCTGTGTGTAGGTGACGGCAGTGGCGGACGCAGGAAATTAAGAAAGGGGGGCCAAGATTTTTTGGAGCAAAGGATTGAAGATGGGGGTTCGGGGGCAGCGCCCCCGAAAATTTTTTTTTTGGCAATTTTTTTCACATGCAATACAACTTTAGTGCAACTAAAATAATCTAAGCAACAAGCTAACTACATACCTTTTTTTTTTTTTTTACATAATGCCATAAAATTATCTCTATTGCTGAATCAATCATCTGAATGAGACGATCAAACACACTAGTTCTTTTGGCTTCAAAAGATTTCCAATGGAGATGACATTTATATATTGTAAATGCTGCAACCGTTCAGCCTCTATTACCGGTGGTGACATTTCCATCGTTCGTCGTTCCGTCTTGAGTCTCAGATACAATCCTTTAATTTTCTCTTTTTGCTATTCTAATTCTATTCGCCGAAGATTTATTTATACTATGTACGATACTACATCGTTTAGTGTAAAAAAAAAAAAAAAAAAAACCAAGCAGGGCCAACTGGCCCCCCTTGCACCTTACTATGTCCGCCCATGGGTGACGGTTCGACCCATTCAGAGGAGATTAGCCGAAGTATCCTTGTTTTCGATTCATAGATCAGATCCTGTGCAACCCGTTTAGCCGGTGCAGCATCAAAAACGATTCTCTAGTTTTAAAAATCGGTTTATAATGGTTCAATATGGGTTTTATCCCAACGCTAAGCCAAACTGTACTTGCACATCCCTAGAATTTGGAGATTTAGTTTGCTGACTTTTTGGATTATTGTTAGGTGGATTGAGGTTGATTTGGGCTTCCTTTATTTCCTTTATTTGGTGTGTGTCAAAAAAATTATTCATTGAAGATGAATTTGTTACTCTTTCCGTCTCAAAGATAATGATCAATTTTTTTAAAAAAAAAAAATTGCTTTCAAATAGCAAATTTAAAAAAGTTTTTAATTATTTATTTTGGGACAGAAATAATATCATTTAAATAAAAGAAAGTGCGGCAATTATTTCGTAATGTTTGGAAGAGACTCGGAATAGCATCAAATTTAAGCCTTTATACTTTTATTATACATTAGAAGGTTAATTATACATTTGATCGGTGGCTCTTAAACATAATGTAAGATTAAATGCCTTTTCAGGTAAGTCTAAAGATGGAAGGAAAACAAAATTCTTCTTCGCTGAAAATGGTCTAATGATTCTATTTTGGTAAAACGGCAATGATACGATAGGGGCACAAAAGAAGTTTAAAGAAAGATAAATACAAATGAGATATCGATATTTTATTAGTCGTACAGAAAGATAAATACATACGAGGTATTAATATTTTATTAATTGTATCGATCATGTATCTTATTAATATGAATGTCACAGTCAATTCTTTACCAGTTCTCGCCAATCACAATCCACAGTGGTGACATTTCGATTTCCTCTCCATTTTTTGTATATTCAATCCTAGAGAGAGAAAGGTCAACTCTAGACTTTCGGTAGTTTAATTTGAACCAACCCCATATACAGCTCACATATCCAATATATGATTGGGATTGGATTTTTGGGTTTATTCTGTTGACAAAATAACAAGATACACCACGGCTGAAAGAAGAAAGATTTTCCAATTGGGTTCAAAACCACATTTAAGTCAACAGCAAATAAGGATGCCAATTAAAACGAAACGGAGAACCAAATTAAATAAAAAAATTGTTTTAAAACATCAGTATTTTTAAAACCACAAAATATTACCAAATTAAATAAAATAAAAGAATGGTTGTTTTAAAACCACAGTATTTTTAAAACCACAGTATATTAATTTTAATCAATCGGATTGAACAACAATTTGATAATTGCAAATTAACACAAGGCAAATCAACCACGACAGAAACGAGCAACAGAAAACAATAACAACAATAATCAGAATTATGAAATTGAAATATAATAATATCGTAAATAAACTTATCGTATCAGTCGAATCGTCCGAACAAACGAACTGGCCTTGAAGAAGTATTGTCCTCGTACCTTCTGGTGCACTCCAGACGAGAACAGCAACCCACTTCCAGGATAATTCAACTTCGAGAACAAAATTAGTGCAACTGTTGAATGTTCTCCTTCGACCGCAGCAATAGTAACCAGTATAGCAAAGAAGGAGCGGAGAGATTACTTGATATTGGAAATCAGATACATGAGTTATAGAAAAATTGGAGACGTGATAACTGTTCCCAGCCGTAACTTCCGCACACGTTATTGGGGATAATCCCTTATCAATTTTGTTGCAACAAGAATTGATCCATAAAAAATCCCACCCATCACGTGCACTTCAGTTACTTACAGTAAGTGAATTTTTATTGCCTCATAAAATGAATTCATTATAAAATAGACCCCATTCTCTAAGAGTATGAATTTTGGGCCCAAGCCATCTCATGTATTACTTTGACACAAGCCCATCAAATACATGAGTAAGTCTAACCATAAATTCATTTATTTGCAAAAATAAAAACTTTTAACAACATTCAACTATGGATTTTTACTCACTAAATGAACTTAATCCAAACATAAATGTTGTTAATCCTCATGTCTACAACATTCTCCGATTCTCACGTTGGTCAAATAGTCACAAGTCTAAGAATTTAGACAATACAAAGTGACCAAGTTCATCATTTTTCCAACATATTCTGTGATTGAGATGGTCATAATTTTGGATTAGTAGCTGCTCCTTTATGTATGATTTGTGTATTGTTTTGTTAATTGCTTCCGCTACGTTGCACAACAGAATTCAATTGTTTTAGTCAATGAGGTGCTTATAATGAATTCAAGGATTTCGGTTGATGAAGCTATAAAGGAGATTGTCATTGTAATTAGATCAAATGAAGAAGAGGGAAATGGAAATGCAGCGGCAATTTCGAAAGAGGTAGTGGAAGAAGAAGAAGATAAGTTGAAGATGAACTTGGAACATGAGAAGCATTCATGTGTGATTGTTGCGGAAAATGGAAATGCGGGCGATTGTGAAGAATTCGAAAGGGTTTGTAGGATATGTCAACTAAGTTCTGAGGTTTTATTTGAAAACAAGAGTGGGATTTGTATAAAGGAAATGGATTTGATTCAAATTGGTTGCGGTTGTAAAGATGAGATGGGTATCGCGCATTCTCATTGTGCAGAGACTTGGTTTAAGCTAAAAAGAAATCGGTAAGTCTCATCTCTTTGCAGTTTGGATTATGAGTACTTGTTGCTAGAACTGTTTTGCTGTGGCTCCATCCCAAAATTATTGGATTAAGAGTAAATTTGAACATTCATTTTGAGAGAGGGAGGCGGTAGTTATTTTTGTGCATTGCCTTCAAATTATAATGCTCTCGCAGTTTCAAATCCACTGCTTGCAATTGAGTTGCCAAACGTAGCCATAAGTGGTGATACTTATTTGTGAACTAAAGTTTGTACTACCTCTTCTGTCCCAAAATGAACGTCTAATAACTGTTCAAATTTGCTCTTGATCAAGACTACTGCCTTAACTTGCACATTCTTTCTCTTGTTGTGCATGCAGAGTGTGTGAAATATGTGGTGAGGCTGCAAAAAACATAACAGGAATGAGAGACGAATCGCTCGTGGATGAGTGGAATGACATTAGGTTTACTGGTATTCCGGCCTCACAAGCAAGTGAAGGATGTTGGCGCGGAAAACCTTTTTGTAACTTCCTGATGGCTTGTTTGGTATTAGCAATTGTTGTACCGTCGTTTCTACGTTTAACTTGGTTTTCATGAAAATTTATAAGTTAAGGAACCCATGTATAGCTAGCTACCTTGTTCATTCAACAGCTCAATATTGCTTCAGCTTTTTATAGCGGTCTTATTTCTCCAGTGTACATGTAAAGGTAAAGAGTTCCCTTCTTACAGATTTTCTATAGATATTGTACCACCTCCGTCACATATACTATGGCGGGAGCATCCATTTGGAGAGGTACTCAAAATCATGAAAACATGTATTTTCCGAAGAAAGTTAAGAGGATGATAGATAACACCAAAAAATGGACGACCATAACGCGCAGATATATAAGAAATGTTGTTTCTGATGAAAAAACTCGAGGCACGGCAGGGGCGGACACAAGTAGATTTTAAGGTCCGGAAGTGAACCACCCTTATTCAAGTAGTGTGTGGTTTAGTGGTTAACATGTTAAGATTTTAACTTGAAGGTTGAGATTCGAGTCTCATATCAAGCATTATTTTTTAACTCAAATCTTTATTGTGTATTTGTGCATCCCTTACAAAATGCTCTGGGTCCGCAAGTAGGCACGGAGCTATGAGAAGGAGACTCATTGCAAGTAGCTCCACGTCTTACTGTAGATTGAACTCTCTGAGGTTTGAAAAATCGAGAATGCAGCCAGAAAACTTCACAATTCTATGATGAGAACCGGAAATGAAGTAATAATTCAGATTAGAGCGAGTGCGAAGGCAAAGGGAAACAAATATCAAAGGCAAAAACTAAGTTACCACCACGGTTACGGAAATTTGGATGTCAGTTAAGATCAGAAAGTCACGGTGGTGTAAGGCTCCGTTTGTTTAGCAACTCCCCACCCTACAAAATTCTGAGGTGGGCTGGAGCCCACGTCAAAAGGATTTTTATTAATTAAAAGTATTGCATGTGCATGTGACTGACACTCATAACACAATCACTGTCATTTGAAAATACTAACACTACTGACATTAAACTAGTGTAGCCAGTATTAGTTACAACGATTGTCAACGCATGTTTAGCAGTAAAACACTAAAAATGACATTAAAATAGTACAACCAGTGTTAGTTACAAGGAGTGTCCGTTTAGGTGTTTTACTTGTAAAAGTGATTTTTATTAAGTACTAGAACTAGAACATGTCTTTTGAAAAGTGTCAAGACGTGTGTTAAAGATTATCAGGATATGTATTAAAGAATGCTAGCACTGTTATTGTTAATAGTGTCATGTTATTGTTAATAGTGTCAGTGATAGAGCTAATCACTGCTAGATTGTGTTGATAACCTTCAATATTCACAAAAAATGTCTCCACGCCCATATTAAAAAAATGTCAATTATTTATAAAAGTATCACCGATACGGTTTAGTTATGGTTAAAACACAATTTTTTAAGGCAAATTACAATTTAGGACCTGAACTAATAGGGGAATATTTTATGGAGGGTCTGGCCACTTTGTTTTTGCCAATTCAGGGCCTTAAGTTTTAAATTTTCGCCTGTTAATAGCTTTTTGACGGAATTCGTTAGAAAAGTCAATTAAGTGATATGTATCGTGCACGTGCTTAAAAAATTGGTTCAAATTGAAGTTAATTTTCCATTTAAGAAGGTTAAATGAAAATTTCTAAATTAAAAGGATTGAATTTTTTTAAATCTATATTACAATAGGGAATGAGAAAAACCGCCAAGACAAAGAGGGGCTCAGATTCATTCTCACAAAATTGATCCGACGGTCCAAATTCGCCCTCCCTTTCCACTTCCCACACTTACAAAAAACTGTCACGAAAAAAAAAAAAAAAAAAAACTGCAAAGTAGAACTGCTAATAGAAAACTGCAAAGGAGAACTACTAAATTTTTCAAAAATGTTCTCGCTCTATTATTAAATTTGCTTAAAATTTGACGAAATACATTTTTGTTAGTTTTATATAACCTCCATCCCATAAAGTTTATAACATTTTTTAATTCTTTCAGAGCTTGAATCAAATATTAAGATTGTAGTTTAACAAAAAAAATTACATTCTTTCACCGGGTTAATCAATTTAACTATTAAGTTCAAATCAAGCAAGGCTTCGGGTGATGATATAAAACTTTAACCATACATTAAGGCAATCGACCTCTCCATCCTCCCTATCGCAGAATATGTTATACACTTTTATAGGATCGACCAAATTCATACTGTCACCGTGTCATTGGCACGGATAAAATAAAAGTACTAGTACTAAATAATCAAACATAAAAACAAAATAAAGTATAAAATAAAAAATAAAAAACAAAAAAATAAATTTTATCCAAAAATAAATTTAAAAAATTTTAACCCAAAATAAAAAATAAATTTTATATTAGTAATATAAAATAATTGCTAATAAAATAAGACTATAATTATTTTCTCAATATATAATTTTATAATTTGACTATTTAATTGAATAAATTTTATTTATTTATTATTTCTTTAGTAATCTCTTCCCCACCTGCATTGGTTAAAAAACAAAAAAACAAAAAAAAAACTATAAACAACCCATATTTCAGAATTTTTTCTCAAATAATCACTTTTTACTTTTTTATTTACCAAAATAACTTACTGTTCAAAGTATTGCCCAGAGTGTCCCTTTTTTTGTAACTCGCTACACCGTGTAGCGAGTTTGACTTGGGCTGGTCAAACTCCTAGATCGTATAGCGAGTTATGTGTAATTAAGACTGATGGTTTGGAATTTAATTAGAGCAATTAATTAACCTAAACTCGCTACACGGTGTATCGAGTTTGGTTAAACCAAATTAAACTCGCTACACCGTGTAGCGAGTTATTTAAAATCAAAAACCCTTCAAAACCGTCTTCTTCAAACCCAACAAAACAAACCCTTTTTTTTCTTTCTCAGTCCATCTCTCATCTATCTCTCTCAAATCTAATTCATCTCTCTCAATCCAAGATTTATAACTGTCAAAATGGATCCATCGCTCCCCCGCTGGTATCGTAGACGAAAACCTCTTCCTGGTCATCCCGGTCAAACCTCCAATCCTCAATCTAATCTTTCTCAAATCGAACGAGAGTTAGAATCTCCACCGCCTCATATCTTGGCTGGTCCCGCTGGTGTCACATAGTCCGCCAAGGCGTCTAAGATCACACCGGAAAAGCTCATGTCTCTCGGGGACCCCCTCGGTCGACCCAAGAGGCCATACGTAGAAAGCTTGAAGAGCCGGTGGAGGATGAAGATTTCCAGGGCAAAGCTTGGCTTTCTGCAATGGACTATCTCACTGCAGAGGGTACATATTATTCGTTGAGAATGATCAAGGAGAAATGCAAACAATATAACAGGGTGGAACAGGTATAATATTTTACATTAATTATAGTTAAGGTTGAAATTTACAAATAATTGGTCATTATATTTTTGTTCTATTAGGTTGTTGTTGTTGTCAAGGAGTGCACACCAACTGGTCATGGCTCTGTTTCGGTGACTTTGAAGGATCCTACTGACACAATTGAAGCTTACATTGCTGACAAAGTGCTTAAGGAAAGTGATGGCGGAAGTGACATAGGTGTTGGTGCTGTTCTTATACTTACTCAGGTATGAAATATTTTTCTTAACATTACACTCCCTAAGGATATATTCCTTAACATTTTGTTCTAAATGTTTTGTTTTGTTGATCTATTAGGTTGTTATTTTTGCCGTCTCACGCTCAAAAAAACTACTTAACATTACAATTTCCAATTTTTCTAAGGTCTTTCCTAAGGATTGTTAAGTTAATTTGTTGGACATGTAATATTTGGATTTCTGTCAGATTTAATATGTATCGGAATTTATGTAATATTTTCCTATGTGATCGGGCTGTGGTCACTGAATTTTTTGGATTTATGTTATATTTTCTATGTGACCGGGATGTGGTCACTGAATTTATTTATGTAATATTTTCCTATGTGACCGGTGGCCTGGCTGTGGTCACTGAATTTATTTATTTATGTAATATTTTCCTATGTGGCCGGGATGTGGCCACTAACTTGACAATATTTATTTTTTGTGATGTTATTTTAGTTCTGTTAAATTATTTTGTACAGTTTGTGTTTGGTTTTGTTGCAATTATTCATGACATATTTTTTTTAACACATAAAAAAAATATTTGAAACAAAAACTTAATTCAGCAACATGTCATCATTTATTTTAAAACATGTAAAAAAAATATTTTAAACAAAAACATAATTCAGCAACATGTCATTATTTTTTGAACACATGTAAAATTTTTTTTGATGTTAGTACGAAGCTATTTTGAGCAATAATTTGAAGCTGATTTAATTGTCCAAATTAAAATTTAAAAGTTGTTATTGTTACACCATTATATGTACTCACTACAAGAAAAATGGCAGTTACCGACGGAAAAATCCGTCACTAAATGCCAAAAATCCGTCACTAAATCAATTTAGTGACGGATTTTAGACGTAAAAAATCTGATGTTAAAACGTGCGTCGCTAAATTTTTCGACGGATTACCGACGGTTCTGAATCAGATTTAGCGACGAAAATTTCCGTCGCTAACGTTTTAAAATCCGTCGGTAATTTGGTAAAATAAACGACCAATTTAAAGCATTATGCCGACGGATTAGCGACGGAAAATTCCGTCGCTATTTAAACGGTCGTTTTATTTTTTGGACCATTTTCGTGACGGATTATCGACGGATTATTTCGTCGTTATTTAAATGGTCATTTTATTTTTTTGGACCATTTTAGTGACGGATTATCGACGGATCATTCCGTCGCTATTTAAATGATCGTTTTTTTTTGGACCATTTTAGTGACGGATTATCGACAGATCATTTCGTTGCTATTATTTATGATGCTGTAATTATTCTTTTTATTATTAATATTACTGACGGAATATTATGTGGCTATTTTTTATGCTGTAATATTAATTTTTATTATTTAATATCACTGACGGATTATTCCGTCACTAAATTTATTAAAAAAATTCAATATTCATTGTTTTTTATATGTCAAATTATTGAAGGGTTTTCCAACGAATATTTTCATCACTAAATTTGCATTTTATATTAAAAAAATTATATATATATGTTTAAAAATATATATATTAATATATTTTAAATATATATATATATATATATATATATATATATATATATATATATATATATATATATATATATATATCCTAAATATTTTTATCAAAAACAAATTATAATGTCAATCAATTTAAATCAGTCCCTTTAACTTTTCTTATTCTCAAATCAGTCCCTTAACTTTTATAAATTTTAAATCAATCCTTGAAATTTCACATTTACACTTTGCTCCCCTAAACTTCTTTTATTCTCAAATTAGTCTTTACGTATCCTTTCATTTCAACTTTGATCACCATCACACCAATATAATGAACAAAGTCCAATGAACCAAATTCCAACCAAGAAAATTAAATCATAATTCAACTGAAACCAGTCCTCACATATTTCAAAAGTTACACTTTGCCCACCACCACCATCTATCCACCACCACCATCCATCATCACCACCACCACCAACAACAACAACAACATTCATAAAAACATAGAAATTAAAACTAAATCTGAAAATATCAAACCCAAATTAAATCTAAAAATATCAAACCCAATTTAAATCTAAAAAATCAAACCCAAATCTAGAGAGAAGTTCTAGATCTAAAAAATGGAGAAGAAGAAAGTGGAGAGAGAGAGAGAGACGCAGAGGAGACCCAGAAGACGGCGGAGAGAGAGACGAAGAGGGACCTGAAGCCCGGTCGGTCGGAACCTTCAATTCCTCGGCAACTCAACGGTACAATCAACAATGGCAGGTTCACCGGGCGGCAATCTCTCGGAAGAAGAAGGCCACCCACCATTACCCGATCTGGATTGAAGGTGCATCTCCATTACCCGATCTGAAAAAACTCGATCACTACCCGGATTATGAACAAGTAACGGCTGAAAATGATTGTTGACCAGATTGGAAAACACCCATTTGAATTCTTTAATGAGAACAAGAATGGGAGATTGATTGAAGGGTTTTGCTATGATGAATTTGGACCATAGGATTGTGTGTGATTAATGGTTTAGATTGATTAAAATGTCAATCCATGTGAACATAAAACAACCAATCAAGTGAAAATGTGTTTGTGTTTCCTTGGATGAATTTGGACCATTAGATCTAATTATTTGTTATGTATTTAATGGTTAAGATTTTACTAAACCTAATGATCCATGTGAATGTTTGGGTTCAATGACTTATTGCCACCTCTTATTTTTATTTATTTATCATCAAAATTCAATTTATGTTTATAATAATTAGCAAAAATAATAACACTACAAGAAAGGAGGCTATTTACGGCGCTCACTTACGGCGGTGGACACGCGTCCGCTGTATATATTATATATATACGGCGGTTGTGCATACCGCCGTGTATAACTAATATATACGGCGGACTAGGCCGCCGTAAATAAGTAATGTACGTACATGCCAAATGTACGTATATGAGATCGAAGTTATATACGGCGGTATATCAGTAGCCGCCGTATATAGGTACTTATTATCGGCGGTTGATACGCGTCCGCTGTAAATAATACAATTATTTACGGCGGTGTACAATATCCGCCGTAAATGCTATTAAATACCGGAAAACCCAAATTTCCCTATTCAGTTTCGCGGTAATCTCCAGTCTCTCTTTCTCTCCTCCATAGCTTCTCTCCTCCATAGCTAGGGCACGAAAATCCGACGCCGGTGACCAAATCAGCAGGTAGGTATAGCGTATTTACTTTTGATTTTTGGTTTTTGTTGATTTCTTCAATCTCTGTATCTCAGTCTCTCTTTCTCTCCTCTATAGCGTGTATCTCAGTCTCTCTCTCTCTCCTCCAGCCAGGGAGATTTCTTCGATCAACAACAATAAGGTATACATTTCTTTTCCCTTTTATAATTTACTTTTAATTTCTGGGTTTTTTTGTTCTTGGAGTTGTGAGTTGTTGTTGATGTTGCTGTTGTTGTTGTTGGTATTGCTTCAGTCTCTATTGTTATTGTTGGTATTGTTTACAATATTACACGTTTGCAAACAAACGATACGTCTTGGCATCAAGAATTATCTCACCTGTCGAAGTAACAACAGCTATAATCCCTAGGCATTTTAATTGAGATATTCATCTGTCTCAAAAGTAATAAAATCCCCATTTTTTGTGTTCTGATTTTGGCAAAAAAATATAGCACAACTCCTGTAAATCACCTCTCACCTTTTTCAAAATGTCCTGCACGGGAATGGGTTTCTCTTCATATTTCAGTTTACATCTAGCTTTTTATAATTCCCAGCTTGCAAACAGTATAACCCCCATTCTGACCATGCCAATTTGAGATCTCCTTGAGGTATTATTCATCCACATCCCACAATCTGAGTCCTCTTTATAGTACTACTAAATCTAATGAAACCCATATCATTCGAAGTTTTCAACTTACTGCTAAGAGGGAAAACCTTCATTAAATATTTGGTTGACAATGTACTTTACAATGGTCATGTTGATAATTTTGAGTGAAAGTAATGCTCTGTTTATGAAAAGTTGCAACTCTTAATGTGATGTATGCTTAAGTGATGAATTTTGAATACCTAAAACAGTTAATGCAAAAGATTTGGCTAATATAAATTATGTCAAGTTAGTTTGTCCAATGGCAAATACTCTACAGATTTTCATTTGGAGCTGGAATTGGGTCATTGTTTCAAGTTCTTTGTTGTTGTTTCTTTGTTCTTTGCTTTTCATTTTGAGTGTTTGTTGTTGCTTTGTTTATAGGTATTATATAAGATACATAAGACCTATAATAAATTTATAGGTCTTATACATATATTATAAAGATCTGTTTTTTGGGTCATTTACTTGGTTTATCCAATTTTTGTGCTAGAATTGAATTGTCATATGACGAGATATGTCGCCAAGGAAAAATTTAATAACAGTCGTGGCTCGAACCATAAAGGAAGAGGGCTGGCAAAACCAACCAAGAATGGGGTAAAGAGAGATTGAATATAATATGGAATCAATATGGTCAACCAGTTGGTGGGGAAATGGCAAAACTAGCTACTCAGCTAGGACATTTTGCTAGAAATGGGGAACATTTCCCATTAACTAAAGAGTGGCCTCAGATGGACCATGAGTGCATTGATGCCGTATGGAATGACATTCCTCGGTAAGTTGTAATCCATATTTCTTACATAAATCTCTAGTACGTAGTCAAAAGTCTTAAGGATTCTCTAACAATTGTTTTTTTTCTTTGTTGAATTGTGTATATAGGATAATACAAATGCGCCTCAGGAGTATTACCCGAGTTGTGAATATTTCTCTCAATAAAGCGTGGCGTATTTGGAAATACCAGGTGAGACAAGCATATAATAAGTATTACTCAGTTATGAATATTACTCAGCTATGACTTTGTTATGAATATTACTCGGTTATGACTTTGTAATATGGAAATGTCGCTTGAAATGCTTGCTTTATAAGATGTATGTATCCGACCAAGGACGCATTGGCTCACCCACCCCGTGGGTGCGTTGCGAGTCAATGGGCTGAACTTGTTGCGATGTGGGGTACGGACAAGGCTCGGGTATATTTCAAATTAATCTCAATCTATTATCGTGAATGTCTTATATAAGTAGTCAAATTAATACTAATATTATCTTCCTTTTTTTCCAGGAAATATCAAAAACAAATAAAGCGAATCGAGAAAAGAAAGCGTGCCTTAACCGGACCGGAAAAAAGTCACATCCCAAAGTCATAAAAGAGGTTTGTCATCGTTCAATTTAGTTCTCAGTTGTCAATTAATGTTTCTTTTTGTATTGTATATAAATATATTTTTTTTTGTCAAATGATTCTATTATAAATTGTAGAGAGACGACGAGGGTTTACCAACTGATCGCGTAAGCTTGTTCATAGCTACGCGCACGGGCAAAACACCTGCAGATCAAGAAACCTCTCAAATGATTGTAAGTTAAAGTTTCAACCTTTTCTGTTTCAGTTTTGTTATTCTATAGAATACTTTTTTCATTTCTAACTTCATTTTCATAATATTAATTAAAGTTAAAACATTTATATTGAATATGTTGTTTTTGTTACAACAAACGCTTAATGATGCAATTGATGAGCTGCCAGAGGAGCAACAAAACTCTCCCAGGGCGCGCGAAAAGATTTTTACAGGTATGATGGGCACTGATGACCACGGGAGAGTGCGATGTATGGGAGGCGGTGTTAACAAAACTAAGGTGTTTGGTAAATCCCCAACTTCTCGGGCAATTTGTATTGGAGGCGGTGGCATCCGTCAGAGCAGATTTTGAAAGGCAACTTCAGGAGGAACGCCAACAAAATGAGGAGCAACGCCAACAGTTACAACAACAAATTGATGATTTGAAACGTTTTCTTATGGAACAACGTGGAAAAGACGATAATGAATAGGTGGTGATATGTTTCTCAAAGTTGTGGATTTTAGACATTGATTGAATTTTGGATACATTCAACAACTAACTTTTTTGTATAATGGTTATTATGTTTGGATACATTCAGCATTAATTTTGTGTTAATGGTTATTATGTAGATTGTAAACATTGATTGCATTTGTGTATTTTTGGTTATATACAGGTTGCATTTGTGTGTGTACAGGTTGAATTTGGTTTTTGCAAATGTATTTTTGGGGAAAGTGAATTATACAGGGCTGGACGGAAAAAAAAATAGGCTTATTTACGGCAGAACCCTTCATCCGCCGTAAATAAAGGCCTAGACGACTCGTGCCCAAAGGGGGGACGAGGGAACCTGGAGGGGGTACAAATGGGACGACTCGTGCCCTGCTGGACGACTCGTCTCTAACAATTCATTTACGGCGGTGACCACATCCACCGTATAAAATGGGCATGGGCATTCGTCCCCAGGGGGACGAGGGAACCCCAGATGCGGAGTGCAATTGGGACGACTCGTGACACAATCCACGAGCTTGTCTCTTATTTACGGCGGTTACACCGACCGCCGTATAAAGATTACTCAAATATGCCATCAATATACGTATGTATTTCATTTATATACGGCGGTGGTAAATCCGCCGTATATAGTATTTACGGCGGATATCCCGCCGTATATAGTATTTACGGTGATGTTTTATACTGTGGACTATTTACGGCGGCTAGTCCGCCGTAAATAGTATATACGGTGGGGCGCATTTTATATACGGCGGATTTTAACCGCCGTATATAAGCCTCTTCCTTGTAGTGTAAATAACAAAATTTATAATTTATCTTTCAAAAAACAATAATAAGTAAATATAAAATAATATTACATAAAACTATACTTATTAGTAACTTTCAACCCCTAAACTCTAAATTTCATATTGCCACATCTTATATTTATTTGTTTATCTTCAAAATTTTCTTGATGATTATAATAATTAGTTAATAAATTAATAATAACAATAATAATTTATCTTTCAAATATTTTGAACTTTTATATACTATACCCTATACCTTGTGTATCATATACCTTGTACACTAAATTAATAATAACAATAATAATTTATCTTCAAACTTTTATATACTATACCCTAAAATTTTCTTTAGGGTTTAGGGTATAGGGTATAGAGTATAGTGTATAGGGTATATAGGGTATAGGGTATAGGATATAGGTATAGGGTATAGTGTATAGAGTATAGGGTATAGGGTATAGGGTATAGGGTATAGTGTCTAGGGTATAGTGTATAAGATATAGTGTATAGGATATAGTGTATAGGGTATAGGGTATAGTGTATAGGATATAGGGTATAGGGTATAGTGTATAGGATATAGGGTATAGGATATAGTGTATAGGATATAGGTATAGGGTATAGTGTATAGGATAGGGTATAGTGTATAGGGTATAGTATATAGGATATAGGGTATAGGGTATAGGGTATAGGGTATAGGGTATAGGGTATAGGGTATAGTGTATAGGATATAGGGTATAGGCTATAGTGTATAGGGTATAGGGTATAGTGTATAAGATATATGGTATATGGTATAGTGTATAGGATATAGGGTATAGGGTATAGTGTATAGGGTAAAGGGTATAGGGTATAGTGTATAGTGTATAGGGTATAGAGTATAGGGTATAGGGTATAGGGTATAGAGTATAGGGTATAGGGTATATAAGGTATAGGGTATAGGGTAAAATTCTTTAATTTTTATTTATAAATGTATAGTTTTTTTTTTTTTATGAATATAAATAAATATTTTGGACATTTTTAGTATTGAAGTTTTTTTCAAAAAGTTATATAAAAAAAGTTAGAAAAAAAATAAACAAATGAAAGTATAATAAAGAAATCAGGGACGGGTAAAATTCTTTAATTTTTATTTATAAATGTATAGTTTTTTTAATTTTTTATGAATATAATTAAATATTTTGGACATTTTTTAGTATTGAATTTTTTTTCAAAAATTTATATAAAAAAAGTTAGAAAAAAATAAACAAATGAAAGTATAATAAAGAAATCAGGGACTGGTAAAATTCTTTAATTTTTTATTTATAAATGTATAGTTTTTTTAATTTTTTATGAATATAAATTAAATATTTTGGACATTTTTTAGTATTGAATTTTTTTTCAAAAATTTATATAAAAAAGTTAGAAAAAAATAAACAAATGAAAGTATAATAAAGAAATCAGGGACGGGTAAAATTCTTTAATTTTTAATTATAAATGTATATTTTTTTTATTTTTTATGAATATAAATAAATATTTTGGACATTTTTTAGTGTTGAAGTTTTTTTAAAAAAGTTATATAAAAAAGTTAGAAAAAAATAAACAAATTAAAGTATAATAAAGAAATCAGGAACGGGGTAAAATTCTTTAATTTTTATTTATAAATGTATAGTTTTTTTTTTATTTTTTATGAATATAAATAAATATTTTCGACATTTTTTAGTATTGAAGTTTTTTTCAAAAAGTTATATAAAAAAAGTTAGAAAAAATTAAACAAATGAAAAAAGTTAATTTTTTTAAAAAACAATTTTCGTCGCTAAATCCGTCGCTATTCCGTCGGTATTTTAAAAAAAGAAATAATTTTTAGTTTTTATTATTTAGCGACAAATAATATCCGTCGGTAATTTATTTTTGTAAAATTCGTCGCTAATTTTAAAAAGAAAAAATATTTATTTATTTTTTATTTATATAGCGACAAAAAAAATCCGTCGTTATTCCGTCGCTAAAATGGGCGGGCTTTTTTGGCGCCACTGTTGCAACGGATTAGCGACAGATTCATGTCTGTCGCTAAAATCCGTCGCTAATTCGTCGCTAAATCCGTCGATAGCTGTTTTTTTCATTTTATTTTGCTTCCGTCGTTATTCCGTTGCTATTCCGTTGCTAATAGCGACAGAATTTGGTCTGTCGCTAATTTCCGTCGCTAAAACCTGTCTTTCTTGTAGTGTTTCATTTCATTAAAATTCATAACCTTTTTTATATTTTTTTTTTTTAAATTTTCACTAATAACTAACATCTCAAATAGTTTTATTTATTCAAACAAAAAATTAAAAAAAAAATTTAAAAAGTAAATGATATTGTCCGTCTCTTTTTTTTCTATTATATACTTTCATTTCTTTAAAAATTCTTAACTTTTTTATATAACTTTTTTGAAAAAAATCACTACTAACCAACATCTCAAATAGTTTTATTTATCAAAAAAAAATATAAAAAAATTAAAAAAGTATATATGCTATTGTCCATCCCACTTCTATTATAATTCGTCCGTAATTAAATCTGTCACTAATCCGTCGCTAACCTAAAATATAAATTTAATAATTATTTTAAATAATTTAGCAACGACTCTAATTCGTCGGTAATAATATGTAATTAATTTACCGACGGATTATAATCCGTCGGTAATTAAATTCGTCACTAATTCGTCGCTAACCTAAAATATAAATTTAATAATTATTTTGAATAATTTAGCAACGTCTCAAATTCGTCTGTAATAATATGTAATTAATTTACCAACGGATTATAATCTTTCGGTAATTAAATCCGTCACTAATACGTCGCTAACCTAAATATAAATTTAATAATTATTTTAAATAATTTAGCAACGACTCAAATCCGTCAATAATAATATGTAATTAATTTACCGACGGATTATAATCCGTTGGTAATTAAATCCATCACTAATCCGTCACTAACCTAAAATATAAATTTAATAATTATTTTAAATAATTTAGCAACGACTCAAATCTGTCGATAATAATATGTAATTAATATACCGATGGATTTTAATCCTTCGGTAATTAATTCCGTCACTAATCCATCGCTAACCTAAAATATAAATTTAATGATTATTTTAAATAATTGAGCAACGACTCAAATCCGTCGGTAATAATATGTAATTAATTTACCGACGGATTTTAATCCGTCGGTAATTAAATCCGTCACTAATCTGTCGCTAACCTAAAAAATAAATTTAATATTTGTTTAAATAATTTAGCAACGACTCAAATCCGTCAGTAAAAATATCCGTCGCCATTCCGTCACAAATTCGTCGGTAAAAAAGTGTGCAAATTTTTGGCGCCAAAATGGTGACGGATTAAAGACGAAATGGAATCCGTCGGCATATCCGTCACTAAATCCGTCGGTAATCTCGTCCTAATTTCGTTTTTTGTTTTTACCCCAGGTCGTTGCTATTTCGTCGCTAATCCGTCGGTATTAGTGACAGATTTATTTCCGTCACTAATTTCCGTCTCTATCTGTCAGTTTTCTTGTAGTGTACAAGTAATAATTTTTAGATATTCATTATGATAACTAAATTAACCTATATTTATTGCTCAAAATACCTTCGCGAACGAAAAAAATTGGAAATAAGAAATGTTGAAACGAAGGAAATTATTGGGGGGACAATCTCTGGCTTAAACTCGCTACACCGTGTAGTGAGTTTCATTAAAGCTGAAATCGCTACACGGTGTAGTGAGTTTAATTCAACTTTAATGAAACTCGCTACACGGTGTAGCGAGTTTAAGTCAGAAATGCCACTTTCCAGCTCCAAAGTTCAGTTTTCAGTCAGCATAAATATAATCAAAACCCGTGAGTGAATGTAATCCCTTTCTCTCAGCTTTCTCTCTTTCTCTCAATCACCTTTCTCTCAGCTTTCTCTCTTTCTCTCAATCACCTTTCTCTCAATCACCTTTCTCTCAATCACCTTTCTTCAAAATAAAGCTTCTTCACATCATTTTATTTCATCAGAATTGTTGAAGATCAAGAATAAAGGTAAATTAACATCATCTTAATCATTGTTTTCACTTGTGTTTAGATATAAAATTTAATTATTTAACTGTGTTTTATTATATTGTAGATATAAATGTTAGAGTTTTGTTATGTAGGTTTTAACACTTTGATTTCGTAATGTAGGGTTAAAGATGAACGGGGGTCCAATCATTTTTATGTGTTATTGGGAAGGTGATGATGAACAACCGTTTGATGGTCCTCATTTCAAAAAAGGGCCAAAATGTGCAATAAGGGGTAATTGCCGATGGAAATACAATGAGTTGATTGATGAGTTATATAAAAAGGCGAACTTAGATCGGTCTCAATTTGATTTGGAAGTCATTTACAGATGCCCTCATTATTTTGATAGCGGGATTGGTGAGTACATTCCTTTCTGTATTGAAGATGATGCGTGTATGGATGTAATGTTCGATCAGTTTGCTAAATTTGGGGGGATTGGAAATTTGCAGCTGTATGTGGTTGTAAAATTGATTGAAAATCGACCCAATCCAGAGTTTGAAACACTGACACGAGACCATTTATGAATATTCACCGGCCCGGTAACCGTGATGCACGGGTTGGTCCAAGTTCCCAAACTCTTGTATCAACCCAAACACCAAATTATGATGATGGGGCATTTGGGCATAATTATCATGTTAATGATGATGATCGGGCATTTGGGCATAATGATCATGTTAATGATGATTATGATGTTGACTATGAAGAAGAGGAAGTACACACTGATGTAGATGCAATGCTAGAGGATGATGATGTTGAATATGAGGAGGGTAGTAGTAATTCTGATGTCGATTTGGGAGCCGGTGATGATGGGCCGATTGATGATGATGTGGAAGCACCTCTTGTTCACTATGAAGTGCCGGAAAATCGAAGATATGAGAGAGCGGATTATCCCTTTTACAGTGATATTGGTACTTCTGCTCGACAAGAACAAGGCTTGATTGATTATGATCATGCACATAGTTTTCCAGTTTGGGATCCGAAAAAACAGGCGATTGCTAAAGGGATACGCTTTTCTGGCAAGAACGAGGCACAATTTGATATAAAAAGATTCCATATTCGCACCAATCGCAGGTTCAGGGTAAGAAAGAGCACACCTAACACATGGGTAATTGAGTGTCTATTGAAAAATTATCCATGCAATTTTTATGTTCGTGTGAGTAGGAAGAAGTTTGGCTATTAGGAAGTGACCAAGTATAAGGCTCCTCACTGCTGCTTATATTCTGGAGCAAGTCAAGATCACCCCAATCTAGATGCCAAGTTTATCGGTCGGGAAGTCGTTAGTGTTATTAAGGCCGATTCAGATGTCAAGGTTGGAGTCATTATTGCACACATCTCTAGTAGGTTCAACAAGGTAATTACTTACAAGAAGGCATGGTGTGGAAAGCAGAAGGGCATTGCAGAGGTTTTTGGAGATTGGAGGAATCTTATAAGAGGTTACCCCGCGTTCTAGCAGCCATTCAAAAATACAACCCGAGGACAATTGTTGAGTACGCTATACCTCCTCCTCGTGTCAGTGAGTCCTCCATGTTTCGACAGGTATTCTGGGCATTTGGGCCTTGCATTGAAGCTTTCTCTCATTGTCGGCCAGTCATTTCTGTGGATGGAACATTTATGCATGGTAGATATAAAGGGGTAATACTGATTGCCATGGGTGTTGACGGCCAGGATAGTATACTTTCGCTTGCATTTTCCGTTGTTGAAAAGGAGGACTGGCCGAACTGGCGTTGGTTCTTATACCTGGTTTGCAAGCATATTATCAAGAGTCGTGAAGTATGCTTGATATCTGACCATCATTGGGGCATTCTGAAGACTGTAGCTGAAGATACGTGGTGGCCAAACGTGCATCATCGATATTGCTTGAGACATATGCGAGCAAATTTTTTGGAAAAGCATAGAGGGGAAGGGTTGAAGTATCTGTTTTGGAGAGCGGGTAGAGCAACTCAAGATAGAAAATTGAAATCTATCTTAGAGAGTATCCGTGGAATTAAGCCCGAGGCAATTGCATGGTTTCAGAATTTGGATGCCAAAAAATGGACATTGGCACACGATGGTGGTTACAGGTATGGCATCATGACTACCAACATGTCTGAGGTTTTCAATGGTGTGATGAAGGGAGCTCGTGGGATGCCAATCACAGCAATTGTTGAAACTGCCTTCTACCGTTGTGTGGAGTACTTTCAAGTAAGGCATGGATTTTCAATTAATGCCTTAGGAGGTAATCCTGATAACCCTAACATCAATCCCCTACACCAATTCAGCCAGAAAGTCAATTATCACTACTTGAAGAACACCGCAAAAGGGGCAACACATCAGGTCAGGAGGTTCAACAATCACGAAATGGGGGTGTATCAAGTGACAACCGCACGTCAGGGTGATCACGGAGGAAATATACAGATTGTCCGACTTAATGAGCGTACCTGCACATGTGGTAAATGGGTTGCCTATCACATGCCTTGTTCCCATCATCTTGCTTGTTGTTCTGCACAAAACCTTGATGGTCGAGATTTCGTTTCTCGATATTAGATCGTTGGGTAATACTACAAGACATGGAAGGGGACATTCGAACCAATCGAGCATGAGGACTATTGGGGTGTGGATGGTTTGGTGCCCATTATTTTCCCTAATCCCCTACTTCGACGTTCTGTGAAGTCCGGACGACCTAGATCAAGACGCTTCCATAATTCTATGGATTTTGACTATGACTGTGACTGTGACAGCCATTCATATTGTCCATAATTCACCTCGGTCTGGGTCTGAGCTTGAGGCTCTTGCTCGGGCTCGAGGTCGGGCTCATCGTGCAAATCCATTTGGGGTGGTGGTTCTGCCTGTCCACGAAGTCTAACCCGACGTTGTCGAGGTTGTTGTACCCCCTTGTGCATGATCTACCGGTGGGGGAGGTGCATCAGACTGAACGCGTTGGAGTTACCTAACTCCCTTGAACCCGTGTGTCACAATCGCCCGCATTTCAGCTTGTTGGGGATGCTCATCCCTCTCATTGACGACATGCATGCGCTGAAGGGTCTGCACCTGTTTTTATATCAAAAATATATATAAGTACGAGAGACATAAGTTAATAATTGATGTTTTGTTAAAAAAAAAAAACTAGAAATAATAACTTGAAAAATGTAAAAACTTACCATAAACTCTAAGGCAGGGGCAGACGACTGGTATCCATCCTCCTCTATATGACTGAGGTGCTGCACAAACTTACACGTTATGTCCCGATACCATATCATATATGGATCGGAGTAACTCATATCGTGGAAGCCGTACACCCCGGAAACCAGATGTTCGTGCCGCTGTTCCCATCGTGCAATAAGTAGGTGATGGCGGTCACTCCATCTCACCGTACTGTTTCCCCGCCGATCAGAACGGTGCAACTCTGGGCTAGTGTCGCACGGTGCTGGGACAAACTGCCTCAGGCCAAACTGCCTCATAACGCGATCAGGCAGATGCCACTCGATCCTCTCAAAGCATACGAGAGGGACCTTCGCCAACCATACGGCCTCACCCTGAGTGCAGTAGGGCGGAGCGTATCTCCCTTCATAAGGCTGCCACACCACCTGAGCCTCGTGTAGCCGGGCCAGCTGATCCCGATAGCCTCGCAGGCTATGTGCAGTAACCTCTCTCAGATCCAGCGATGCCTGGGTCCAGCTGAAATTTCATAAACAGAATAATTATAAGATTTAGTTCAAAAAAAAAAACATTAACGACGAGAAAATAACGTATGATATATGTATACCTGCATCCGAGGGGCATGAGCACGAAGTTCGGATCTCTGAATCGAGTACGGATCTGCGGCCTCACACATCTCAACCGCTCCCAAGCCCAAATCTATATCAAATAAATGTATATCAAATACTATAAATTATGCCGCTAATTTGAAATCAAACTTAAAAACAACAACATAATGAACATTAAAATGAGATAAACATACCTGTAGAACGTTGAGAAATCCTCCGCACTGTTTCGTCCGAGGATCAGTCGCACTACACAACTCTCGATATAGGAAAGCGAGCGCAGCACTCCCCCAACTGTACTGGCTGACCCTAGAAACATCCGAAAGCAGAGGGAGATAACATAGCTTAACCTTGTTGTTCGTACGATCAGGCATGATCGTAGAACCCAAGGAGAGCAAGATATACGCCCGTACGTACTGATCTACAATCTCTGGAGTAGTATCCTCAGCGAGGTCACCAAAGTGTGGGAAACGGAGGGTAATCCACCTGAGCTTCAGACTACTCCTATCGATATCTCCGTCACCAGGGACAACCCCTAAATACTCCTGACGGGCAGCCCGCCAGTCTACATGTGCTGGAAACACAGCATTAGTAACAGCATCCCCATCAATCGGCAACTCGCAAATCATGCCGATATCCTGTAGGGTGATCGTCATCTCACCAACCGGGAGATGGAATGTATGGGTCTCCGGAAGCCATCTCTCGATCAGAGCCTCCAGCAACGCAAAATCATACTGTACTCTCCCTATATAGTGAACTCCGCTAAATCTGCACTCCGCCAGTCTCAACAATATCACAGGAGCTAATACGCCTGGCAAGGCGGTACCATGACGAAACTGGAGGGGACTAGAAACCTGCATCCCGGCCCAAATATACCGAGCCCTATGGTCCTCATGTCGGGTCAGAATAGAGACATCGATAGGCCCGGGATCAATAAAAGCATCCATCTATTTATTTCAATATCAAGGTTGGTTATTGTTCTACGAAGCAAGGAAATAAATAAGAGAATACAAAAGTGTAATTACTAGTACGTGGCATTGTAATCCAAAGTTATCCCACACTTTCAAGAAGTGCCTATGGAGAAGGTTTTGGTTTCCAGCCTATATACTAAGTAATACTTCAAGAGTAATCCTCATGCGGTTTTGAAAAATAGCATGCGGTTTTTTTAAAAAAAAGTTTGAACAATAAATCATATTTTTAGGATTTGGGGTAGATCTATTTGATTTAGGTTTAGGGTTTGGGGTATAAGTATATGAGATTTGGGATGTTGTTCTAGGTATATTAATTCCTATCCTATTTTTCTATCTCACTAATAATTCATATCCTGTTATTTATACTTACAACAACATCTTAGTCCTATTTTTCTATCTCACTAATAATTCATATCCTATTATTTATACTTACAACATTCTTAATAATATATACTTCTTAATTTTTATTTACCTTTTTTTTTTCAATTTTAAAATGGGACTGAGGGCTACAAATTTTACAAATATACAAATTTGTAAAAATTTTATCTTCTTACAATTAAATATTTCAATCTTATTATTTATACTTACAACATCTTAATAATATATACTTCTTAATTTTTTTTTTCAATTTTTATTTACCTTCTTACAATTCAATATTTCAAATGTACAAATTTTACAACTATACAAGTTAATATTTCAACAACAAATCAACCAAAAAAATGGGAATAATAATATTTTCAATCTTAATAACTGATGTCATCAAAAAAAAAATCATAAATTGCAAGTAAACTAATAAATATTAATTATTATCTAAAAATTTCGAAATTAAACACAACTTAGTCACATATTTGAGACTACTTTGTGTAAATTTTTACAATGTCATAAAAAAAAAAGGAAATCCTAAATTGTAAGTAAATATATAATAAAATCAAAGCTAAAATTCAACACAATACATAAATTTAAACTTACAAGAAAAATGTTGAATTAACTTGACAAAATCCTTGAAGGTTCTTCTTCTTCTTCCTCTCCTTCTCCTTGCATTTCCGGCGGCTAAAGAAAGAAAAGGGTTTGTTTTGTTGGGTTTGAAGAAGAAGGTGAACTGAAGGGATTTGGATTTTAAATTAAACTCGCTACGCGGTGTAGCGAGTTTGATTTGGTTTGACCAAATTCGCTACACCGTGTAGCGAGTTTAGGTTAATTAATTGCCCTAATTAAATTCCCAACCGTCAGTCTTAATTACACATAACTCGCTACACGGTGTAGCGAGTTTGACCAGCCCCAAGTCATACTCGCTACACGGTGTAGCGAGTTTCAAAAAAAGGGACACTCTGGGCAATACTTTGAACAGTAAGTTATTTTGGTAAATAAAAAAGTAAAAAGTGATTATTTGAGAAAAAAAATCCCATATTTCAATCCTAAAAATTCGTGAGAGTAATTCAGATGAATTTCTACTTCTACACACACATCGATATACGTCCAGATTCATCCTCGAACCCAACCCCACATTTCCCCTTACTCTTCTTCTCCTTTCCATCCTCCACCTGTGAGGACCCCGATCCGGAACCTAACACGTGTCCCGAGTTGGAGCGTCCCCAAACTAACTCAAATCACCTAAACTTTTAAAACTTTAATTTAACTTATAACTTGAACATACTTAACATAATCATTTCAAAATAACATCATTCCTCCCTACATGGAAGGAAGAGTTAAACCACCTTAAAAGTAACAACTTGTTTTAGTTACAAAAGGTTTTGGGTTAATGTAGAAATTAAAGTTTATAAATTACAAACTCCATAAAGGAATTAACCCAACATACACTTTCTACACCAACCTATACATACCCCGATCATTCCCAAAAATCTCACTTCCAAACTCCTCTCCGCCCTTACTTGGCCGGTCCACCTGTCTCAGGATCTAAAAACATTAAAGGGAGAGGGGTGAGAATAAATCTCAGCAAGCTATTATGAATGCAGCAATATGCCAAATAAGATGCAACACATAACAAGTTGCATATAACACCTTGGAAAAGATGTAAACACTTTACATTACCTCAGTTTACCTTTTCCCGTCTGAACAATAGTCGTACAACATTGGATATAAAATTTCAATCTTAGGTGAGCTGCTTAAGCAATACTCACATCTTATAAGACCCATTTCTCAGGGAACCATATAAGATAGTAGCAACTCTGTAAGGCTTTTGGCTCAATACAGATGCTATAACCCCGACCTGTGGCCACAGGAGGGGACGGTCACAGATATAACATAATTCGATCACATTAGGTCAAACTTCCATAATTGATCGTATTATGTTATACCCCCAACATCAGCTGATTAACACATTATCAAGCACATAATAGTTACTTGAAATATAATCCACAAAGGGGATAAGCAATATAGCCACATGGTAAAATATACTCATGTTTCATCAATATCATAGTGCAACATTTATGTAATACACTAAGCATAATACAATCCATGAATATGTACTCAAGTGAAGTAACAAAGTATCAGTAACTAACCACACTTAGACAATATTCACTAATACGCGGTCTCTATAAAGATCCAAGTTAACTTTACCAAGTTGGAGTTACATTTGATAAATGGCCAAACAAAATTGCCAACGATTTCTGAGTCGGATTTAAAGTGCTTCCTTAGTTCCATTTTAACCCCCTTTAAGGTGTCATTAAGTGGATCAAGTATTCTACTATAATCTAGGTTAAAGGATTAATTCATGTCTCGGAAAGGTTAGGTTCCACTACTTTAAATTGGTTAAGGATCATGCTAGGAGGTTGCTAGTAAGAGTTCAGCAGGAAAGGAAACTGGAAGAACTTCTGACGACATGGGCGACCGCCCAAAGAGGAGTGGGCGACCGCCCAAGCTGAAAATAAAGGAAGGCTAGTTACTTCATTGGTGGGCGGCCGCACAAGCATCTCATGGGCGACCGCCCAGGAAGGTTTTCCAGCCATACTCGGTTTTCTAACCCCTTTTTACATAGTTTCTTTTCCCTTTTATCTTCCTTATTTTCAAGAACACCAAAAAGGATTTTCTAACCTTACAACCTCACCTTCAATCATCTAAACCCAAAATAATATGGACCTAGATTATTTACCACTTAAGTTTCCACCCATTCCATTACCTTATTTCAAGCTAAAATCTTCTAATCTAACTCCACCCATTTCATTACCTTATTTCAAGCTAAAATCTTCTAATCTAACTCCACCCATTTCATGTTTAACCTTTCTACCCCCATTCCAACCATATTCTTTCTTCTTTATCAATCTCCATGAACTCAAACCTTACATCTAGGTCATTACACCTTTTTCTACACCAATAAAGATTCCAAAGCATTCAACCAACAAGATAATAACAATGACAACATTCAATAGCTCATGAACATTTAATGAAGGAAAAGGTCATTATAACTCACCTTAGGAATATGAGGTGGATTAAGGATTTTCTTGGCTTGATAAGCTCCCCTAGTTGCCCCGAATACAAAAGTACACCCGGATTAGAAAATGGAGGAGGATTGAGTTTGCTAAGGACTTGGAAGGAGAGATGTGGAGGAGAGAGCTTCCATGGATGTCTTTTTGATAATTGAGGAGGTGAAAGAGAAAGTGATGGGAGAAGTATAGGGAAGTGAAATGAAAGGAGGTGATATAAAAGGATGAGGTATGGGTTAAAGGTTAACCCATAAATGAAATATTTCCCCTTATCTCAATTAAGCCCTTCTACTCTCATTCTTTACACTACACACCTAGACTACACTTTATACTTTATCTATTTTCTATCTTTATACTTTCCCCAAAATGCTTTATTTAATTTCTCTTGCAATCCTAAGATTTTAAAATCATTTCCCAACCATCTCATCTTAAAATAAGCAATTAAAGACATAAAATGAGCACTTAAAATTAACATTAATATTAAAAGCATATAATATAATACTAAAATTAGTACCTAGGGTTAGGGTCGTTACACTCTCTCCCCCTTAAAGAAAATTCGTCCCGAATTTAAAAAAACTTACCTGGATGCTCAAACAACCCAAGGGCATTTCGCTCTCATTTCTGACTCTAGCTCCCACGTTGCTTCCTCAACGGTATGATTCTTCCATAGGATCTTCACTATCGGAATACTCTTAGTCCTCAACTCTTTAACTTGGAACTCTAAGACTCTCAACGGTTCTTCCTCATAAGACATATCCGCTTGCATCTCATCGGGGGAGAAACTCAATACATGGAAGGGATCATGACAATACTTCCTCAACATAGAAACATGAAACACATCATGAAGCAAATAATATGATGGAGGTAACGCTAACCGGTAAGCCAAATCCCAAATCTTTTCTAGAATCTCAAACGGACCAACGAACCTCGAAGCCAGCACATAGGAGATCTACACTTCCTACCATACAACGCCTCATAAGGAATCATCTTAATGCCCGATAAATAACTATTATTATATGTAATCTTCACAAATGGTAAGCATAGAATATACCGTCCTCTAAAATCAATGGTACATGCCGTAGCATATTATCAACAATATGTAATAATTCCCAATTTCTATAAAACTAAGTCTAATAGCATCAATCTATTCTAAAAGACTTTCCCACCTGATATCTATCCAATTCATTTAATTTTATCCTCCATGCGCCATATAAAATCAAACTATCTTCAAACATATATGGTAACTTGATCAATGAATATCTCATCAATATATATATATATAATGAGTAGAAAATACAAATCAACTTTCTATAAACAAAACAACATACCCCTTTTTACTTACAAGGTAACTCAATCACAAAATCAATCGTGATAATACTCTCAAGTTCAATCTAGAACTCTAAATGTTCTAATAAATCTTCTAACGTCAATATTCTATTTTCACATTTGTGATCACACCACCTTATGTCTTGACTCACTTGAAACGAGTTATATCAATTTTCTCGTCCGCAATTCTCATAATACCAACATTAAATAACTGTCCATGGAATAATAAATATGGACATACTAATAAGACCCTGATTCCATAAACGGAATATTAATTGACCATATTTCACAATTCAATGTTCCAATTATGTTCAGGTCCAGTGACCGATCAATATCCGAATCACATGGTTGGCCGCCCACAACGGAGCCGATCCAACTCCAATACAAAAACCGAGTCTACTGCGACCGTCACGTTAATAACCCCACAATTTATCAAATCATTTCTCGAATCAAAACTTTAATATAATTAATCACTATAGGGGAACTAGGTTGCCTTTCTACTTGCTTCTGTACGAGCTATATCTTTAAAATAACATGTCTTTCTAGAATTTACAACATCTTTCAGAATTCCAAAGGATAGATAAAAAGAGATCCAATGAGACTCGAATGGTTTATTTATTTAAAACCGTCTCATACCAGTTTTAATTAACTAAACCACTCACAAATTTAAGAAATTTTAAAAGATGGATAAACTAAACAAAACTAACTCGAGTGATCTAATTATCTACAACCGTCCCATACCAGCGGTAGATAATCAAATTACTCACAGATATTAATGTGCACAAAAATGGTTCACTGACCTTATTAAATCAAACTATCCCCGAAGGGCACAAATGCTCATACAAAGGTTCAATATACAATCCAAAGTTTTAAAACACACTTAAAACAATTCTAACATAATATTCTTGTTTGACCTCTTTTTATAGTGTAGCCACCACTCATAATATTTATACTTAGTTAAATTCTCTATAAGAAAACACAACCTCGTAATACTATCACTATCTTTGATAAATAACACTAAACATTCATTAAGATAATAAACTTGGTAAATCATCCTCAATTCAATAATTCCTCAAGTTGAATATTCAACATTTTTATTTAATTTAGGCCATCCATTCACTACTTTTGTTATTGGTATCGTACTTAGAAACAACATATTGCAAACATCAAGTTTCCGATCATATACTATGATTTCCTAATAAGAAAATATAATTGGAACTCACATATATCAATCATCCCCAAATTGCAATTAAACATTAACAGTGTAAACTAACTTACCTCTCGATAACCATCAACAAACTCAAAAATCCGTATAACGTCAATACTTCCCCAAGCATTACACCAATCTCTCATGTGAGTCACGCAACTAAGTCAACATATAGGGTGTCATCATCCTAAAGTATCCTGCCTTCCAATAAGATTTATCCTCATATTATATTCTCAACTAATGATAATCATTTCTCAAAACAAACCATATACATATATCACCAATTCATGAAGTTGATCATACAAGTCACCAATAACTACATCTATTATACTTCTTCACATTTACCCTATTTACTTCTCCATAACCAACACACAACCACAAATCATAAAGTTCATACTAGATACAAATGTTGTCTTGAGTATATCCTTAAAACAAATATTCACTGAAATTGTAACACCCCGAAAATTCAACTGATAACCATTGAGTATTCTACTAGTTCCTGAAATCAGTCATACAAATCATCAACAAGTGATAACGAATACTTATTCTTCATAGTTACCAATTTAAGATCTCTATAATCTATACATAACCACCAAGTACCATTCTTTCTAAATATGGTAACAATTTATCTTTACGGAGATTCGCTAAGCTTATTATCTTCTTTATCAAATAATTTCCCAAGTTGAATCATCAATTCCATTATCCCAATTAGTGTGCTCTATATAGGAATCCGAATACCAAAATAGTACCTTATATCAACTCAAAGCCTCAATATCTTGGCATGATACCTGATAAAAACCAATTTCCATTCATACAAAATCAAAACTCATCTCACCCAATTCCAAAGCCAAATAAAATACCCAAAATTAACAACCAATAATTATATATCATCAATTTCATCATAAAACTTCATATGATCAAGCATCGAAGGAAAACATAATAACTTACGATCAATTTAATTTACAAATTTCCAAAACTGCAACCAATTCCATAGCACAAAAATCGAGTTATTGGGCAATTCCACTCATCTCAAAAATCACAAAATTAATCAAACGGAAAGCTCTCAAAAGCTAATCGATTTAGACTCAAAAATCACTTGAATCCGATTTAAAATGAATAAGTTATGGCTAATCACAAGTTTTCACATCCATCAAGATTACCAGAAAATATCAAACTCAGGTTTTAATCTCTACACATCATAATTATAACACAGCCAATGCCTTTCTATAAGGTTTTTGGATATAGGAAATAACCCTGACATTAAATCCATATGAAATTCTATCGCTCTAACTGGCGGTAAGAAATACTCTGATGAAAACACTTTACTAGTTCATTTACCCCGATACATGAGATATTTTGGATGACTTTTACTCACGTCTATTACATAAACCAAATAACCCCCACATTCTTTAGATCATACTTTTGATTTTTAAGGCATACTCCCTCCGTCCCAGCCCACTTAGGAAATTTTGAAATGACACGGGAATTAAGGAATATTATTATAGTATTAGGAGAGAGAATGAGTGGAAAAAGTGTTGTGAGTGTGAAAAATTAAATAGGAGAGAGAATGAGTGGAGGGAATAGTAATTATAATGGTGTTGTGAGTATTAAAATAATGTAGGAGAGAGAATGAGTGGAGAGAATAGTGATTTAAGGTTTCCATTTTGGGAATTCTTAAGTGAAGTGGAACGCCCAAAATGGAAAGTTTTCTTAAGTGAAGTGGGACGGAGGGAGTATATGACATAATATCAAATAACGACTTATCCGCCTCAACCACACATAGAGGCAAATAAACATAGATAAGGAGACTCGCTTCTTGCGACAGTCTATCCCAACACAACAACTACTCAACCAATTCAGGTCAAGTATAACAATAATCACGAATTGGCATATCTATCACATACACTGGCAATACATGCCCACATGATCATGACTACCATGATAATCAAGTATGATTCGAGGTACTCTCCCATAGGAGTAAAAACCTCCAGCACATAATGCAAATTCTTAGGCAGTTTATGCAAATGAAAGCAAAAATATGCAATGCCACATAAGAATAAGATGAACTGGGATCCATAAAAGTATGACCCCTAACTCCTGAGACAGGTAATATACCTCTAATAACTGCGGAGGAGTCTATCTCTCCATTCGGTCTCATCCTGTTCCCATACTACTCACGTTTCCTTGATCCCTTGGGTGATCATTACCATTTTCCGCCATTTGAACAAACTCCTGCATTAAACACTCGACGTCAGTTATCGCACACTCTCACTCAGCTAGACTCTACCCGAGAATTCTAACCGAGCTCTGATACCAACTGTGAGGACCCCGACCCGGAACCTAACACGTGTCCCGAGTTGGAGCGTCCCCAAACTAACTCAAATCACCTAAACTTTTAAAACTTTAATTTAACTTATAACTTGAACATACTTAACATAATCATTTAAAAATAACATCATTCCTCCCTACATGGAAGGAAGAGTTAAACCACCTTAAAAGTAACAACCTATTTTAGTTACAAAAGGTTTTGGGTTAACGTAGAAATTAAAGTTTATAAATTACAAACTCCATAAAGGAATTAACCCAACATACACTTTCTACACCAACCTATACATACCCCGATCATTCCCAAAAATCTCACTTCCAAACTCCTCTCCGCCCTTACTTGGCCGGTCCACCTGTCTCGGGATCTAAAAATATTAAAGGGAGAGGGGTGAGAATAAATCTCAGCAAGCTATTATGAATGCAGCAATATGCCAAATAAGATACAACACATAACAAGTTGCATATAACACCTTGGAAAAGCTGTAAACACTTTACATTACCTCAGTTTACCTTTTCCCGTCTGAACAATAGTCATACAACATTGGATATAAAATTCCAATCTTAGGTGAGCTGCTTAAGCAATACTCACATCTTATAAGACCCATTTCTCAGGAAACCATATAAGATAGTAGCAACTCTGTAAGGCTTTTGGCTCAATACAGATGCTATAACTCCGACCTGTGTGGAGGGAGGGGCCACAGATATAACATAATTCGATCACATTAGGTCACACTTCCATAATTGATCGTATTATGTTATACCCCCAACATCAGCTGATTAACATATTATCAAGCACATAATAGTTACTTGAAATATAATCCACAAAGGGGATAAGCAATATAGCCACATGGTAAAATATACTCATGTTTCATCAATATCATAGTGCAACATTTATGTAATACACTAAGCATAATACAATCCATGAATATGTACTCAAGTGAAGTAACAAAGTATCAGTAACTAACCACACTTAGACAATATTCACTAATACACGGTCTCTATAAAGATCCAAGTTAACTTTACCAAGTTGGAGTTACATTTGATAAATGGCCAAACAAGATTGCCAACGATTTCTGAGTCGGATTTAAAGTGCTTCCTTAGTTCCAATTTAATCCCCTTTAAGGTGTCAATAAGTGGCTCAAGTATTCTACTATAATCTAGGTTAAGGATTAATTCATGTCCCGAAAAGGTTAGGTTCCACTACTTTAAATTGGTTAAGGATCATGCTAGGAGGTTGCTAGTAAGAGTTCAGCAGGAAAGGAAACTGGAAGAACTTCTGACGACATGGGCGACCGCCCAAAGAGGAGTGGGCGACCGCCCAAGCTGGAAATAAAGGAAGGCTAGTTACTGCATTGGTGGGCGGCCGCACAAGCATCTCATGGGCGATCGCCCAGGAAGGTTTTCCAGCCATACTCGGTTTTCTAACCCCTTTTTACATAGTTTCTTTTCCCTTTTATCTTCCTTATTTTCATGAACACCAAAAAGGATTTTCTAACCTTACAACCTCACCTTCAATCATCTAAACCCAAAATAATATGGACCTAGATTATTTACCACTTAAGTTTCCACCCATTCCATTACCTTATTTCAAGCTAAAATCTTCTAATCTAACTCCACCCATTTCATTACCTTATTTCAAGCTAAAATCTTCTAATCTAACTCCACCCATTTCATGTTTAACCTTTCTACCCCCATTCCAACCATATTCTTTCTTCTTTATCAATTTCCATGAACTCAAACCTTACATCTAGGTCATTACACCTTTCTCTATACCAATAAAGATTCCAAAGCATTCAACCAACAAGATAATAACAATAACAACATTCAATAGCTCATGAACATTTAATGAAGGAAAAGGTCATAATAGCTCACCTTAGGAATATGAGGTGGATTAAGGATTTTCTTGGCTTGATAAGCTCCCCTAGTTGCCCCGAATACAAAAGTACACCCGGATTAGAAAATGAAGGAGGATTGAGTTTGCTAAGGACTTTGAAGGAGAGATGTGGAGGAGAGAGCTTCCATGGATGTCTTTTTGATAATTGAGGAGGTGAAAGAGAAAGTGATGGGAGAAGTATAGGGAAGTGAAATGAAAGGAGGTGATATAAAAGGATGAGGTATGGGTTAAAGGTTAACCCATAAATGAAATCTTTCCCCTTATCTCAATTAAGCCCTTCTACTCTCATTCTTTACACTACACACCTAGACTACACTTTATACTTTATCTATTTTCTATTTTTATACTTTCCCCAAAATGCTTTATTTAATTTCTCTTGCAATCCTAAGATTTTAAAATCATTTTCCAACCATCTCATCTTAAAATAAGAAATTAAAGACATAAAATGAGCACTTAAAATTAACATTAATATTAAAAGCATATAATATAATACTAAAATTAGTACCTAGGGTTAGGGTCGTTACACCACCACTCCATCCTCCATCGCCGTGCACCACCATTAATCACCCACCAGCTTATGGCCCCTCTTGCTTCTCTTCCCTCACCCCTTCCCCAATCCGTTAACATCTCACCTTCACCCACCAACAAAACCACCGTCCAACACCCACCATCACTAAAATCACCACCATAAATTTGAACAAAAGAAAACTAGAAATTCAAATTAAATTAACAAATCAAAGTCATTCCCTTAAAATTGAAATTCATATCTTGAGAGAGAATAGAGAGAAAGAGACAAGAGGGAGGGCATATGAGAGAAGCCAGACCCGGCCCTAAGGCAAGGCAAGTGAGGCCATTGCTAGGGCCTCAACATATATACTAATAATTAGGGCCACATTTTATAGAAAATGTGCTACATTGTCCCGGTGGTTGATGAGTCAAATGTATGTTTCTTCAACTCACCCACCAAGGTTCGATTCATGTCTCTATTCTTCTAATTTGGCATTTGTTTCACAAAAGGCTTTCTTGAATTCTTTTTGTTTAAATATAATTTGCAATTATCCTTATAATTGCAATTTTGTAATTATCATTAAAAATTTATTGCAATATGATGTCATCGAGGTTGGGGTGATACAGGCCAAGGCGAGGCAAGTGGATGATTCTGGACAGGTGGGCGACCGCCCTTGTGTTATGGGCGACTGCCCAGGACAATCAATAAACGGGGTTGGAGTTTCTGCAAGAAAGGGCGGCCGCGCTGCTGGGTAAGGGCGACCGCGCTGAAGACAACGATGTAAGGCTTGAAGGCGCTGTTGATGTGAGCGGCCGCGCTGCGTGGGGTGAGCGGCCGCGCAAGTGACGCAATTTCAGAAGTCTGTTTTAATTTTAATTTTGTTTTGGAAACTATGTTGGGTATTTTTGGGATTGTTTTGAATTCCTTTTTAATTTAGGGTTACAGCTGGTTACTAGGTATAAATACTCTTAGGATTTATTTTGTTGAATTAGACTTTTATCAATTAAAATTCATATTTGCATCTTGCAAATTTCTTGGTCAATTCTATTGGCTTGCAGAAGGATTTCTTCGGAAGTTCTTGTTATCTTGGGAATTGTTATTCCTTGCAGAAGGTTTTGATTTCGATCAAGCCTTGGTTACTATTCCGCTGCGTTCGTTACATCAGTTGGTATCAGAAATCGGACGATCCTAGGGTTCTCCGACGAGGTGATGGCAAACGATGGGAGGAACGACATCACTGCAATCCTTGAACGCATGGAAGCAGCAGCCACGGAACGTATGCGGTTGGACGGAGAGCGTCGCGATCGGCAGCATGCGGAATTATTGGCGGCTTTGGTGCAGATGAGGGTAGGTGGTGGCGGTGATGCCAATCCACAACATCGGGCAGGTCCTCGCGGGGAAAATCTCCACCGTGATGATCCGATGGGCGGGGAGGTTTCTGATAATGATGAAGGTGAGGCCAGGGCAGTGCCTCCACGTGACCAACGTCCTAAGATTAGGGCGGATATTCCGGCTTTTAATGGTGAGTTATCTACGGAAGATTTCTTAGATTGGATTTCGGAAGTTGAAAAATTCTTTCGTTTGATGCGTATTGAAGAGGATAGTAAAGTCCCATATGTTGCTTACAAATTGCGTGGTGGTGCATCTGAATGGTGGGATCAATTGACTAGGCAGAGATTGCGTGAAGGGCAGCCCGAAATTCGTTATTGGAACGAGATGAAGAGGGAGTTACGGGATCGTTTTCTTCCACAAAACCATGATCAGGATCTCTATATGAAATTCTTATCTTGCAAGCAAGGTAGTCGTTCGGTTGATGAATATGTTCATGATTTCCATGCGCAGTCGGCACGCACTGATTTGTATGAGACGGAGTCACAGATGATTGCTAGATTTATGTCGGGTCTACGGGTCAATATTAGACATCACATAGAGTTGTTTACTTCCTACTCTTTGAATGAAACAATCTCTAGGGCAAGGAAGGCGGAGAGACAGTTGGCTACTACGTTTCGTGCTCCGACGACATTTAGGCGATTTGGGGATGGTTCTTCTTCGAGTGGCAAGGGACAATCATCGGGTGTTAATGTTGATGGGGGCAAGGAGATTTCCCAAGTTGCGGGTCCGAAGGTTGATGATGGCAAGAAGACTGCACCTCCGGCACCTACACAAAACCCACCGGCTCGTCGGAACACCAACACACAAGGTAATAATCCTTATGCAAAACATTATGGAGATAAATGTTTTAGGTGTCACCAAACCGGGCATATTTCCAATAATTGTCCACAACCACGGCGAGGAGTTAATGTGGTGGAGCGTGATGAGTATGATGACGAGGTGAATGAAGAGGATGGTGATGTGGTACATGTAGATCCCAATGGATATGATGACGAGGAGGAAGAGCACGAATCCTATGTGGTCCGAAAGCTTATGTTGACTACTCCTGCGGAAGAGGCCAATCCGGAGCGACACAACATTTTTTGCACCAAAGGGAAGGTTATTGATGCTGCAGTTATGATCATTGTTGATAGTGGGAGCAGTGAAAACCTAGTGTCTCGGGGTTTGGTGGAGAAATTGAAGCTTGAGGTACGCAAGCATCCTACTCCTTATTCTGTGGGGTGGATTAACAACGTGAGCACTATTAAGGTACATGAACAATGCCTTATTCCTCTTTCTATTGGTAGCTATAAGGATGATGTGTTATGTGATATAGTAGATATGTCTGCATGCAATGTTTTGTTGGGTAGGCCTTGGCAATATGATCTTGGGGTTGTGTATAATGGCCGGGAGAATTTTATTCGTTTTACGAAAGATGGAGTGCGTTTTCATTTGCATGCCTTGAAAAGTGGTTCTAGTAGTAAACCAAAGGGGAGGCCTATTGTTTCTTTGTGTACTGCCTATGAGTTTGTGCAGGATATTGTGGATGCTCCTTTTGTGTTTGCGGTGGTGCAAAAGGGAGTTTTGGGACAGGTTGGTTTGGTTCCTACGTCATTGCAATCGTTATTGGATGAATTTAGTGTTGTTATGCCTGACGAGCTTCCTGCAGGGTTACCTCCCTTGCGTAATATTCAAAGATAATATTGATTTGGTGCCAGGTGCTTCTTTACCTAACCTTCCACACTACAGGATGAGTCCCGCGGAACATGAGATTTTGCGTGAGCAAGGTGGAAGATTTATTGAAGAAGGGTTATATACGGGAGAGTATGAGTCCGTATGCGAGTCCGGCTCTACTTGTTCCTAAGAAGGATGGTACTTGGAGGATGTACGTGGATAGTAGAGCAATCAACAAGATCACCGAATTAAATGCTGATTCCCGATTCCTCGTTTGGATGACATGTTGGACATGCTTAGGGGTTCCAAGGTGTTCTCCAAAATTGATTTGAAGAGTGGCTATCATCAAGTTCGTGTTCGGCCAGGATGAGTGGAAGACCGCCTTCAAGACCAAGGAAGGCTTGTATGAGTGGTTGGTGATGCCATTCGGGTTGTCAAATGCTCCTAGCACTTTTATGAGATTGATGCATCAAGTGCTGAAACCTTACAATGGTAACTTTTTGGTGGTTTATTTTGATGATATTTTGATCTATAGCAGGTCGGAGAAGGAGCATATGGAGCATCTTCGGGCAGTCCTGCAAACTTTGAGGGACAATGAGTTGTATGTGAACCTCAAAAAGTGTTGTTTTATGCTTGATCATTTGTTGTTCTTGGGCTATATTGTTTCTGCAGATGGTATTCGGGTGGACGAGGACAAGGTCCGCGCTATTCGTGATTGGCCTACACCTACGACAGTCAGTGAGGTTCATAGTTTTCATGGTCTTGCCACTTTCTATCGTCGTTTTATTTGGAATTTTAGCGCTATTATGGCTCCCATTACGGAATGTTTGAAGAAAGGGAAGTTTCAGTGGAATGATGAGGCAACAGCTAGTTTTGCTTTGATCAAGGAGAAATTGTCTAGTGCACCTCTGCTTGTTCTACCCGATTTCTCTAAACCTTTCGAATTAGAGACGGACGCTTCAGTGATTGGTATAGGGGCTGTGTTGCTTCAAGGCAAGAAACCGGTTGCTTTCATGAGCCAGAAGTTGGAGGAAGCTTAAGCGGAAGTGGGTGCTTATGAGCTTGAATTCTATGCGGTAGACTGAGGCCATCAAGCATTGGGAGCAGTATTTGTTGCAGCGTGAGTTCATTCTTCACACCGATCATGAGGCCTTGAAGTATATGAATGGTAAGAAACCGCTTAATCGTATGCATGCTCGTTGGGTTGCTTATTTGCAGCAGTTTACTTTTGTTATTAAACACAAAAGTGGCCAACATAATAAGGTAGCGGATGCCTTGAGTCGAAGGGTCAATTTATTGGTGACAATGGCTAGTGTTGTTGTGGGTTTTGATTGCTTGAAGGATATGTATGCCACTGATGATGATTTTGCAGACGAGTGGGCGAAGTGTAGAGATGGGAATCCTGTCGGATTGTTCTTCTTGCAGGACGGTTTCTTGTTCTATATGGACAAATTATGTATTCCGCAGGGTTCTGTTCGTGAAAGCCTTATTGCAGAGATCCACAAGCAAGGACATTATGGGAGAGACAAGACGGTTGAGCTCGTTGGGAAGAAATATTATTGGCCACATCTCCGTAGAGACACACACAGACTTGTTCAGAAGTGTATGTTTGTCAGATCAACAAGGGCCAATCTCAGAATACGGGTTTGTATACTCCTCTGCCGATTCCGGAAGGACCATGGGAAGATATTTCCATGGATTTTGTGCTTGGGCTTCCGAGGACGCAACGTGCCAATGACTCTGTTTTCGTGGTGGTGGATCGTTTCTCGAAGATGGCTCATTTTATACCTTGTCGTAAGACTCATGACGCTTCTCACATCGCGGGTTTGTTCTTTAAGGAGGTTGTCCGTTTACATGGGGTCCCGAAATCTATTACATCCGACCGTGATACTAAGTTTCTTAGCCATTTTTGGCGTACTTTGTGGCGTATTTTTCAGACGGACTTGCAGTTCAGCAGTTCGTTTCATCCGCAGACAGATGGCCAGACGGAGGTTGTGAATAGGACCATGGGTTCTATGGTTCGTTGTCTTTGCAGTGAGTATCCAAAGAAGTGGGACTTGGCCTTGTCAACGGCTGAATTTGCATTTAACAACATGACAAATCGGACGACGAGGAAGACTCCTTTTGAGATTGTGTATCAAAGGCCTCCTAAGCATACTCTTGACTTGATTCCTTTGCCTAAAGTTCCGGGGTATAGTATTGCAGCTGAAAACATGGCGGAGATGATAGATGCGGTTCAGACGGAGGTCAAGAAGAACATTGAGGCTTCTAATGCCAAGTATAAGGAGATTGCGGATAGGCGGCGTCGTTTGAAGATATTTGATGTTGGCGATCTAGTGATGGTGCATTTGCGTAAAGAACGAGTTCCTCAAGGTACGTACCACAAGCTTCACCCCAAGAAGATTGGACCTTGCCGGATAGTGAAGAAGATCAATGACAATGCTTATGTTGTTGATTTGCCCGAGGGGTGGAATATTTCTAATACTTTTAATGTTTCGGATTTAATCGAATTCCACCCGGATGTTCCTCTTTACTTGGATATGGATTCGGGGACGAATCCTTTTGTAGTGGGGGAGAATGATGTCGTCGAGGTTGGGGTGATACAGGCCAAGGCGAGGCAAGTGGATGATTCTGGACAGGTGGGCGACCGCCCTTGTGTTATGGGCGACCGCCCAGGACAATCAATAAACGGGGTTGGAGTTTCTGCAAGGAAGGGCGGCCGCGCTGCTGGGTAAGGGCGACCGCGCTGAAGACAACGATGCAAGGCTTGAAGGCGCTGTTGATGTGAGCGGCCGCACTGCGTGGGGTGAGCGGCCGCGCAAGTGACGGAATTTCAGAAGTCTGTTTTAATTTTAATTCTGTTTTGGAAACTATGTTGGGTATTTTTGGGATTGTTTTGAATTCCTTTTTAATTTAGGGTTACAGCTGGTTACTAGGTATAAATACTCTTAGGATTTATTTTGTTGGATTAGACTTTTATCAATTAAAATTCATATTTGCATCTTGCAAATTTCTTGGTCAATTCTATTGACTTGCAGAAGGATTTCTTCGGAAGTTCTTGTTATCTTGGGAATTGTTATTCCTTGCAGAAGGTTTTGATTTCGATCAAGCCTTGGTTACTATTCCGCTGCGTTCGTTACATCACAATATTTCTTTAAATTATTTATAATTAACTCAAATAAATTATTTACAATTACCATTTTCAATACTATTGATCATCTAACATTGGGGATAAAAAAATGAGGGCCTTTGCCAAATTCTTGGCCTAGGACCCCATTTATCACAGGACCGGCCCTGAAAGAAGCAGCACACATATGAGAGAAAGCAACGGACATGGTGAATGGTGAAAAGAAGGACCTGGGTGGAGAGGGGATCAGAGTGAGGTTGGGGAAGGGAGAAGAGAGAGGGAGGGTGGTAGTGGCTCGAATGGGGGAGGGAATGAATACAAAATGGGTTTTGAAATATTGTTGGCGACTAAACAGAATTTTCAACCCAATTAAATAAATGGAAAATCAACTTCAATTGAACCAATTTGTTAAGTACGTGCACTATACGTGTTAATTAATTGACATTTTTAACGAATTTCGTCAAAAAGCTCAGAACAACGGGAAAAAAGTTATTTGAGGCCCTGAATTAGCCAAAAGTGACCAGGCCCTCAGTGAAAAACCTCTCCATCATCATAAGTTCAGATACTAAATTGTAATTTGTCCTTTTTTCTAAAACCTTTGAAAGATTTTGTGTAATGTGGGTAGGGGATGGAAACGATAATCCCATCCAATCCACCCATTGAATTTAATAAAAAGTTCCCTAAAGTCACTTCAACCCTCCACCTCCACGTGACTTAACCAACTCACCTAACACTCTTTTTCTTGAAAAAAATCCATCCCTTGCCACCAAGCATTTAACTATTTTCATCAAATTTTAAATTATTATTATCACACTACTTTAAATATTATTTCCTATGTTCCGATTTAAAATTTTTATTTTAACTTGACACTCTTATTAAGGAATGATCATGGCAAAATTGAATAAAAATAATAGTGAATTGATGAGATAATTGTGCAAAATATTATTTATAAAATAAGTATATGAAAAGTAGATAGGTAATTAATATTTATTTTGTGATATACTCCCTCCGTCCCACCTTAGTGTAGACTAAGGTGGTGGGCACAATAACTAATGAATATTATTAAGATAATGAAAATGTGTGGTAGAAAATGAAGAGAGAGAATGAGTGGAGTGAATAGTAGGTTGGTTGAATAAATTGTATGGTGGAAAATGAAGAGAGAGAATGAGTGGGTGGGGTAGGGAAAATAAAAAATAATAAAAAACTTTCTAATTTTGGCAGTCTACACTAAGGTGGGACGAACGAAAAAGGAAAGAAGTCTACACTAAGGTGGGACGGATGGAGTATTATATAAACTTTATTAGGACAAGATTGTTAAAAACAATATCTATCTTTGTCATTATGTTATAAAGCAACTATAACAACCTTAATTGGGACAAAACTGAAAGTAAGAAATTTAAATCGATACGAACGGAGTAGTACTAACAATTTTTAAAATTAAATGTAAATTAAATTTTGATCAACATTCAAATTAATTACTAAAATGAAAATGAGACTAACTTTTTGATATCCAACAAATATATTTCCTTCCTCTCATAGCATAGCAAGGTTGATACCAGGCTTATTTATTTAACACTAAAAATAGGGTAACAATTCAAGTGGATTGATGAAATATTTATTCAACACACTATTTATAATTCAAGTGAAAATTTAGGGAAACGTATTTTTTTTAGTGATTGAAAAAACGTGTTTTTAAATGTGCGGTGACATTTTTGTAAATGAGCGAAACTTCGTGCGCAATGACATTTTTGCAAATACGTGAAACTTTGTGTGTTGGGTCCATAGCCAACAAACCTTCTGTATATCAAGCTCACAGGTTCCGGATAGAGCTGTCAATTCGGGAATACGGGACGGGACGAAATTGTGTTGTCCCACGGCGGGAACGGGACGAGACGGGACGGGACGAAACGGGACGGGACTAAAGTACTCTGTCCCGTCCCAAATCTAATGCGGGACCCGTCGACTAGGAGGGATTAGGCATTGACTAGGCGCCAAGGCCAAGGCCGGCCAAGGCCACGGCCCAATTATGCTTGATATCCCAGCCAAGGCCTCATATATATAGTCACATGCCACATTGTAGTTTGTTTTTCTTTCGAAGTGGGAAAAAATGTTCAAGGCCGGCCAAGGCCAAGCCAAGCCAAGGCCGGCCGAGCCAAGGCCCAAGGCACAGTTTATTGTTTTTCTTTCAATGTGAGAAAAAATGTTCAAGGCCAAGGCCGGGCCAAGGCAAGGCCAACTCATCACCAGCAAGCGTACACGGGACGGGACGGAATGGGCGGGACCGCACTATGTTGTCCCGCGCGACGGGAACGGAACGAAATGGGACGGGACTAAAATATTCCGTCCCATCTCGTCCCATTTGTATGGCGGGACGGGACGTCCCGACGGGACCGTCCCAACTTGACGGCTATAGTTCTGGATAGCAATATTAAAGTCTTATAGATATGAATTAATAAGCATATTTGAATAAGGTCATTACTAACAAACCTTCTATATATCAAGATCAAAGGGATCTAGATAATAATATTAAAGTTTTTTGGATATGAATTAACAAGGCTATTACCAACAAACCTTCTGAATATCAACATTAAATGTTTCTAGATATCATTATTAAAATCTTTAAATAGGAATTAAAAATCACATTTGAAAAAGATCAAACAAACCTTCTAGATATCAATGTTAAAGGTTTTGAATATTCAGAACCTTTGAGATTGATAATCAGAACCTTTGAGACTGATATTAAGAAGGTTTGTAAATAATTGAACTTCGTGCACACTCGATTCATGGCCAACAAATCTTCTAGATATCAATGTCAAAGGTTTCTGAATATCCGTAACCTTTTATATTAATATCCATAATTTTTAATACTAATATACATAAAATTTGTTGACGAAGAAAATATGGAGACCTACAAAAGTCACGTGGCTTTGTCTCATGTTTATGGGTTTAAAAACTCTAAAATATGTTACTTTAGCCATAAACGGGCCTTTAAAGTTTTCATAATTGAAGTGTTGAAAGATAGTCAGTGGTAGTATTTGAGATTATCAGATGTGGTGTTAAAAAGGTCCAATTTGTGGGTTAAAGATTGTTAGTGGGTGTTGCGAAGTTTCAATTATTACAAAAATGACACCGCACATTTTAGGAGAGATACTCATTATTCAATTAGTTAAAAAAACAGGTTAATTAGCATAGGGTTTTTTTTTTTTAATCATCCCAAAAGTATAAGGACATATATACCTAAGACTCAGTTTATATTTTGCCTATTTTGAAAATTAGCAAAGTGTAAATTAGGCTTCGTTTGTTTGTGGGAAAACATTTTCCTCATTTTCGGTGTTTGTTTCGCACCGAAAAATGGGGAAAATGTTTTTCGAAAAATATTTTTCCCACTTTTTTAAGTAAATTGATTTACGAATTTTTTCTAAATAAAACAATTTTCGGAAAATGGTAACACCCTCAAATATACACACACACACCCACGTTACCCACCCCACATCAACCACCCCTACCCCATCACCATCACCACCCCCTGCCACCCAACCCCACCCCCACCCCCCTCGAGTCAAAAAAAAAATCATTTTAAATTTATTTTTAAAAATTCCTCCCCCAATCCACTCACCACCCCTGTCACCCCACCCCCGTTGAGTAAAAAAAAATCATTTTAAATTTATTTTTAACAACTCCTCCCCCACTCCACTCACCCCACACTCCACTCACCACCCCCTGCCACCCAACCCCCCAACCCTCCCCCGTTGAGTAAAAAAAAGTAATCATTTTCCGAAAACAGTTTGCAGTTGAATTTTTTTAAAAAAAAAATTGACCCGACAGGAGGAGGGGCAACCCATCTCATTGGGTAAAAAAAAAGTAATCATTTTTCGAAAAACATTTTGCAGTTAAATTCAAAAAAAAAAGTTTTTGACCCGTGGGGTGGAGGTGGGGTAGGGTGGCAGGGGATGGTGAGTGGATTGGGGGAGGAGTTGTTAAAAATAAATTTAAAATGATCAATAGTTTTTTTTACTCGACCGGGGGGGGGGTGGGGGGTGTGGGTTGGGTGAGGACTGATGGCAGGGGGTGGTGAGTGGATTGGGGGAGAGTTGTTAAAAATAAATTTAAAATGATTAATTTATTTATTTTTTACTCGACCAGGGGATGGTGGGTGGGGTGGGGTGACAGGGGGTGGTGAGTGGATTGGAGGAGGATTTGTTAAAAATAAATTTAAAATGATTATTTTTTTTTACTTAACGAGGGGGGGGGTTTAGGGGGTGGGGGGAGAGGTTGGTAGTGGTGAGTAGGGTGGGGGTGGGGGTGGTGATTGTGGTGGGTAAATTTGTAGTCAATTCAATCGAACATTTTTCGAAAAACATTTTCCTTACCAAACAGTCTAAAACATGTTTATCTTATTTTTCGGAAAACATTTTCATTTTCCGAAAAATATTTTGCAGGAAATCATTTTTCGGAAAATGTTTTACGCTAAACAAACGGAGCCTACTCAAGAATGTAATAAAAAAGAAAATGTGAACCTTACTGTGGATATATTTTAATTAGCGGCTCTTAATTTCTTTATAATAATAATTAATGGAAAAATTATACCAATACAATTTTTCAAGATGTCGTGGATCGTGCTTACCATGTTGAGCATGATATTGAAGAACATAAGAAGAAAATCGAGGTGTTAAGTGCCGGAAAGCAAGGAGAGCGAGGGAGGCAACAACAAGACCAGGATAGTCAAAGTAATACTCCAGAGAATCAACATAGGAGAGTGTGTATTTATTGCCAGAAGGAAGGGCATATAGAAGAACGATGTTGGAGGAAACAAGGAAAGTGTGTGAATTGCAGACATTTGGGTCATTTCCAGAAAGATTGTCCTAAGGCAAATAATCAACCATCGGGGAGTGGCACCGGAGTTGCACAAGGTCAGAAAAGGGATGCTTTAGGGAGGCCTAAGGTTCCAGGCCGTGACTTTTCCATGAATCAGTGATAGGAGGTATCATTTTATATATATATATATATATATATATATATATATATATATATATATATATATATATATATATATATATATATATATATATATATATATATATATATATATATATATATTGAGTTTGAGAGTACGCGCGCTTATAGACCCTGGCTCCTAGTATCTTTATGTTTCTATGCATTTTGTATCGCCATTGCATTCTTATGCTAAGTCCTTGCTTTAAGTGTTAGAAGTATCTGGGGTTGTTTGACCTTCTAGATAGGTAAGTTAAAATTCAGGACGAATTTTCTTTTAGGGGGAGTGAATATCACGACCCTAATCCTAGGTTCTATTTTGAGTCATGCTTCATCATATATTTAGGGTGCATTTCATTCATTTATATGTTTTGCATTTAATTGGTAGCAATTATGTGTTAGTTAGCATTTTTATAACTTATATGATATATTAAAAATGTTAATAAACATAAAATAATTATTTAATGTTATAAATGAAAATATGAGGAATGTGTAGTTAAAATGATAACTTTTGAAAATTATTATTAACTTATTATAATCCTTGAGGTGCTTGGATGTAAAGAGTATAACATAAAGGATTTAATGTGGGAATGGTTTAATAGGTTGAAGGAGGTTAGGTGTAAATAGTTATATTTATCCTTGGAAAAATTGAAAAGCTTCATCATTTGAACAAAAATCCTTCTCAGCTCAAAACTCTTAGTCCAAAAACCAAACCTAGCTTTTCTACTTAAAATTTCCTAAAATATTCTAGAAAAATTCAATCGGCGATCCGTTCATTTCATTGTGTTCGGGAGGAGGAGGGGAGCAAATTCATCCGATTAAAGTTTTCAAGTTTTTAAATTAATTTCGATGTAAGTTATTATATTTTTCTTGAATTGTATGCTCATTTATTGGTTAAGGATGTTGTTGTTGTTAAAGAATGGTTACATGTGATTTTGATAGATTTTCTTGAGTTGGGAAATGGGAAAAAATGGTATTGGCTAACTTGGAAATGGTTTTGGTTTGGTTGCAATGAGTTGAGGAAAAAGGGTAAGTAATATAAAGATTTTGAGGTGAAAGAGTAAGTATTATTTTTCTTCAATTTATGTTCATTTGATATTTCAAGTTAAAAGTATTAGATTATAAATGTTGCATGTTTTGTTGAATCAATTTCCTTGAGTTACAATGGGAAAAAGGGAACTTTGGTTGAGTTGGAAATGGTTTAAGGTAAAAAGAAAAATGGGTTGTGTTATACTGAAAGTTGGGTTTTGATAAGTTTGTTTGAGCTGGAAAATGAGCTTGGAATGTTTCAATTGGAGTTGCTGAAGTTTCAGCTCTGTTTCTGAATTTCTGCTGAGGGCACGAGTCGTGCCCTATGACACGAGTCGTGCCTAGCAGTCGTGCCTTAGCTTGGACGACTGTATCAGAGAGGGTGTAAAATGGTCACGAGTCGTACCCTGGCCAGTTTTGTTGAACTGTTTTCAAAACAATGTAAGTTCAACCAGATAACCTAAATTTCAACAAATTGAACACTATGATCAACGTACAATGTATGAACAATAACATGATGTCTTAACATACCAATTGTGATAATTGAAAGATGTTTATATGTTTGGTTAAAGTAGGTGGGAACCATTGATTCCATTGAACCTAACTTTGTTTAATATCATTATATGATTGTTGATATATCCTTGAATGGTTATTATAAGTGTGTAAACCTTATGTGTTGCACCTTTTGCATTTGTTTGACATCTTTATGAGGTGATTGATTAGGGTTCCCTACTTTGGAATCCTAAGTTTAATTGAATTGGTTCAAGGATGGTTTAGCCTTAGTGCTACTTTAGATTGATACTTGTTATCATGTTGCTATCATTTTAATATGCTTTATTTGTATGATTCCCTACTTTGGAATAATCCATTGGTTGTTTAAGCAAGTAGTGATTACTGTGCTTATATTTGAAAGTACAGCACTTGATTGTTCGGGCTGTGGTATGGGATTATAATGGCAACCGAGTCGAGTTCATTATGATCCATACACTGGTTTCCCATTGTTTCCCCCTTCCATTAGCTATGGTTTGGGTAGTGGACTAGCTCCCCCTTTTTGGGGTGAGGTCTAGTTTCACTCGGGGTTATGACTTTGTGTCATTTTCCCCGTATTGTTGATATTGTGATTGGGGTTCCGAAACCGCTTCTTCAGCTGCTGATGCTGCTCGGATCGTGATATCCTTTTGAGGATGAAATCTTGGCTCAGTATCCTTCTAAGTGTTACATTATTGCACTTATGTGTTACATGTATATATATATCTTTCTTTGTGTTGATAAGAATGTGATATATATATATATATATATATATATATATATATGATGATTGGTTGTTATATGCTTTCCTAATGTGATTGCATATCATATTGTTGCATATATAATAACTTGCTGAGATTTTTCTCATCCCGTCCTTTTATTGCTTTCTTAGATAGAGCCGAACCAGGGGCTAGAACACGTTGAGCACCGAGAGGGCGCCTAGTGGGGATTGTTTTGAGAAAGGTATTTTGTAAGGTTACATTACGTAAATGTATAACCTTGGGTAGTATTCCGAGACTATAACATGTTGTCCTTATTTTGCAACTTTTTAAGAATTGTAAATATTTTTCAACTGGGAACTATGTTCCTTGGTTTGTAAATAAGTGTGTGTGTGTGTGTGTGGTTTGTAAAGGGTGTAATTGGTTTGAAAGTGACGTGAGTTGGGTTTTTGAAAGTAGAAGTAAATGGTTTTAACTTTAGTTGAAATGTTTATCAAAGTTCTTTACGTTAAACAGGTTTTTGAAATTGACAGCTTTTAGAAAGGTCATTTCGAAAGTTTTTTTTTTAAAATGGCGTCTTCAGCACGTGTTCCGACGTGGGGCCAAGTAGGCCCCCGGTTCGGGGCGCGTCACCTACCCTCCCCACCTGTTGGGTAAATTAAATTCAAAAAAAAATTTGACCCGACCGGGGGGGTGGGGTGGCAGGGGGGGTGAGGTCGATTGGGGGAGGAGTTTATTAAAAATAAATTTAAAATGATTAATTTTTTTTATTCGACCTGGGGGTGGTGGTGGTGGTGGTGGGAGTTAGGGTGGCAGAGGGTGTGAGTGAATTGGGGGAGGAGTTGTTAAAAATAAATTTAAAATGATTAATTTTTTTTTACTCGACGGGGGGTGGGGTGGTGGGGGGTGGGGTGGTGAGTGGATTGGGGGAGAAGTTGTTAAAAATAAATTTAAAATGATTAATTTTTTTTTTTTACTCGACGGGGGTAGGGTGGAGGGTGGGGGTGGGGTGGAGTGGCAAGGGGTGGTGAATGGATTGGGGGAGGAGTTGTTAAAAATAAATTTAAAATAATTAATTTTTTTTTACTCGATCGCGGGGGGGGGGGGGGGTGTTTGTTTGTAGGGGTTGGGTGGGAGGGGGTGGTAGTGGTGAGTAGGGGTGGTGGTGATCAACTCAATTGAATATTTTTTGGAAAACATTTTTCTTATCAAACAATCGAAAACATGTTTATCTTATTTTTCGAAAAATATTTTCATTTTCGAAAAATATTTTGTAAAAAATCATTTTTCGAAAAATGTTTTACGCTAAACAAATGGAGTCAAGAGAAAGAAAGAGAGTGTGTTTGTAACGGTTCCAATTTTGTGAAAATACAATTTGTAACGCCATTCCCACCAACCTTGCCGATTAACTAATTAATTAGTAGCAAACAAACAAATGATTTTCCATTTTCATTACACTCAACAGAAATGAGTCTAACAAAGCTCGCAACAGCTCTAACAGTCATCTTTGTGATTTCACTTGTAGCCCTCATCACCCAACTCTTGTTCGTTCTCTGGCGCAACCATGTTTTCCGACGCCAGACTCTCCCCACAATCACCACCCATGATGGCGTGACTGGCGTCGATCACCAGCGCTCCGGTACTGATATATCTCCCGCCGCTGCCGTCTCATCCAAAGAGCAGCTCCTCTTCTTCTTGTGCTTGAGAACTCAGCCTCAAATCGATTTCACCGGAGCGCCGACCGGTGACCAGAACAGATCCTCGCCGAATGACCCGATGATTGATGTTTTCAAGGTGCTTGGTGGATTTCAAGGGCCGTCGAGGGTTTTGTGTACGATAAAGGAAGAGGAGCGAGAAGGAGTTGAGTCGGACGATTCAGCAAAAAGGGTATGTTTGCAAGCTTGTTTCGAGGTCACTCCCGGTGAGGTGGTGCCGGCCGTAGTTGAGAAGGAAGAGGAGGTTGTTGAAACGACGCCGTACTCTACTCCTTGTGCGTCTCCGCTGTATTTTACCCCATTGGCTTCCCCAACTCACGAGATAGAGGCCGGTACGTATCCCCTAGTGGATAAGGTGTGAATGAATCGGTTAGAGCCGGGGCGGATCTAGGCTTATTTGAGGTAGGTTCCTGCCCATTTCAAACTTCAGAATTTTCAAAAAAAAAAAAAACTTTTTTTATCTAAGTCACTGACTTTAAGCCACCGCTTTTTCAAATTCTGAATTCGCGCCTTGTTAGAGTATACTATTAATAATGTTTATTTTCTTGGAAAAAATTATAATTCATTTTAATGCTATTTTATATGCCGTGAAATGAAATTTGCAATGGATGAATTCGTCTGCGTTGATCTGCGAGTTGCCAGAGGTTATAGAGTCGCCGGAGTCAATGTAGGAGTAGCCGTCGACGCCATGGTGGTTGTCCGAGTGGAGGTGCATATTATATTTAGGTTAGATGATGATGATATAATGATGATAATGACAGGTGGAAAATCATTTAAGAATGAAATTAAGTTGACTTAATGATAATTTGCATGCATTGCTATAATTTAAAGTCCACGTACGTTACAGTTTTAAAAACATTATCCTCCTGCCTAATACCTAGTAGCCCAGTGTTTAAAAAAAAAAAAATGCGCACACACACACATATATACTCCCTCCTCCGTTTCATTGATAGCTTCACCTTTTGTCAAAATTGATATTCCGTTAAAAGCTTCACCTTTCTTAAAATGGCAAAAAATCTTTACTATTTCACCCACTCATTATCTCTCCTATTTCACTTTTATACTCACAACACTTTTTAAATTTACTATTCCCTTCACTCATTCTCTTTCTTATTTTACTTTTACACTCACAACACTTACCTTTTTCCTTAATTTGTGTGTCATGCTCAAATGGTGAACCTATCAATGAAACAGAGAGAGTTTACATTAATAAAAATTAAGAAGATAACGCTGCACAATAATCATATATAGTCATTCAAAATATAAATTGCCACATAATATACGAAATATTTTACAAGCATGATAAGTTGAACTCACCTATAATACGTCTAAATTCAACTAGCTTAGCTCAGTAAAAGTTGATATCATAGCGTTAGTAACGGGAGAACTATTAACTTCAAGTACCACCCAAGCCATAGTTTTGCAATTGATATTGTCGGCGCCTTTTACGACCAATAACTTGAGACGCACAAATATTTTTCAAGAATATATTGGATATTGCCCAGTCTCTCATCATTCACAATTTCCCCAAAACGAATAATAGAGTATTACTAAAGTTTAACAATAATGTTAAAAAAAATTTGCTTACAAATAATGTTGTCAAAGTATGATTGGATGTTATGTTTCTAAGACCACTACGCATTAATTCAACATCCAATTAATGTTGCCGGTTGTATTTGTAAGTAAAATTTATAACTATTTTTGTAACCCTACCATTGCTCCGAGTATTGGCTTTTAAAGATAAGAAATGGGTCGGCAATTTAACATCCCAAGTGAAGCGACAATAAAAAATAGCGCAACACAATGGAGAGAAAACATATGCTCACGACAAAGGAGAGAAAACAAGGTGCATTAGACTCTTTAAAATATTATTCGATGAATTAATGAACTCTATAAAATAATAAATTCAATCAGTCCCGATTTGGTCCAATTGAAAAAAAAAATTTGAACGGAATAAAAGTAACGGGCCAGACCGAACAAATGAAGCCCAACATCTTAGACGTTACAAAGGCACTACCATAGAATGGGTCAGTCCAATTGCTACAATACCAAAGGCCCAACGACAATAATCACCTAGCTCATTGTCCGACCATCCGTGGTGCCGACCTAGCTTCGTCTGACATACGATCATCTACTTGTACAATTGCTATCAAGCCAAAGCACAAGTCAGCGCGACCTCGACCTACCACGCGTACGTCCGTCTGCGTCGTTATTTGTAACCGCCTCCTACATTCTCGAAGACAGTTACGCCCACAACATCTTCGTGATTCTAGGAATTTACAATGATCTCATGACACCACTATAAATAACAGACAACATACAACGTTAAAAGGTAATGTCGTATTTGCTATTTTGAATATACGTTATTCATTTCAGTTTATAAGCTCAATACACCATATCTCATCATCACGCCGTAGGGTCTTAGCCGGAGACCACCCCGACAAGTCGTTTGTTCGTGATTTCAGGTCACATTGATTGGAGATCAACCTAATTGTTGGATTAAGACTGATCTCGATCCTTTTCTGCATCATCAATATTAATTAATAAAATAATAAATTAATAACTTTTAGGAGACCCCTATATAATTTTAGGTCCCACAAAATTATAATTATTAATAATTAGAAATTAAATATAATTATTACAATTTAGTGAATATATTACTCTAATTTTTTTCATTTAGTTCAAATCATGTGTGTAATGAAGTCAAAGTTATCATCAACTTACAGTGCCTTTCAACTTATTATGTACGTACAATAAATTAAGATTATATGAAAATTAGAAATTCGTTAAATCGGCTAAAAACTCTTTAAGATAATAATTATCAATTTATCGATAAATCAATAATACGAGTACTATAAATTAATAAATCTCATTGATCCTAATATTATTAATTTAAGGAAAAATTACAAAATAGGGCCTAAAGTCCATTGAGAGATACCAATTTGGAGCCTGACTTTTCAATTTTAGCAATTTAGGGTTTGACTTGCCTACTTTTGACCAGTTTGGGGCTTTTTGACGATTTTCGTCCAAATTTCCGTAAATTGAACACGTGCGCTGCATGTTAAATTGAGTTAGATTTTTTCGCTATTTTGCGTTAATTGAAATTTACAAAATAGGGTTTGAAGTACACGGAGAGGTATTAACTTGAGGCCTGACTTTTCAAGTCTAGCAATTTAGGACCCTATTTGACTGTTTTTGACTAGTTTTGAGCTTTTTGACGATTTTCGTCTAAATTCCCGTTAAGTGACCACGTGCGCTGCATGTGAGTTTGAATGAGGGTCTTTTCTTCACTTCACATTCAAGGTATGCTACCTTTTATTCTTTTCAATACTCCTAAAAGCCTTCTTTTGTCTTCTTTTCAATCCATGATCAATTTTGTCCTCGTTTTTATTATTCTTTCATATCAATTCAGGTATGACTGCCTTTGATATTGCGCACATCTCTGGATGACCAAATACGTTTATTCCCCAAAATATACATTGAATCCCACTTTGCACCTTCGCATGAAATTCGTTCCAATGTCATACCTAATGTTTGAATAATCCCACTCTACCCCGTAGATACTAACAATAGTTAAAAATTTAATGAAATTTGTCATGTTAATATCAAATGATGGGTATTTACGGCTTTTGACTCCTAAACTCAAAGGCTTAAATGTCATTTAGCCCCTAAAAGCTCTGAAGTCTGGAAAATGCTTTTTTTTTTTTGTCTTTTATTTTCAGTAATCATTTTTTCTTTCATCACCTTGACAACCATAACCATCACCATCATCAAATCACCGCCAACAAACTGTCACCGTTACCACCACTACCTTAAATTAAATCAAACACCTGATGCTGCCCAAAAATAATGGTTGGGGCTTGGACCAAGGTCAACAGCGGGAAATGATCCAGCAGGCCCAAAGCAAGTCAAGGCCCAAAAAGAATATAAGGATAAAGGTAGCCCAGTTGAGGTTTGTGGGAAACGGTGCCGATAGATGTCCCACTAAGGTCAATAAAAGGGAAAGCCCAAGGAAATACATGCGAGATATTGGTTATTGAGTGGCGAGATAATGAAGCAAGCCGACAAGATAATAGCGTAAGAGGAGAAGCCGAGATATTAAGTCGAGGCGACACAATATTCAATTATCCGTATTCGACGAGAGACAAAACTAAGGGGATCGACTCATAAGAGGCGGCATATAAATATCTAGGAGGTGGGACCCATAAAACGGTTGGGCATTGGGAAAGGTGATCACGTGTTTTGGAACTATTCTCATAAGTGACCAATAGAGTGTTGACACGTGGAAATAGGTATGGAACGTGAGGAGGTCATGTGCAAGGCACGAGGGAAGGGGTATATATATGATGGATAGTCTTCATTGGCAAGTTACGTACACACCTTCACCCACAAACACTTTTCCCTATTATTCAGATTTATCACCTCAGACAAACACTTATCCTCACGCCGGAGGGGCTTACGCCGGAGTCGCCCCCGGCTTAGTTGACGTTTGTGCTTGTACAGATTCGAAGAAGGAGCCGGAGCAATCCTATTCCGACTACAACGGCCGTGTTGTCGCTGAGGAAATTCCTGGCAACATTAATTGGTTCTGTTGCCGGGACTGATTCTCTTCAACGGTTGGAGGTTTGCCGGCGGTAGGTTGGTAAGTGTTGAGTGCTGTCTGTAGATTTGGGGGCTTGGTTCGTGTTGAGAAAGATTCATTTGGTGTGATGAGCTTTCGGTTGATTTGGTTCGTTGGAGCTCGTTTATTTTGATTATTGTTGTTGTTTAAAGTAATTATTGTTCATAAATTTTTCTTGGGTTGAAGTATTGGTGATTCTGATATTATTTGATTGGTTGGGTGCCACATTTTTGATTTAAAAGTGTTTATTTGGGTTGAGGTGGATTGGGAGGTAGTTGTTTATCTTGGAGTTTGGTGTTTTGGGGATAATTTGCTGTTGAGCAATTGTTGAAGTATTTGAAGGTTATTTCTTAGTTTCTGGGTTTAAATCTTCAAATCTTCATAAGATTTGCAGATTTTCAAAGTTTGGGTTCATCATCTTTGATTACGTGTGAAAAAAATAAATGGCAACTCTTGAGAAAGGGATAGTGGGGCAAAAGACAATGGCGGAAAGGAGTTTATCCCACCTATTTCGGGTCTTGGAAATATGGGAACTGGCGGATCAAAAGAAACAACTACCTTGCAGTCAGTTATTCAGGATGAAAGAGAGCGAGATACGAGAATCAACCTGATCACTGACTTAGGAGGGAACGATGACTGGGAGGAAACAGAAAGCATGAGGAATAAGTCGGCGATCATTGTCGTTGATGAAAAGGCGGAAGATGTAGTTTTGCGAGAAAGAAATGATGAGCGAGATTCAGAGATGGAAATGGTGGAGGAAAAATCAGAAGGGAATTTGATGGCGCTAATGGTGATGCAAGCCGAGATGGCCTGGTCAAGATCCGCGGAGTTTGTGAAAATGAGGGAGCCCCTTATTGAGCAGATAGTGAATTCTGATAGTGAGGAGTGTGATGAAGAGATTGTAGTAGAAACACCTGAAGGAGTGTTGCTGGTCGGGAGAGATAAGGGGGAGAGCAGCGACAAAGGTGGTAAGGGATGTGTCATTAAGAGGAAGGCGACAGAGATGGAGGTAGATACATTGCAAATGCGAGATGAGCCGGATATTCAGACGGCGGAGGAATTAGAGGAGGTAATTGTTAATGATGAATATTCAGAGCAGAAAATGAAAATTGGGAAACAGTTGGGAAAGGATGAGCGGGATAAGTTGGTTAATTTTTTGCGGAATAACACTGATGTGTTTGCTTGGAAACCGGAAGATATGCGGGGCATAGACGAGAATGTCGCCCTTCACTGTTTGAACGCTGATCCAAAGGTAGAGCCCTTTAAACAGAAGGTGAGATATCTTTCTGCGGAAAAGGAGAAGGCGGTAATCGAAGAAGTTGAGAAGCTATTAAAGGCGGGAATCATTGAAGAAATTACTTATCCAGTTTGGTTAGCCTGCCCAGTTATGGTGTTGAAAGCAAACAAGAAATGGCGGATGTGCATCGACTTCAAAGATTTGAATACAGCTTGCCCTAAAGATTGCTATCCTTTGCCAAAAATTGACAGGTTGGTGGATTCCATTGCGGCACATAGAGTTTTTAGTTTTATTGATGCGTACTCAGGATACCATCAAATTAAGATGCTTGAAGAGGACAAGGCCAAAACAACGTTTAGAACCCCCATTGGCAACTTTTGTTATAAGATGATGCCTTTTGGCTTGAAGAATGCTGGGGCAACGTATCAGAGGATGGTGAATAAGGTATTTAAGTCGCAGATTGGGAGAAACGTAGAAGCCTACATTGATGACATGGTGATTAAGACTAAGGAAGAGGATCATTTGGTGGATCTCGCTGAGACATTTGGTAATTTAAGAAAAAATTCTATGAAGTTAAATCCCAGCAAATGTACTTTTGGAGTTACAGCGGGAAAGTTTTTAGGATTCTTAGTAAACCGCCGCGGCATAGAGGCAAATCCGGAAAAGATCCAAGCTTTAATAGATATGAAGTCGCCCAGAACGATCCAAGAAATTCAAAGGTTGAACGGTAGGGTGATAGCCTTGGGGCGATTTGTGTCGCGATCGGCTGAAAAGTGCTTGCCATTTTTTAAGGTGTTGAAAGGGGATCAAAAGTTTTCTTGGGATGAGAAGTGCGAGGAAGCTTTTCAGAGGGTAAAAGAATATTTGGGAAAGCCGCCAATTCTATGTAGCCCTGAAGAAGGCGATCATTTGTATGTCTATCTTGCGGCCTCGGACCTCGCAGTTGCGACAGTATTGATAAAGGAAGATGGCGGCATGCAGAAGCCGGTGTACTATGTTTCAAAAGCTTTGAGTGAAGTGGAGGCGAGATACTTTAATGCGGAGAAACTGGCTTATGCTCTGGTAATTGCGACTCGGAAGTTGAGGGCCTATTTTCTATCTCACCCCGTCACTGTATTAACCGATGCCCCCTTGAGGAAGATTTTGCAGCAACCTGACTCAGCGGGAAGGCTCCTCAGATGGTCGATTGAGTTGACAGAGTTCGACATTCAGTATGAAGCGAGAAAGGCCATTAAGGCACAGGCTCTAGCAGACTTCATTCTTGAAACTTCATTTACTTATGAGAGGGAGGAGATAAAAACTCAGGGAGATAAGAAAAGGAAGGCTAAGTCGCAGGATCCTAAAGCCGAAGAAGAACGGGAAAGACCAGCGGGTTGTTGGGAGTTGTATGTCGATGGGTCTTCCTCTAAAGACAAAGGAGGAGCTGGAATATCGCTGAGTTCACCGGAGAAAGATTGTACATACGAGAAAGCCTTAAGATTCAAGTTCAATATGTCGAACAATCAAGCAGAATATGAAGCACTGGTGGCGGGATTGGAGCTATGCCAGGATATAGGGGTTAAGCAAGTAATAGCCCATTCTGATTCTCAATTAATTGTTAACCAGGTGAAGGGCAGATATGGGGTGATGAATCAAACCTTGGCAAAGTATTGCAACATAGCAAGACAGATTTTGCAAAGTTTCAGTTATTGGGAGTTAGTGCAGATTGATAGAGAGAAGAATGAACGTGCCGACATGCTGAGCAAGGCCGCCTGCGACAAAATTGAAGAATTGCCCAAGAAAATTGTGGTAGAATTTGTGGAAGAACCAGCATACGATAGGCCTTTGATTATGGAGTTAGAAGTAGGCGAGAAAGATTGGGTTTGCGAAATGAAGGATTATTTGAAAAGGGAAGAGTTGCCCCAGGATGAAGACAAGGCGAAAATTATTAAGAAATTGTCGCCAAGATTCACAGTGCAAGACGGGATATTATATCGCAAATCTTTCTCATGACCCTTAATGAGATGTGTTGAGCCGGGTAAAATGGATAATGTCTTATTTGAGGTACATGAAGGAGTTTGTGGCGGTCATCCAGGAGCAAGAACATTGGCAAATAAAATAATGTTCCATGGATATTACTGGCCAACGTTGAAGAAGGATGCGGAAGAATACGTAAGGAGATGTGATCAGTGCCAGCGACACGCCAATATCCCTAGCCAGCCTGCGACAGAGCAGACACCTATTATAGCGGCTTGGCCCTTTGATATGTGGGGGATTGATCTTATAGGGCCTTTTCCCAAAGCCAAAGGAGGAGCTCAAATGGTGGTGGTAGCTGTTGATTATTTCACAAAATGGACGGAGGCCAGGGCATTAACTTCTACCACTGAAGACCAGATAATTAGATTCATAACGGAGGAGATACTTTGTCGATATGGAATGCCGCGAGCAATTATTTCGGATCATGGGCCGCAATTCAGGAAGAAGTTTCATGGTTTTTGTTCGAATTTGAATATCAAACATTGGCAGTCCGCAGTTTATAGGTCGCAGTGTAATGGACAAGTGGAAGCAGCCAACAAACAAGTCCTTGAAATTTTATGCAAGAATATAGAGAAAAGGGATGGAGCTTGGTTGGAAGAATTGTCTACCGCCCTATGGTATGTCAGAACGACGGTGAAGGGATCAACAGGCGAGACAGCGTTTGCATTAACTTATGGCTCCGAAGCAATGGCTCCCGCAGAAATGGGTCTGCCCACTCATAGAGTGACCTATTATGACGAAGTGATGAATGGCGACAGAAGGTGTAGCGAGTTAGATCTATGTGATGAGAAGAGGCTTAGAGCGAGATTGAGGATGATCAATTATAAGCAAAGGATGAAGGCTCAGCACGACAAAAGGGTGAACAAAAGGTCATTCTGTGTAGGGGATTGGGTGCTGAGGAGCCGCAAAATTAAGGGAGCAACGGTGGGGTTTGCCAAGTTAGATCCAAAGTGGGAGGGTCCCTTTCAGATCGCCAAGATTGTGCGAGAAGGAACGTATCATTTGAAGGAGGAGGGCGGTAAAGATGTACCAAACGCGTGGAGCGTAGATCATCTCAAGCGATATTATCATTGAAAAGATAAAGGTAATTTGTCTATTCAAAGTTATTCTTATGAGAATCTGTTTAAAGGTAGTTTTGATGAATATATGAAGTTTATTCATGAATGAAAAGTTACACAGATCTTGAATGCTTTGAATAAAATAGAAATATCTTGAATGAAATTTTACACATGTCGTGAGTATTTTGAATAGAAGGAAAATATGAAGTTTATGGCTCAAAATTGTTTTGCTTTCATTATACTTTGCTCTATAATAATGTTCATGAATAAATCGCTAAGAGTAAAGTTGCCTAAAGGCAACTTCACTTTTTCGATGGGAGTATATGTATATGATGATATCTCGCCAAAGGTAAGAAGGTAAAGAGTTTTTGATGAACTATCAAAACAATTTTTGATGAATTATTAAAATAAATTGATGAAGAAAAAGAGAAAAGAAAAGTAAGCCGCAAAGTATCATGTGAAAGAAAGTCTACGGACTATAAAAAAGAAAGTCTATGGACTATAAACAAGAATGAAAGTCCCATCTCGCCTGTATGGCATGTATATGGATGCGACAATAAACAGGAATGAAAGTCCCATCTCGCCTGTATGGCATGTATATGGATGCGACTATAAACAGGAATGAAAGTCCCATCTCGCTTGTATGGCATGTATATGGATGCGACTATAAACAAAAAAGTCTACGGACTATAAAAATGAAAGTCTACGGACTATAAAGGAGAAAGTCTACGGACTATAAAAAGGAAAAGTTTAAGGACTATAAAGGAGAAAGTCTACGGACTATAAAAAGGAAAAGTCTAAGGACTATAAACGAGAAAGTCTATACCGACTATAAACGAGAAAGTCTATACCGACTATAAACAAGAAAGAAACCCATCTCGCCTAAATGGCATGTAAAGATGCGGCATTGTAAGTACCCCAATCTGGATCACACCCTTTCACACACACGGGAAACACCGCAGACTCATCAACACAGTCTCGACGACCCCTCTCACTCAAAACCCTCTCTAAACCCCCAACCAAACCAAGGGAGGAGCCTTTCTGGGATAAAAAGGGACAAAAGGACCTTTCGGGAATTTTCAGGAAATTGGGAAAGCAATATTGGTCCGTACGGACCTCTTTGTTGTCATAATTACTGAATCTCCTTAAAGTCCACAATATTCCCTCAAATCCCGGGGAAAATGATTACTCCCCTGCAGAGTTGGTCCGTACGGACCTCTTTGCATGCAAGATGGTCCGTACGGACCTTATTGCTCAGGGGACACCATAATTGCAAATATTCCTCCATCATCACGCATTCCCTCAAATCGAGGAAAACCAAAAACCGGATTACCGTGGAGGTCCGTACGGACCTCTTTGCACCAAATCCGCACTATAAATAGAGGGCTCCCCCTCCTCATTTTCACACACCTCCCACTTCTCTCTTCCTCCCTAGGCCTTCCGGCTTCCCCTCTAAGTCCTTTCGAGGCATTCCCGCCCCTTTCGGATCCTTCCGAGGCCTTCCGAGCCCCCTCGTGGTGCTCCGAAGCCTCCCGAGCGCTCCCGAGACGCTCCCGCGCTGCCCCGAGGCACTCTCGAGGTACTCCGAGGCCCCTCGTGGTACTCCGAGGCCTCGCCCGGTCTTTCCACGGTGTCCCGGCTCTTTCCGAGTCAAACCGACGATCCCAAACCACGCCGAAACTCGCCCGAGTGACTCCCGCCACCACAACGCACGCCGAACCTCTCGCCCGAGTGATCCCGACGATCCCCACGCACGCCGAACCTCCGCCCGAACGCAGCCTACAACCTCAACTCACGCCGAAACTCGTCCGCGTACAACCGGTCCCTCCCGAAGCAATCCCGATCCATACCGAACGCTACTCCGACCTCAAACACTATTCCCCATGGAAGACAGACACGAACCAACATTGGTAAGGCTTCCTTCCTATACTATTTCAATACATTTCCATACATAGCATACAATGTAGACATCCGATACAAAGATGCATTTTTAAAAGCACACACACACACACACAACATTTAAAGGATATTAGGGGTATCCGAAAGACTCGTTTTACGAGGCTACTCGGGTGAGCTCTAATATTCTAATATTCTCTTCCGGGAGTCATCCGACCTCCGAACTCAAAATCTCATCACACAAAAACAGCTTTAAAATTATCTTTAAACCGATGCCCTTTTTCAATGTTTTGGGCTTAATAATAAAAACGGCGTGGCAACTCAAATGCGAAAACAAAAACGGCGAGAACACCGCTCCAACGCGAAAGATTGCCGGATGCCGGGGCGCGATTGCTTTCTCGGATCCCGGGTAATTTCGGTTGGCGACTCCATTGGGAGAATTTTGTTTTAAAACTTTTAAACAAAACAAAAGATTTTTAAACGATGATGAGGGTCAAACTTTCATTTTACCCCTTCCTTTAACTCGTTGTGTGTGTGTGCACGTGCTTCGTTTTTATTTTACAAAAAAAAAAAAAAAAAAAAAATGCATCAATATACATCTCGTGCATACATTTAAAATTCTTCAAAAACTTCGTTTTACTCGTAAAAGAATTTTAGAGACCGCACACTACGCGCACCGCCGCCTCGGTTACACCGCACTCTACTCACACCGCCGCTCGGTTACACCGCACGCTACGCGCACCGCCGCCGGATACACCGCACACTACAACCCTCAACCCGGAGTGGTCTCGCTTGCAGTCCGTTAGGTCTTCCTAGGCCTCTTGGACGCGCACGGATCATTCCAAACATCCCATCCTAGCCAAGCGTCAACCCCGCACGTTTGAGTCTTGAGTCACACTCTCGTCCGCATTCGGTTGGTTTTTACCAGCCCGTGTCATACAAACTGATACATATACCATGCCGGCCATTTTTCGAGTCAAGGCTCGGAACTCAAGATCCCTTGCGCAAGCAAAGCGATGAAAGGTCATGCTAAAATCTTGACCTCGATCTTGATTTCCGGCTACACCTGCACGATGTTCCGTCCCTGATATACATCCATGCTCGCATGACACCATGTCATCACGCTTTGATACGTCGCCCATGACGATATGACCCACCTAACGCCTAACGTCACGCATCCCTTGCGCAAGCAAGGTAAAGAGAGGTCATGCCGAACTCTTGACCCGATCTTGACTCAATGGCCGGCTCGGTTCACTATTCACATGGCTAACGCATCAAAACGAACATGACAGCTCGGTCCTTAGGTTCGATTTTTCTTTTAGGCCGGTGGAAACCGCTTGCACTATAGGACCCTCGCCGGGGCCGTCCACCCCGGGATGTCGAAATACTGTGTGCAAAACGAGGGGCTTATAGCCGCACGTATGGTCTCCATCGACCCAGATCTAGCATAGTTGCGAAAAGAAGAGCAATCTTTTCCAACCTACCTAGATTCTCGAGAAAACATGTTTTAAGTAAATTAAAACAACAAAAAAAATCGTAAAATAAAAGAAACGGAAACCGCATGCCACGTGAGCTTTCCCCTTTTATCCCGTTAGGCCATTCCCGTGTCTAAACCTTGCCCATCACCCTCCAGCCTAACAGAGAGTGGTCGAGAGTACCCGGAACCCGTCTCCTGTCAAACAAAGAAGGTCCTACCTCCTTCCTCACTCACCAGACACCGTCAAATCCCCATGGCCAAGTCAAATGGATAACAACGATGAGAACGGGACCTTACCCCCAAGAAATTTCCCAACATTGGAAGAAGTTTGGTGTGTCCTCATGGCTATTGAGAAACGTCAAGGTGAGCAACAAGCTCGATCGAAGGTGCCATGCACCACTTCTAACCTTAGCCACCCAACTACCCGGGGCTTCCCAAGCCATGATCGCTCCTACAGCCTCTAACATCTCTCATTGTCTCCCATAAGTCAACCTCGTTACCCTCATACGAGCCATGCCTATGACGTAAGGCCACAAGACCTTCCAGAGGAAAGCTTGCCCATCCAGCCTCCCGAGGTCCCGTACCACCGCCGAACAACGAACACATCTCGGTGGGACGCCTCGCGACAGGCTTGTCTCGGAAATGGAATTCCAGGATGCAATGAACGAGGGCCGCCCTCGACGAAAGAAGAAGCTATCTTCTCAACAAAAACCGAAAAGAGGTATGAATCCGTGATCCCACGCCGGAACCCTTGGAGAACCCTCAGAAAGTTTGACTACTACGTCATCTACTCCAAAGAAGCCTAGCTCGCACAAGGCCATGGCAATGTTCGCTCCATGATCACGGGACGAGCCGCACCGCCACCGAAGGCCCGAAGGTCCGTATAATCCAACCCCGTCTTGGGAAGATCTCAAAGCCACTATTGATGCTTCGCAAAGGCTATGACAAGGAACGAATTGAAATGCGCAGCCTCGGCCTTACGCCAATCGTGCTCCTCCCACTACGTAAATAGGAGAGACAAGCAAAACCATAAGTCCAGAGGTGAATGTTCGACACGTTCCTGGCCAAATCCCAGCCAATCCTCCACGGACAGACAAAAGGCCGCCCATACCCGAGCCACGAACCGAAAAGGGACCCTACGCCAAAGAAGCCGAAACCTTGGACCCAAAGGTTGAAGATCCCGTCTTGACACGCCTCAAGCGCACTCAAAGCTAACATCTCACTCCGGTCCTTACTCACTTCATCTTACCCGCACAAGCTCAAGTTGGAAGAAAGCTCGGCCTGCACTACGGTTCCCATCACAAAGGACACCCGATGAAGCAGCTCGTATGATTGGCAACGTCAATTACAAAGAATATCATCACCTTCACGTAGCTCGACCTTCCAAAATTTGGGGCCGACCACAACGAGCCTCTCTACATAACAGCTCAACCGGACGAGCGCCGTCTCCCACGGGTGTTGGTAGATGGGGATCATCCATGAACGTCCTTCCACCAAAATGATGGATTTGCTAGGGATCAAAGCAACCGATCTAAAGCCCTCGACTGTGCAATCAAGGCATACGACTCAACATCCCGCCCGCCTTGGGAATAGCCACCTTGAACTCCGTGGTTTGGAAAACAAATGGTCCCGACGCATTTCCAAGTCATCGACATCCCAATCACATTCACCGCCATTTTGGGACGCCCTGCTACACCGTATCAATGGGGTGGCATCCACTCTTCATCGCTGCGTAAAGTTCGTCCAAGGAACAGATCTTACCATCATCTACGGTGATAGCATAGTCAACGAAAGGACCGAAACAAACGGCGTCCCGGTTTTAGAAATCAAACCCGACGATGATGGCATGATGCTAACAGGTTCACCATCGAAAGCCCAAAGGCCCAAGTGTGCCACATAGACCTCGCCTTTGATTTGGGACAAGATCCCTCCCCCGATGAAAATGATGAAGCACATGAACTACATCCCTGGGCTCGGCTTGGGAAAACGCCATCGTGGCACTCAATGTATCATCAATATCAAAGAACGTAATACCCCGCACGGCCCGGGATACTCTCCTACTCCCGAACACATTGCGGAGGACAAGCGAGCCGCACGAAAACGCTCCACGTATAACAAAAGAGGCTTGCACGCAATCTCCGATCTTCGTCCCCACAGCCTTCGACATGACCAAGTACTTCACAAAGAAGGCCGGCAACTTGGAAGAAGATCCGTAAAAGGGAACAGAGCCGATCAACGCCAAACAAAGCCGGCCGACAACCATGGACAAGCTCCAGCAGAACCTCGGCAAGATTCAGCAGGCCTCAAGCCAAATCCCGTCCGAAGAGCATTCTCGACACACCGCCTCGCCGGATCCACAACCACCACTATTCACAATGAATTTTGGTTCGGGAAAACCCCTCTTTCGCGTAAGAACTCGAAAACTCTCTCGTCAACACTCCCGCCTTCAACAAGCGGGACGAGTCCGCATTCGAGCTAGTAATGCCCAAGACAAAGCAAAAGACTCCGCAGACGATGCTTGGGACGAGCCACCGCTCCACCTCGCTTCTTCAAAGAAGAAATCGAGATGCCAAATCTAATCGATTTTGTTTCGATAACTCTATGATAGCAATGATCGGGAACGGTGACATAAAGCCCTTCAAGCCCCATCTCCTATCAAGCTCATTGCCACTCAATAACCGGGCCACCTTCTCCCACTCCACCGCCAAAGAAAAAGGACATGATCGAACAACTTGGTCTCGACCCTCGAGTCCTAGAGTCTAGTGTCAAAACTCATCCCGAGTCCATTAGCTTTGAATTTGAGTCTCTCGAGTCATCCGATGGCCTCACGCCGTAAGATTACGAACTCATTGCCAATAATGTATTCCCGTATGCTCTTAATGAATGCTTCGATCTTTCCGAGTATCCTCTCATCGCATCTTTAACAACCGATAAATTAACTAACACACAAACAAGCTAATAACGATTCACTTGATAAAGAAGCGTACACATTAAACGAACAATACATTAAGCAAACATTTAAGCATGTTGTCAAACGAGAGAAAACCGGGCCCAAGCCGCCGAGAAGGTTTTAATCACAACGATTTGCAAGATTGCCGAAGAGCCAAAGAGACGCAAGTCCGACGCCATTTCCAAAGACAAAACCGCATCTTCCAATACCTCAAGAACGGGAAACCACCTTCATGAACAAGGAAGACCCACACACAAGGGGTCAAAACCAAGAGCATCATGGCCCTAAAACGCCTTGCCTCTCACTTCGTCATCCTCGGGACATGCTATACAAGAAACGCTACCACGGGCCACTCCTACGCCGCATCGCCCAAGAAGAAGCAAGCAAGTTCATGAACGAAGTCCACAATGGGGCTTGCGGTCCCCACATGAACGCCGCAGCCCCGATGCAAATCATTCTCGTGATGGGCTACTACCGGATCTCCATGGAGGCGCATTGCATCCACTTTGTCCGAAGCCGCGACAAGTGCCAACGGTTCTCCAACCTCAATCATCCGCCGCCCCACGATCTCTACCGCATGACTACACCTTGGCCCTTTGCCACTGGGAATTGACGTCATCGGGAAAATCGCTCCGCCAGCAAAGAATCGGTCACGAAGTTCATCTTAGTAGCCATCGACTACTTCACCAAATGGGTCGAAGCCAAGTCCTACAAGGTACTCACCTCCAAGAAGGTCGCGCATTTCCTCAAGGAAAACATCATATGCCGATACGGCATCCCAAATGAGGTCATATCGTACAACGGCTCACACTTCAAGGGGAATTCGGCTGCATCGCCGGCTGAATTCAAGATCACACGCCACAAATCTTCTCCCTACCGGCCACAAACAAACGGCGCCGTGGAAGCAAAGAAACAAAACCTCGAACGGATCATCCGAAAATGACCACCCGAGGACGAGATTGGCCCGAGAAGCCGCACCTTGCACTTTGGGGCTACCGCACATCGGCCGTAATGCCCACGGAGAAACCCCATTTGCCCCGACATACGGGATGGAAGCAGCCCTTCCCATCGAGCCGGAAATTCCCTCACTCCGAGTGCCGCCGGAAAATGACATCAACGAAGTCGAATGGCTCCGGCCGACATGACGAATTGGCTCGCTAGACGAGCGACGACTAAAGGCCATGGAACACGTCCGAGCCTATCAAAGCAGATGGCTAGAGCTTTCGACAAGAAAGTCAAATCCCGAGACATCGTGGAAGGTGACCTTGTACTCAAAGAAAAGCCTCCCACTCGAACCAACCCACTGGGAAAATGGGAACCCACATGGATCGGCCCTTTCGTGGTTCAAAAGATCTTCTCCTGAGGCGCCATGAAGCTACCGTGCACCTAGACGGCAATCCCTTCATGAATCCAAATAACGGAAGCAAACTTCGCAGATACTTCGCCTAAAGAAGAACAATCGTGCATCTCTTGGCACTCCATGTAGTGTCGAACTACGTGCACTGAGCCCTCTAGTCCGGGGGAACGTAGGCAACCTTAATTGGTCCGGTCTAAAAATACACAAAAAGTCAAAAGTTTGAATGTCAATCAAGACCTCCATCAAGCTACGCACTTTTCAAGAACACGCCCCAACAAGCCACCTTGACCAAGTCAAACGACGGCGGCAACATCAAAGGACATCCGAGGGTCACTCAAAGATCAAACGATCGACTCATGTTTGCTTCCAAGCCAGGGCTTGTCTTCGCCCTCACGCGCTTCAAAAAAAAAAAAAAAAAAAAAAAAAGAGCTCGAGCAAGGGCTCACAAAAAAAAAAAACAAAACACAAAAGAAAGAGAGCTCGAGCAAGGGCTCACAAAAAAAATAATAAAAAAAGAGAGCTCGAGCAAGGGCTCACAAAAAAAACAATAAACAAAAGAAGCTCAAGCGTAAGCCGCAAAAAGAGGTCAAGAGCCCGACGCCAACAAGAGGCAAGGAAGCTACGAAAAAGACCGTCAAAACGACTTGTCGTGGAGCATTCAACCTCTCGCCCAAGCACAAAGCCTCAAGCAAAGGAGATTGCCGTCATGGCCTGCATCGTCTTCACCCGCAAATGCAATGTAAAAGTCCAAAGATGGACGCCGACAAAGTGCACAAAAGCAAAGGCAAACAAGAGATCTTGCGTCTCGACAAAGCTTTAAAAGTAAATCACAAATCACTAACGGTTACAACATTTCTTGATGAGTTCAAGCACGGTCTACTCTCAAGTTCACAACATGCTAAAAGACAAATTTTTAATACATTTAACTAATAATGTGTTTGCAAATGCAATGAATGGATACCTAGAGGTCATTCCGCGCCATCTCGCGCTTGTCCCCTCGCCATTCTTTCCTTTCTTCCCTCGTCCCCGGCGAGTCTTCTTTCGCTCCACGTGAACCAACTCGCGTCTCTCGCCCGAGATCCGGGGTCCTCCCCGTAGAGTCAAACAATCCAAGAGCTCTCGTGGCTTCATTCGCCCGTGCTTCGGCTCGGATCTCCTCCTCGCGAGTCCGTAAAGAGGACCTCTCCCCGTCGCCGGTCAACTCTAGTCTCGTAGTCAAACAAAGTGTCTCCCGTCACATCCAAAGTGGTCGACTGTGCTTCGGAACTCCTAAGGCAATAGCTACTACGGCAACCGGTCCTGTAATCGCTACACGCCCGCTCTCCAAGACCACTTGGGATCGCCCAACACGCCGCTTCATACCAAAGCCGTACCGAGTCGTCAATACGACGCTCCCCGACGTCTAAGGAGTACCACAGAGGGAAAGCGGAATACTTCCATACCCTCGTAAAATACAAGAAGGCACCCGAAGCCGCCATACAAAGAGGAACTACCTCCGCAAAGAGCAAGGTCATCCCACCAACAAAGGCTCCCGCTTCATCCCAAACCGCCGGAAACAAGCGACGGAATATAGAAGGAGGACCAAGACAAACCTCGGAACTCGACAACGTAGGACCCTTCCCGCAAGATCCTCCCTAGTCTCAATCCTCCAAAGGAACCCACCGGATCTCGATGCGTACCAAGCCGTGCCATCCATCTCTCCCAGCGGATCGATCCATATCCAACACAAGAGGTCGCCGAGCAAATGACCACGGCTAAACGACGTCGGAGCCTCTGGGCATGGCCTCGAAGTCTCTCTCGCAGCCACAAGGTGAGCAAAGCGGGGCTTCCTCTCATGAAACGATCCCTGCCGCTGACTGCCGATACCATGAAGAGTCTCCCCAAAGACCAACGGGACAATATCCTCTCCACTCCGCAAAGCGTCCCTACCACATCTAGCAAAGCGCCATCACAAATGCCAAGGGAGCCGACTGTAAAAGCGTCGCCATCACGCACAAGGCAAATACATCCCAAGAGACGTCACTCATCATCAACCATGAACCGCTCCTAAGCCTCGTAAATGTCGATATGACCCGAATCAAGGATCATGCCCCGCACTTCTTCCAACGAAGTACGAAGAAAGTCTCGCAAGCTTCACGCTCACAAAGCAAAGACCACCAATCAAAGGAAGCGAGATGGCCTCCACCTCCGGTCCTCCAATCAAAGCCCGAAAATCCTCAAAAGTGGGCACCATTTCATTGTAGGAGAAACAAGACACGTGCCTCCTAACATCCTGTAACTTCGCGGCAGCCCGCAACAAATCCCAATCAGAACCAACTCCTTAAAAGACCAAACCGAGCAAAGACGAAACCTTACCTCGAAAGCCCGTCTCGATGCCTCATACGGCGCCGCATCCACGTTTTCAACCGCTCAAGGAAGTGTGCTTGCCTCTCCCGCGAAAGCCTCGGCAAAATTCTAGGGACGTACGAAGAATCCATGGCAAAAATGGAGGTTCCTAGAGAAAATGGGGAAGAAAGCTCGAAAATGGCCGCAAATGGGGAAATGAGGAAGAACCGCATTAATCGGAAAGCATTTATGTCCTTCCCAAAGCAAGGTTGGTCCGTACGACCTCTTTTGCATGCTAAGTATGTCCGTACGGACCTCCTTGCAAACAACCCATTTCCCCAAAGAAACAAGCATAACAACCACTGTCCTCAAGCAAACCTTGCTCCAAACCGCCCAAACACTGCCAAAGCCATTCCCGCAAACATACACTACCCACAAACGCACTCTCACTACGTGGCATGCACAAAATAAAATAATAATAGCAACCATTTCTAGGACAAATCCCGGAATCACAAAAATGACATTACATCTTAAAATAAAATGTTGTTTGCCATGCAAATACAAGTGTTTTATTACAGTACCCATAAATGTCTCTGTTGCTAAAAAAAAAAAGAGGGATATGAAAAGAGGGAAAGCAAATGAATACTAATCGACTCCTCAAAGATCATCATCCTCGCCGAGGTCCTCCAAAGAAGAAGTCGGGCATCCCAAATAACTCGCCCGTCACATCCTCGTCGTCGAATACCGAGCACCCACGGAGGCTCCCACGAAAAGTACTCAAGGATCAAATCCGGCGAAAGGATCAAAGAAAGAAGGCTCGAGGAACCCTCACCCCGTGCGCCATGCGGAGGCATGAACCGATAAAAGGGCCGCTCCTCGAAGGCCCCGCAGCCTCCCGAAGACGCCCCGCATCCATGCTATGCCGCCTCGAAGGTCCCTCCCGCTGCGGCTCCGGCTCGGCTCTAGGCGGAGGAACGTCCTGCTGCATGCCTCGAAGGCATAGGCTCGTACGCCGGCACGCGTCGCGAAGACCGACAAGATATCTTCGAAGCCATCTTCTTCGCAAACGACCTCATCGCCACGTAACGGCGAGTCAGCATATCATAGGCTCTCCCCGGACTCCGCACCAACAAGCAACAAGGAAACGCCAAAGAATACGCTTATACTCAACAACAAAAAGAGAAAATACGTAAAAGATGCCAAGATGGAAAAGAGTCAGCACACTCACCGATCTATCGGGTCCACTCGTATGCAGCAGAGCTCGCTCCGAACGGGTACATGACACCCTCCTCCTCGATCCGTCCCCGCGGACGTACGTGAAATCCGGCCCCGCATCGGAACCTCTCGGGAGCTCGCGGCCGCCTCTCTCCCGCGCGCGCACTCGCGGCGTCCTCGCCTTCCTCCTCACGAAGGCCCCGTACTCCTCTCCATACAAGATGAACTCCCTACGCCGACACCGCCAAGGTACCTCTCGAAATCGAGCACGTCCATGTCTCCGGAATCAAGCATCCCAAAGGGAGGGTCCCTGAGCCACGGGAAGCACACCGGGCCATGCCGCGTAAGACCCGCTCCCGCATACATGACATCACAAGTCAAGCCCCGCAAAGATCTTCCGCCGCGCCGTCACCTCTGAGCCCTCAAACTCATCGCCCTCATACCGAGCCCACGGGAACAAAACGAACCCCTCCGGCTACCCCTCTCCGTACGCTCCCCGCACATCCCCGTAGGCGATGGTGAGCTTCCCCGCCGGTCCTCCTCTTCCTTGCCGTACGAGCCCAAATTCTCAAAGATAGCAGTGGTACGCAAAGAATGTACTCAGATCTCTATCCCACGGGAAACACCGGAAAACCTCATAAAACCACACCTGTGACAAAAACAGAAGGGCTCAAGCAAAAGAAAACGGAGAAAAGACAAGTTGCTAAATCAAAAACAAAGAATAAACTCATACCTCCAAAGCAAAGTCAAAACAGCCAACGAATCAAGCTACACCCCGCTAAACCGGTCCAAGGAGAAGTAGAGCTTAGCCAAGCCCGCCTCGCCCCAAGCAATGTCACAGACCCTATCCAGTCAATCAAGCTCTCCAACAGAGCAAAGGGAGCCGCGGTCGCGTGGTTCGAGAACAAAGTCTCTGACAAGTGCATACCACAAAAAGGAGCGCGCCAATCGCTCCGCCGTCACTCGCCGGTACCCTGGGATGTAGGCCCCAATGCGGTCGTGATCTTCGCCTCCACGTCGCTATACAACATGCCCAGCCCCTGCGAGGACGAGGCTCAAAGCCCAACAAGCTCGGCCAACACCACATCGGAGATCATATCCTCCACCGCACCGGCCCTCCTCAAGGAAAGCCCGTGATCGCAAAGAAAGCCTCGGCCGGCGTCACCGTCACCTCTCCCCACTCGATGGAAGGTGTGGGTGGTATCCCACCGCACTCGAAAGGCCAAGGAAGACGCTCTTGTTCTTCCTCGTGTCGAAACTCCGGCTGTGTTCTCGACGAACACCCCTGTGCCGTAAGCGTAAACCAGCCTCCTGGGACTCGGCCTACCGTCCACGGAAATATCGTGCATCCGCCGCCATAGCTCAACAATGCCTCGAGCGATCCCCGAGTCTTCATCCTCTTCGCCTTCCCGGCCATAAGCTCCCGCATCCCGCAGTAAACACAAAGAAAGGTACGTCAATCACGACTTAATATAAAACAAAGGCACATATAACCCGTCACAAAACACGGCACATATTGCACATAATTTTCACATACATATAATTTTTCCCATGCAGTCCGTCACAAAACACGGCACACACTGTACACATTTTCTCAAAAGAAGGATTAAGCCCCACACGACACATTTTTTCAAAAAAAAAAAAAAAACCCCGTCCCTACACGGCACACACTTTCAGACAAAACCCGTCACAAAACACGGCACATGTCACATTTTTCCACAAAAAAAAAATTATCACTACACAATAATTTTTCTCATAATGTACATACATAAACAAAGATACTAAGATAAAACACCAAAGCATGCATTTCATTAGAGAAGCACTTTATTTTCACAAATAAAAGCTAATCTACACATTTCTGCACAAAATACACATACCCACAATTTTTTACATGTCCATTTTCAACAATTCATCAAGAATTTCACAAAAAGGCATAAAATAATAACAAAAAAATTCAAAAATGCGAAAAACTAAAACCTAGTTCTAGCATTCAAAAATTCGAGCAGGGAATCAAAACGGAACGGATTTCTTACCTCCCCGACGTTCATAGAGCGACGATTGTGCACCTCCGGATTCGGATACAAAACATCCGGGTTCTTCGAAGATGGAACGAACGAAATCCAATTCCTTTGGAGCTCCATCCGTTGCTCGACCACCTCGATCAAGGCTGACGACGACTCCTTCGAGATCCTTCACCATGGCAAGCAATTCAAGCAAAAAATTGTTGATTTTGGTTAACAATGGAGGATTTTTCTCTCTCTCTCTCGCCCGGTTCACGAACCGGAAATGAGGAAGAAGAAGCTGGGAGCCTCGGCATTTAAGCCTGGTCAAAACCTCGGAACCGTAAAAACAAAGGTGGTCCGTACGGACCTCTTTGCATCCAAAGTTGGTCCGTACGGACCTCTTTGCAAGGGGGTGGCCAAATTACTTTCCCCGCCCTTATAATCTTTGCCCCCGGCCGTCCTAAGGCCTTTTCCAAAGAAATCCAAGTGCAGAATGGTCCCTAACCCTTCAATTCAACCACCGGCCATCAACGTAAGACCGGTCCTCGCCCACTTCAACGGCAATTCAACCACCGGCCATCAACGTAAGACCGGTCCTCGCCCACTTCAACGGCAAATCAATCCCCGACCATCAACGTAAGACCGGTCCTCGCCCACTTCAACGGCAATTCAACCACCGGCCATCAACGTAAGACCGGTCCTCGCCCACTTCAACGGCAAATCAATCCCCGGCCATCAACGTAAGACCGGTCCTCGCCCACTTCAACGGCAAATCAATCCCCGGCCATCAACGTAAGACCGGTCCTCGCCCACTTCAACGGCAATTCAACCACCGGCCATCAACGTAAGACCGGTCCTCGCCCACTTCAACGGCAATTCAACCACCGGCCATCAACGTAAGACCGGTCCTCGCCCACTCCAACGGCAATTCAATCCCCGGCCATCAACGTAAGACCGGTCCTCGCCCACTTCAACGGCAATTCAACCACCGCCCGCTCAACGGCAATTCGAGAAGGAGCCAACACCTCCCAGCACGAATCCCAAGGCACGAGACGCCTCCAAAACGCCCGACGGCCATTCAAGAAGGAGCCAACACCTCCCAGCACGAATCCCAAGGCACGAGATGCCTCCAAAACGCCCGACGACAATTCAAGAAGGAGCCAACACCTCCCAGCACGAATCCCAAGGCACGAGACGCCTCCAAAACGCCCGACGGCAATTCAAGAAGGAGCCAACACCTCCCAGCACGAATCCCAAGGCACAAGACGCCTCCAAACGCTCAACGGCAATTCAACCAACGCCCGCTCAACGGCAATTCAAGAAGGAGCCAACACCTCCCAGCACGAATATCAAGGCACAAGATGCCTCCAAACGCTCAACGACAACTCAACCACTGGCCCTCAAAAGAGGTCCGAAGTCATCTTCCCAACAGAAAAGGGCCCCTACAAGGTCACGCATCCCCAACAATTTAAGCACCGGCCATCAACGTAAGACCGGTCCTCGCCCACTTCAACGGCAGCGCAAACACCGGCCATCAAAGTAAGCCCGAGCTCCTCCCCAACAAGTCAAAGGGAAGTCATGCAAGACTGCATATCCCCATGCACCGGCCGTCATCCTTGCCCACTTCAACGGCAGCGCAAGCACCGGCAGTCATCGTAAGTCCAACCTTCTACTCAACATCTAAAAACACAAAGGCATCGACGTCTCTCGAAGCACAAGGCAGCCACGCCTCCACAAATGCGGCTAGAAGACGATTCAAAGTCCTCGCGCATTACATCAACTGCGGCTAGAAGACGATTCAAAGTCCTCGCGCATTACATCAACTGCGGCTAGAAGACGATTCAAAGTCCTCGCGCATTACATCAACTGCGGCTAGAAGACGATTCAAAGTCCTCGCGCATTACATCAACCGCCGCCAGAAGACGATTCAAAGTCCTCCAGCGTGGCACCCACCGCCGCCAGAAGACGATTCAAAGTCCTCCAGCGTGGCACCAACCGCCGCCAGAAGACGATTCAAAGTCCTCCAGCGTAGCACCAACCGCCGCCAGAAGACGATTCAAAGTCCTCCAGCGTGGCACCAACCGCAATCAGAAGACGATTCAAGTCCTCACAGCTATCCCCGGCCCGGAAGGCCTTAAACCACCCGATTAGGAAAATCGTAAAATTTCCATCCCAGGACACCACCACGTCCTCACAATTGACCTTGGCGGTCACCACATCTTAGGACACCACCACGTCCTTACCATTGACCTCGGCGGTCACACAACACTTCAGGGCACCACCACGCCCGCACTCACAGATTTCACGACCTCCGAACTACGACTGTGCTTGATTCCCGCCAGGATACGTAGGAATCCTATCACAGGTCCGGCCATCGACCTATGCGGTCACCCAGACACCACCACGTTCACCACCGACCTCGGCGGTCACACGACACTTCAGTGGCACCACCACGCCCGCATTCACAAAACACTCACCCCACACCCGAACTACGACTGTGCTTGATTCCCGCCAGGATACGTAGGAATTCTATCACAGTGGTCCAGCCTTATCGACCTAAACGGTCACACAAAAGGACACCACCACGTCCTCACATCGACCCTCACGGCCACTTCCTCTCCCAAAGACGCGATCCAGACAGGACCCTTATCTTATCGGCGACCCCACTTCTTTCATAAGTGACGCCGTCGAGGGGCTTCGTAAGTACCCCAATCTGATCACACCCTTTCACACACACGGAAACACCGCACTCATCAACACAGCCTCGACGACCCTCTCACTCAAAACCCTCTCTAAACCCCCAACCAAACCAAGGGAGGAGCCTTTCGGGATAAAAAGGGACAAAAGGACCTTTCGGGAATTTTCAGAAATTGGGAAAGCAATATTGGTCCGTACGGACCTCTTTGTTGTCATAATTACCGAATCTCCTTAAAGTCCACAATATTCCCTCAAATCCCGGGAAAATGATTACTCCTCTTGCGAGTTGGTCCGTACGGACCTCTTTGCATGCAAGATGGTCCGTACGGACCTTATTGCTCGGGGACACCATAATTGCAAATATTCCTCCATCATCACGCATTCCCTCAAATCGAGGAAAACCAAAAACTCGGATTACTGTGGAGGTCCGTACGGACCTCTTTGCACCAAATCCGGCACTATAAATAGAGGGCTCCCCCTCCTCATTTTCACACACCTCCCACTTCTCTCTTCCTCCCTAGGCCTTCCGGCTTCCCTCTAAGTCCTTTCGAGGCATTCCCGCCCCTTTCGGATCCTTCCGAGGCCTTCCGAGCCCCTCGTGGTGCTCCGAAGCCTCCCCGAGCGCTCCCGAGACGCTCCCGCGCCGCCCGAGGCACTCTCGAGGTACTCCTGAGGCCCCTCGTGGTACTCCGAGGCCTTGCACGGTCTTTCCACGATGTCCCGCTCTTTCCAAGTCAAACCGACGATCCCAAACCACGCCGAAACTCGCCCGAGTGACTCCGCCACCACAACGCACGCCGAACCTCTCGCCCGAGTGATCCCGACGATCCCCACGCACGCCGAACCTCTCGCCCGAACGCAGCCTACAACCTCAACTCACGCCGAAACTCGTCCGCGTACAACCGGTCCCTCCCGAAGCAATCCCGATCCATACCGAACGCTACTCCGACCTCAAACACTATTCCCACGGAAGACGTACACGAACCAACATTGGTAAGGCTTCCTTCCTATACTATTTCAATACATTTCCATACATAGCATACAATGTAGACATCCGATACAGCATGCATTTTTTAAAAGCACACACACACACACACAACATTTAAAGGATATTAGGGGTATCCGAAAGACTCGTTTTACGAGGCTACTCGGGTGAGCTCTAATATTCTAATATTCTCTTCCCGGGGAGTCATCTGACCTCCGAACTCAAAATCTCATCACACAAAAACAGTTTAAAATTATCTTTAAACTGATGCCCTTTTTCAATGTTTTGGGCTTAATAATAAAAACGGCGTGGCGACTCTACAAAACAAAAACGGCGAGACACCGCTCCAACGCGAAAGATGCCAGATGCCGGGGCGCGATTGCGCTGCCTCTCGGATCCGGGTAATTTCAGGCATGTATGAAAGGAAGCACACCTCGCATAAATGGTATGTAATGATGTCGCGAAAAGGGAAGTAAATGTATTTCGCTGGGAAGGCATGAAAAGATATAAATTAAGGAAGAAAGGTATATTTTGTTTTTAAGGCAAATTAAGATGAGGAGGCACAAAATAAGGAAATTATTCTAAGTAAGAATCACGAAAAAAGCAAGAAAGAAGCAAAAGAGAAACAAGATCAGCGACAATGTGAGTCGCGTTGTATGCACTGTAAGTAAAGTCGCCTAAAGACGACTTCACTTTTTCGATGGGAGTATAAGCATGGAGTATATGTCATGCAAAAAGGAGATTTTTGATGAACTATCAAAACAAAATAGCAAAAGCAAGATATGATAATGAGGTAAAGCATAAAGATAAAAGGGGGCAAGCTCGAAGGCCGCAAATTTACATTTTTTAAAAGGCACGTAAGCCCAAGTGAAAGAAATTAAAATTGTTTAGCCACCAAGGCAAGTTACAAAAGTTGATCAAAAGAGGTTAAGTACTAAATCAGAGTCAAGTTGAAGCATTTGGTTCATCAGTTGGTGCGGGTTGAATGGAGCTTGAGGCCGCAAGAGCAAGAGCTTTCGCATCATCCAAAAGTTTGTGTTTTTGTTCTAATTGTGCATTTCATAAAGGAAGGACATTTGGTATTTGGATAGGAGAGGGATCCCAAATCGCTTTTCCAAGTAAGGCATCTTCTTCCGCCAGGTCATTAAGTTCATCAGCCGAGAAAGGAACCATGGGATGTCCGCGGTGGCATACTTCACTAAAAATTGGCTCCGAGCCCCAGTGGGCAAGCCGCTCAATTGTGATGGCGGGAATTTCGGAAGCATCAGCAGCAGCAGCTCGCAGGACTTGTAAGGAAGTTTGATCGCCAATATCAAGGAGGTCTTCTTTCAGCTTGGTAACATCGGTATTTAGAGAAGTGTTTTCAGCAATCTTACCTGTTAGTTCTTCCCGCAACTTGGCTATCTCGCCTTGAAGAATTTGAGTATCAGAAACATGAGTCTTCTTTAAAGTCTCATTGTCGCTCAGAAGCTTGGCGGTATTTTCCTTGACAGAATTGATTTCAGCAGTAGCCTTGTTGAGGTCAAGTTTGGCGGCATTAAGTTCGGTGTTAGCAGTCTCAAGTTGATTCCGTAAAGTGGATAAGTCAGTCTTCAATTTGTCTTGCTCTTCTCCCATGGTGGCAATGGTAGCATCCCGCCTACCCAATCTGCCGCGAAGGGTCTCTTTATCTTTCCTCAGAAACTGATTTGAGAGATCCAAAGTTTTGTTGTCCTTGGTAAGGCGAGTGATTGTCTCGCTCATTCCCATGATGGAAGATCCAACCTAAGGGAAAATAAAAAGTTGAAAACAACTATGAACAAAGTTTAAAGTAAGCAAGGAAAGGAAAAATAACATACCAATGATAGATGAATGCCGGCTTGGCAGGTGGCATGATCCACATCCATTCCAGTCACATTCCGCACTTGAATGGGATCGCTGACGCGAATCAAAGCTGAATGTCCAATCAAACTCTCCTCAACGCCGCGGTTTTCCTGGATCAATCCCGTCAAGCGGGGAACGTTAGCAGCTTCCTGGCTCAGTTCATGAAGTCCATCAAAATCAGTAGGCATCTCGAAATCTTCTTGGAGCCAGCGGGGAACAGGGAGACTGCCAGAAATAGATGGGTCGCGTGGAGTTGGGGGAGAACTAGAAACATTGGTTAAATCGCAGATTTCGACGTTGCGGGATGATGGAGGAGCATCATCTTGAGTGGGCTCAATGACAACAGTTTCTGGAGGAGGAGAGTCGGTTCGGACAGAGTCAGAAAGGGGAATTCCAATAGTTTCTTCAATTTGGACATCAATAGTTGGCGGGACGGAAGCTTGCGGGATGACATTCTCATTAGTTGGCGAAACAGAGGTTGGCAGGGCATTGCCTTGAGGGGGTGGAAGGACTTGAGTAATCGGGAGAGCCTGAGTAATAGCAGGATTGGGCGGGATAATTTCTTGAGTTGAAGATGCGACATTGGATTGAACTGAGGCAAGTCTTCTTTGTCGTTTGGCGCGGCTATCCGGGTTGGTAGGTTTAGCCCTTGCCTTTGGGTTAGAAGGACCTTGGGATTTTTCCCGAGCAATTTCCTCAGAATCAGTGCCATCAAGCGATATTGGTAGAGGAAGGCCAGTAGGAAGAGCCTGGAGAGAAGCATCGCGGGTAAAAGCTAGCCTTTGTCTTCGCTTGTCTGTATCCCGGTTGGCAAGTTGGCGACTTTCCATGGATTTGGCTCGATGATCTGGAAACAAAGAAAAGAAAATATAAGTTATTCGAATATAAGTAAATTTGAAAGAAAGAGAAGGTTAAAAAGGGACATACAATTAATGGCATTCATAGCGGGACAATTACGGGTACCCTTGCATGACAGACACTCGTGAGCATATTTGTTGTCCGAATGTCGCTCCCAGCCATCAAAGTTGGTATGAATTATTGGAACTCGCGGCGAGGCAACGGGCAAGTTATCTGCTAATCCGACTTGATCAAGAAGGGATCTATCTCGCAAAATACCCCTCCAGGAAATAAGAGGTTGGGGCGTGTTATCAGGAGAATCAGCAGGAAGGGTAACGAGGGCGCGGATGGCGGCACAAAGGGAATTGTCGCCAATCACCGAGGCATCACGGGTTTCAATGTGGGGTTTAATTGCATCAAGATCAGCGGGATGAGACCATCCAACGCGAGAGAGAACGAAAAGTGGGTCGCTCAACCACTTATGAACTTTGGTAGGCAAAGGGGTAAGGATTTTGGGGCCTTGATGGTATTGAAGGGATAGGCGGGTTTCTTCTATGTCGTTGTCAAGTTTGGTGGTTTGTTTGTATCCTTTGAAAAGGCTAACTAAAGCTGTAACGGTGGGTTCTCTTCTTAAGGCGCGACAAATAGTAATGAAAGAGGTAATAATCCTAATGGCATTAGGATGAATCTCAGTAATCATGACTTGGGCCTTATATAGAACTTCACATAGAAAAGGATCAAGGGGAATCCTAAGGCCGGCCTTAAGTTGTGAAGGAAAGATAACTATACCATCTCGCATTTCTCGCAGATGGGCAAGAGAAGTGCTTCCTTGGTAATCAGAAATGTGATAAATAGAACGGTCTATATGGTAGAATCTGTGCCAATCAGTGATGGGGTTTGGAATGAGGGAGCTTGTGTCAGGAGCGAGAGAAGAGCCCGCCTCAGCATGAGCGGGATTGATAAAGAGGTTACCTTCAGCCAAGTTCAGATTTTGGACTATTGTAGGAGGAGGATTGTTTGACGTTGCTGCGGGAGAGGAAGTTCCTTGATTAGCCATCTCGCGGGAATCACTGGAAGAAGAAGAAGAAAGAATAGATTTATAATGCATCCTACGTTTGGAAAAAGGGTCAGCGACACAATGAGATTCAGATGAGTCGCTTAAATTGGGTTTATACTTATCTTTGATAAATTGAACTAGTTCGTTGCTAGAAGTAAAGATGTTAGACATAGGGGCTGAAAGGGGAAGAAAAAAGCGGCCTTGGAGTTCAAGAGAGTCAATCAATAAGGGATCCACCCAATGTTCAACTAGAAACCTAGCTATATCAGCCTTGGGCAATCTCGCCCAAGTAGTTCGCAGGTGTCTGTATAAGCCGCCTGAAACTTGACAGCTCCCATACCTAACTAGCTTAGTATAGTTCTTATATCTCGCCATGAAGGGTAATTTGGGAAAAATTGAGGAAATGCGGAAAAAGAAGGAATAACAAAAAGAGCAAAATGTTGGGGAAAAATGAAAGATCAAAATGTAAGGATTTAAAGAATATGAAAGGTTTTTAAAGAAGATTACCTGGTAAAGATGAAGGCAGTCGGAGAAGATGAAGAATCGCCGGAAAATATGGGCGGAATTCTGGGAAACGAGGAATGGGGTTCCGAAATCAATTTCAAATGATATATAGAGGACGGAATGGGATTTGGGAAGTAATTTTATGATCAAATCTAGAAAAGAACGGTGGAAACAGGAGGAAAGTTCGTCGGAGTCGAGGTTCGAGTTCGCCGGAATTTGGGGTGAGAGAAAGAGGGTAAAAATGAAATTAGTAATAGGAATGAGAATTTATATGAGAGAGGAATTTGGGGAATTGATTGATGTGACGGTTAAGATGAAAAATTTAAAATTTTCCCTCTTATTTAGCACGATTCCCAAATAACGGCACATTGAATTTTAGGGGCTCACCATGGAGGTGACACGTGTATATATAGGGTTTGTTCAGCATTCAGGCTTCGTGAAGAAGGAATTGTAGGCCGCGAAAAAGCGAGATAGTGAACATCAAGTTTTTGGCGAGACCATAAATGAATCTCGCCTCAAACTTAGGGGCTTCTGATGCTGCCCAAAAATAATGGTTGGGGCTTGGACCAAGGTCAACAGCGGGAAATGATCCAGCAGACCCAAAGCAAGTCAAGGCCCAAAAAGAATATAAGGATAAAGGTAGCCCAGTTGAGGTTTGTGGAAAACGGTGCCGATAGATGTCCCACTAAGGTCAATAAAAGGGAAAGCCCAAGGAAATACATGCGAGATATTGGTTATTGAGTGGCGAGATAATGAAGCAAGCCGACAAGATAATAGCGTAAGAGGAGAAGCCGAGATATTAAGTTGAGGCGACACAATATTCAATTATCCGTATTCGGCGAGAGACAAAACTAAGGGGATCGACTCATAAGAGGCGGCATATAAATATCTAGGAGGTGGGACCCATAAAACGGTTGGGCATTGGGAAAGGTGATCACGTGTTTTGGAACTATTCTCATAAGTGACCAATAGAGTGTTGACACGTGGAAATAGGTATGGAACGTGAGGAGGTCATGTGCAAGGCACGAGGGAAGGGGTATATATATGATGGATAGTCTTCATTGGCAAGGTACGTACACACCTTCACCCACAAACACTTTTCCCTATTATTCAGATTTATCACCTCAGACAAACACTTATCCTCACGCCGGAGGGGCTTACGCCGGAGTCGCCCCCGGCTTAGTTGACGTTTGTGCTTGTGCAGATTCGAAGAAGGAGCCGGAGCAATCCTATTCCGACTACAACGGCCATGTTGTCGCTGAGGAAATTCCTGGCAACATCAACACCCAAATTTGGGTTTAATCAAATCCACTTCATTTGTTCTCAATCCATACAATAATAACAAGATTAATCCTACTTAACACCAAATTACCATATTTCCAAAATCAAAGTACGAAATTAAAAAATAAGAAGCAAAAAACAATCCCAGTTCTGAGCTTTGAGGTTATTCTAAATCTGAAATGGGGCGTTGGGGTTAAATAAGGATATGAGACAGAAGGGGAAAAGAAGGTGGATTATTGTGTTGTATTCAAAATCAAAGACAATTGAAACACAAAAAACCCAGATTTATATTTGAGATCTTCAATCTTGTTTGGAATGTTGATGATGATGAGAGTGAGCACTAAAAATATAACAGAGCATGGGAAAGGGCAATGTTGGGTTGCTAGAGAGAGAGATAAGGGTGGGGATCAAAAAAGTAAGAGAGGAAGGATGGTGGGGGAGGCTATGACAGTAAGGGAGCAGGGGTGGGGATCGTTTGGGAAGAGGGGGGGGGTGTTAAACGTATTTTGTTATGGACTCTCTCAATTGAGAAATACCCACACAGTTCAACTGCAAATTTTCGGTCAAAAATGAGGGCAAAAATTGGGGTTATAATTACTTACTGATTTCTTTGGGCATTGCAGAAATCTTTGAGTTGGATTTCTTTCCGTCTTTACGTCTACATTAGCTTGATTTCATACATTTGCATCTTCCGTTCTTGATGTTCATAATAAAATGCCCAATTTTATTTGAGAATACTTGTTTGGGAGAATTAGATTTCATTTTGTTTCAATGACGGAAAAGCGTGGACATTTTCGCGGCTTATACAACTAGCCTTGAACGTGAAATGACGTAAAAGCCCCCACTCAATCGCACATGCAGCGCACGTGTTCGCTTAACGGGGATTTTGGACGAAAATCGTCAAAAAACTAACTTAGATAACTCTCATAAACTAACTTAGGCAACTAAATACTTTCATTTTCTGGAGATTCTCTCTTAATATGCTAACATGTGAGTCATTATTCTATTAGAATTCTAACAAATATCCTTACTCTAATAATAAATGTAATACTGACGCAGCACGGAAGCACGATAGATTCGTGTTTAGCGCACTAAACACAAGAATTCTTCAAGCAAAGAATCCTAAAACACAATAACTGAAATCCACCAGAAATTTAACTGGAATCCACCAGAAATAAAGAGAAAACTCTTCAAATTTATTAATCAAAAGCTAATTTTCGGATTACACCACTAGGCCTATTTTATAGTGCCCATAAAACTCGAAAAACAATCCTAAACCTTCTAAAATTACTCCTAACCTATATGGTAACTAAATAGGACTCAAAAACTAGTAAATCTTCTCAAAATCTACTCTAAAATCATCCCTAATCAACCTATTAAAATTAATGACGAAAATAAGCAATAAAATATAAACTAAAACAAATTAAGTCCTAAGATAGTAATTAAAATACAAAATTAATTGATATATTTGACTTCGTCAAATATCCTTTCTTGGTGCAGATTCCTTCCTCGGTTCCTCCTACATCAGTCACCCATTCTTCAAAAGAACTCGACCCCGAGTTCACATCCGATGTTTGAAAGGAGCCATTCCATCGAAATAAATACTTGGAATAAATTCGACCCTTTTGCAAGATTTGATGTAAACCAATTTTGTTCGGATAAAAATTAAAACTATCAATCCCATCCATCCGTTGATCGTTCGTCCCATCTTCCTCAGAGTCAACAATGAATGAAAAATTAGCGTCCTCCATGAACTCTCCCACAATCTCCCCATGATCAATAATAAAATTATCATCGTATTTAAATTCTTCTGTCCAATCAATAACACCCACAACAATATCAAAAGTTGATGGTGCAGACCAAGTAATACCACCCGCATCGTCATTCATGGGCTCAACTAGGGCATGATCATGGACCATAATACTTGAAGAAAATATTGTTTTTCAAGTTTTAAGGGCACTATAAAATAGGCCTAGTGATGCAATCCGAAAATTAGCTTTTGATTAATAAATTTGAAGAGTTTTCTCTTTATTTCTTGTGGATTCCAGTTAAATTTCTGGTGGATTCCAGTTATTGTGTTTTAGGATTCTTCGCTTGAAGAATTCTTGTGTTTAGTGCGCTAAACACGAATCTATCGTGCTTCCGTGCTGCGTCAGTTGGTATCAGAGCAGGTCATATCCTGTCTTTTCATCGCTGATTCGTTATGGGGGTTCAAGTAACAAGATCTGATGACAAGGTTATTCACGAAATAGATCGTCGATTGGATCGTGCTCGACAACAGGAACAATATTTTCTAGAGTTAGAGGAAGAAGAACTCGACGACGGACAAGCATGATCGACTTGTGCAGAAATATAAATCAATCAGAGATCTGAATCGAGCATCAAGGAAGCGAGTGCTTAGGCAGCGACATAGGATGGAAGCCAATTTTTATGCCGACAAAGCCGATCACTACACTGCAAAGATTCAGAAACTGAAAGCGCGTAGATCTGCAATCTATGAACGTGCTGAAGAAGAACGTCGGAGCCAGTTCGAGGTCTTGTTGCAGAATAACAAAAATTGTGCTCAAGAAGAAAGTTGCAAAGAAAGCCTCCACCACGTCGAGACGATTGAAAAGAAAGGATCAAATTCAAACGGAGGAGAATTAAATTCAGAAGTTGACAAATCCGTCTTTCCAGCAGTTCCCTTGGCCGAATCTGAAGAGAAGGTGGAGGAAGGGGCAGATTTATGTGCAGAATACGAGATCCTTCAGGTATGTGAAGTTGTTCCCACAAGTATCATGGTTCCTACAAATATTATGGTCCATGATCATGCCCTAATTGAGCCCAGGAATAAAGATGTGGGTGAGATTACTGGGTCTACACCATCGATTTTTGAGCAGGTCGTGGGTGTTATTGATTGGACGAAAGAATTTAAATACGATGATATTTTTATTATTGATCATGGGGAGATTGTGGGAGAGTCCATGGAGGACGCTAATTTTTCATTCATTGTTGACTCTGAGGAAGATGGGACGGACGATCAACGGATGAATGAGATTGGTAGTATGAATGAGATTGATAGTTTTAATTCTTATCCGGATAAAATTTGTTTACCTCAGATCTTGCAAAAGGGGCGAATTTATTCAAAGTATTTATTTCGATGGCATGGCTCTTTTCAAACATCGGATGTGAACTCGGGGTCGAGTTCTTTTGAAGAATGGGTGACTGATGTAGGAGGAATTGAGGACGGAATCTGCACCAAGAAAGGATATTTGACAAAGTCAAATATATCAATTAATTTTGTATTTTAATTACTATCTTAAGACTTAATTTATTTTAGTTTATATTTTATTGTTTATTTTCGTCATTAATTTTAATAGGTTGATTAGGGATGATTTTAGAGGAGATTTTGAGGAGATTTACTAGTTTTTGAGTCCTATTTAGTTACCATATAGGTTAGGAGTAATTCTAGAAGGTTTAGGATTGTTTTTCAAGTTTTATGGGCACTATAAAATAGGCCTAGTGATGCAATCCGAAAATTAGCTTTTGATTAATAAATTTGAAGAGTTTTCTCTTTATTTCTGGTGGATTCCAGTTAAATTTCTGGTGGATTCCAGTTATTGTGTTTTAGGATTCTTCGCTTGAAGAATTCTTGTGTTTAGTGCGCTAAACACGAATCTATCGTGCTTCCGTGCTGCGTCAAATACTAATTAGAAATACTCCTAACTTAGATAACTCTCATAAATAAGTTGACTCAATATCAAAGACCGGCTACTAATTAAATATTTTCCTTTTCTTAAGAATCCCTCTCAGTATCTTAACACAAGGGCTCTCGACGAATAAGAGAAAGTTTACTTGTGAAATACAGTATATATATAAGTAACTGGATCAAATCAAAAAAAGGAAAAGAAAAAGAAATTAAACACTTGATATTGATATGACGATGGAGATGATCATTTTTAATATATTTTCTATAAGGAATGAATTTCCTGACGATAATTAACTGAATTCATCATACTTATTCAAGATTACTAAAATTCAAATTCAAAGAAATAAAAAACAAATCTAAAAAAATAATTTCTAGTTTTACATTTATTAATTGACAAATTGACAGTTAATAAATATAAATATGAAATTTATTAGATTAATCAATATACAAAGGAAAAATAGGAATTTATGAGTATATAAACTTGTTAGATAGATATGAATAATGAAAGTAAATTGTTAAATATCTGGATTTAATTATTAAAATATTTGAGTAATTAAATAAGAATATTAATATTAGGGGATAGAATACAAATAATTTATCTATTTGGACTTAATTGGTTCACCACCAACACGTTCGAAAAGAGAAAGTGAATAATTAAAAGTTCAAGTACGTATATGGTATCAGCCTATCAGGTGACGGATTCAAATTCAAGTGAACGAACAAATTACATTAGAAATACAAAAAATCCATCATAAAAAAAAAAAAAAAAAAAAAATTCTCCCTCAAAAATTTCGTCTCGAACAAATAATGGTTTGAAAGTGATAATTGTGTATTGAGAATAAAAGATATAGAACCAATTCAAGCTACCCTCACCCAATTCGAGCACACCAACAATCATCTTTGATTATATTAAATCTTAAATTATATTATTATTTGTTCATTCGTTGATATAAAAACATAATGCAAATAAAAATAAATATTTTGTTTATAATATTTATATTTAAGTCTATTCTTATTGATTTTTTTTTAAAAAAAATAAATTTCTAATGATTATTCATTAAATTTAGGATAATTACTCTTTAAATGTTTGACAAATTTTCACAGATATAAATATGGTTCATCTATACATATGAACATAATTCATTGATGCTGTCCAAATATAAGGAGTGGGCCTGGCCCAAGTTATTGACAAGAAAGTGGCAAAGGGGGCCCAAAATAGAGTACGACCCAAGAAGAAGACAAGAATATAGGCGGCCCAAGAAAGAAGGCGAGCATGAGTATCCCGCTAATATTCTCGGGAAAGGGGAAATCAAGATAGTAAATGGCGACATATTATGAGGAAAGTTCTGCGATAAAGATTAAATGCGAGACATGATGGCAAGGCGAGACATAATGGTTAGCGACCTTATCCGGCGAGAGAGGGATTTCAGTTGATATTCACCAGAGGCGGCATATAAATATCTACCAAGTAGGACCCATTAGACGGTTATGCATTGGGATTGATGATCACGTGAATAGGGTTTACTTTATGAAAGGACCAATGATATGGCGACACGTGGCAGTAGGCATGAAATGTGAGGATGTCATGTGCAAGGCACGAGGATGAGGGTATAAATAAGATATGAAGGCTTCATTGTCAAGGTATGTCCAACTTAATACACACACAGCCACCTTCAATACTGTTTGTTTTTCCCTTTTACCAAGCCAATACTTATCCTCACGCCGGAGGGGCTAACGCCGGAGCCGCCCCCGGCTTAGTTTACGTTTGATTGTGTGCAGTCCAGTCGAAGAAGAAGGAGCCGGAGTTACCAAAATCAGACTACAACGGTGGAGTTGCTGTTGAGGAAGTTCCTGGCAACATCATTTGGTTCCGTTGCCGGGACTTGATTCTCTTCAAGGATTAGAGTTTTATCGGCAGAAGATCGGTAACAGGGGAGTTTGTTCGAAGAATCTGGAGGGTGGATTCGTGGTGAGGACGATTCATTGGGTATTCTAAATTTCCGATTGAGTTGGCTGTGTTTGCAATTTATAAGTTGAACTTGTTGTTCTTATTGTTGTTGGAGTTGATTAGTGGTATTTTGTAATTATTGTTGGAATCGGTTGGATTTTTGTGATATTTGTGGGTTGAAATAGTTGGAGTGCTTAATATCATTTGATTAGGTTGGTATGAATTCCTGATTGCAAAAGTGTTTGCGTGAAGTTGTGGTGGATTTGAAGTTGTATGTTAATTTTTGTTCAAATCTGGGTTTGATTGTGAGTTTTGGAAGTTTTTGTTGCTGGTGGTGGATTTTGTTCATTTGATTTGGAGTAATTGGGATTTTTGTGTTTTTGGTGGGTGTGTGTGGTTGAAGCAATTGTTGAAGATTTTTTGGTTGGTGTTGAAAAGTTTGATTGCTGGGTTGTTGTTTTGTTTTCTTGGTTTGTGGGTAAGATCTTCAAATCTTCATAAGATTTGCAGATTTTCACAGTTGAAGTTCATCAGTGATTACGTAAGAGGAAAGAATGTCAACACCCAGAGAAGAATATGGTAGTGGGCCAAAAGACTGTAGCGGGAAGGAACATTGTCACTCCAATTTCTGGGTTTGGGAATATCGGTATGGGTGGAGCGAGAGATACTTCTTCCTCGCAGCAAGTAATCCCTAAGAGGCGGAGCGAGATACTGGCGACGAGAGAGAGAGGAATGTGATGCCGCCACCACAAGAGGAGGAAATAGAGAATGAGGAAGAAAGTTTGAGGATCCATAACGCTCTGATCATGCAATTGATTGAGAATAACAAGCGACTGAGGGCGATGAAGAAGAAACCTACTCCAATCCCGCAGGGATTTTTAACGGCGACAATAGAGGGAGACAAGGGAGCAAATAAGGAGGTAATTGTAGTAAATGAGGAGCAAGAAAAGGAAGTAGAGCCTGAAAAGCCAAAAGAAGTAGAAGCGAGAATAGACTGTCGCAAAAGCGAATTGAAGGAACACGTAAAAGAAAAGCGGGAGAATACATGGAAAATGGAAGAAAGATTAAAAGTTTATCACTGGCCGCACACTTCCCAAGTGTCGTCTCTCTATTGTGAAGAAGAAGAAGGCGATACTGCGTCGAATGAGGCGGAGGATGGCGAGAAAGAGTTGAGAAGTTTCAATGATATGGAGAAGCCCAAGGTGATAGAAAAGGGGAAGGGTATTGGAGTTAGTCGTTTTGGTGAAGAGGACGTTTTCAAGAAGCAGATGGCTGAGATGGCAAGGAGATTGGCAGAGCTGGAAAGGGGTGGTATAGTTGATAATGAGAAAGACTCCTTTGTAGCCCCATTTGCTAGATATATTCAAGAGGCCGAGACAGCTCCAGATTTTCGTTTGCCCGCTCTATCTAAATATGCAGGAGTCACCACCGCCAGAACTCACGTAGCGGGATTTGAGGTGACGATGGCGATTCTGACCAAGGACGATGCTTTGTTATGCAAGACTTTTGCTAGTACCTTAGAGCTTCAGGCTTTGGATTGGTTTGTACAGCAGCCTGCTAACTCTATATTGGGGTACCAAGACTTTAAGAGAAAATTTTTGGCGAGATTTGGGTCAATGGGAGCTCAGCCAGTGGCGCTGCAGGAGCTGATTGGCATTAAGCAAAAGACGGGAGAAGGTCTTGTTACTTACACCAACAGATTTTTATTAATCGCCAATCAAATTGCTGAGATTGATCCCAAATACGTTATAATGATGTATATGTCGGGTCTCAGCCCGAATCATTCAGAGGGAATTAAGAATGAGATTACCTCGCGACTTTGAGTGAGTTGCATGAGAGGGTCAAAGCGTATTGTGGGGCGAGGATGTTGATGAAGGAGCTCCTAACACCGGAAAGAAAAGTGTTAAGGATCGGATTGAGTATGTGAAGGAAGGAAATGCCGCCTCAAAGAAGGAGGTCGAGGGAACGCTACGGCGGCAGAGGGGGAGGTCGCAATGGGGGTCGTAATGGAGGCACGAATGGAGGTCGTGGAGTTAGGGAGGGTTATAAGGTTTACAAGGTTGACTGCTACACCAAGTGAAATTCTGCGGGCTGTTGAGTTGCCACCACCTTTTGAAATGAATGATCTTGGGAGGATTAACATGAATCAATTTTGTAATTATCATCGGGACCGGGGTCATGAGACGGACAATTGTTATAATTTGAAAAGAGTAATTCAGAAGCAGATTGATAGGGGTGAGCTGCAAGAATATGTATGGCAAGAGCCAAATGGTGCGGCTCAAGGAGGAAATGGCAATAGGAATGAAATTTTGGTGATTCACGAGCCTACAAGCATTACTTGCCTAAGTAATCAGTATTATGTCGCTATCTCACACTTGTCACATTCCCCGCCTATCCACCCAGTGAAGAAAGGATGATTAGTTTTTCAAGACGAGAATTGGCTTTAACGCCAAGTCATGGATGCCAACCGGTTGTAATCTCAATCGCCCCGGGGAACAGTATTTTACATCGGGTTTTGGTAGATTCTGGAGCAAGCCGAAATATTCTCTATTATGATGCTTTTAAAAAGATGCGATATACAGAGGCCAATTTGGTGCCGTATAAAGGATTCTTGGAAGGATTTACTAACCACACCGTGCGGGTTAAAGGAACGATTTCTTTGGCGGTAGAGATAGGAGAGGATGAGAAGGTGAGAACTCAGATTGTTGAGTTTATGGTTATTGATTTGGTGTCGCCTTATAATGCTATTGTGGGCATTCCCTTTATGCAAAGCTTTGAAATGGTGGTATCTATCCCGCATCGCCGAGTCAAGTTTCCTACGGCAAGGGGGATAGCATGTTTGAAAAGTGAGGTGAAGGAAGTTATTCAAAAGAAGATTGAAATGCAAACAAAGCGACGGAGCAAGCACAAGTTCACTTTCTACTGCTTTGATCATGCGGGATGCGAGAATAAATATGATCACCGACTTAGGGGATGTGAGAGTTGGGAGGAGACAGAAAGTATGAAGAATAAGCTCGGCAATCATAATTATTGAGGAAAGAGTCGAGGATGAAGGTATGAAGGAAAGAAGTGATGAGCGAGATGTGGAGATAGAAATGATGCAGGAAAAATCGTAAAAGAATTTGATGGCTTTGATGGTGATGCAAGCGGAGATGGCTTGGTCTAGATCCACCGAATTTGTCAAGATGAAAGAGCCCCATATTGAAGAGATAGTGGATTCGGAGAGTGAGGAATGTGATGAAGAAATCATGATGGACACCGGGAGTATGTCGCATGGCGGGAAAGAAAAAGTGGAGAGTAGCGGTAGCGGGATGAAGAAAAATGTCGATCGAAAGAAGACGATCGAATTTGAAGTAGACACATTGCAAATGCGGGATGAGCCCGATATTCAAAGCGGCGTAAGAGTTGGAGGAAATAATTGTGAATGATGAATACCCCGAGCGTAAAGTCAAAATTGGGCAACAAACTGGAAAAGGATGAGCGGAATATGCTAATTGATTTTTGCGAGATAACATTGATGTATTTGCCCGGAGACCTGAGGATATGTGCGGAGTTGATGAAAAGGTCGCCTTACACCTGCCTAAATGCCGACCCAAATGTGGAGCCTTTTAAGCGAAGGTGAGATATTTGTCGGCGTAAAAGAGAAAGCGGTAATTGGAGAAGTGGAGAAGTTATTAAAGGCGGGAATCATTGAAGAGATCACTTATCCACCGGCTAGCTTGCCCAGTGATGGTGCTAAAGGCGAACAAGAAGTGGAGGATGTGCATGACTTCACAGATTTGAATACGGCATGTCCCAAGGATTGTTATCCTTTGCCTAAAATTGATAGATTGGTGGATTCTATCATTGGACACAAGGTGTTTAGCTTTATTGATGCTTACTCAGGGTATCACCGGATCAAGATGTCGGAAGAAGATAAAGCCAAAACAAATTTTCAGGACTCCCTCGAAATTTTTGCTATAGAATGATGCCTTTTGGTTTGAAGAACGCGGGGCGACATACCAAAGGATGGTAAACAAGATATTTAAATCACAAATTGGGAGGAATGTCGAAGCTTATATTGACGATATGGTGATCAAAACCAAGGGGGAGGATCATTTGGCGGATCTCGTTTGAAACTTTTGAGAACTTGAGAAAGAATTCCATGAAGCTTAATCCAAGTAAGTGCACCTTTGGAGTAACGGCGGGAAAGTTTTTGGGGTTTCGGTAAATCGCCGCGGGATAGAGGCAAATCCCGAGAAGATCCAGCGTTAATTGATATGAAGTCGCCTAAGACCATTCAAGAGATTCAAAGGTTAAATGGTAGGGTGATAGCTCGCAGGACGATTTGTGTCGCGATCGCCGGAGAAATGTTCTTGCCGATTCTTCAAAGTGCCGAAAGGAGATCAAGTTTGCCCGGATGACAAGTGTGAAGAAGCTTTTCGGAAGGTAAAGGAGTATTTGGGAAAGCCGCCCATCTTATGTAGCCCAGAGGAAGGAGACCATTTATATGTCTATTTGGCGGCCTCGGATTTAGCAAATAAGCAAAGCATTGTTAAAGGAGGAGGACGGCATGCAAAAGCCAAGTGTATTATGTTTCAAAGGCATTGAGTGAAGTAGAAGCGAGATATTTTAATGCAGAAAAGTTGTCTTATGCTTTGGTAATTGCGACAAGAAAGTTGAGGGCCTATTTCCTATCCCATCCTATTACCGTGTTGACCAATGCACCCTTGAGGAAGATTTTACAACAAATGATTCAGCTGGAAGGCTCCTTAAATGGTCGATTGAATTGACAGAGTTTGATATTCAATATGAGGCGAGAAAGGCGATTAAGGCTCGTGCTTTGGCGAGACTTTATTCTCGAAACTTCATTCACGTATGAAAGAGAGGAGATTGAGACTCGGGAGGCCAGGAAGAGGAAGGCCAAGTCGCAGACCCCGAGGTGGAAGAAGAGAAAGAAAGACCCGCGGGATGTTAGGAATTGTTTGTTGATGGGTCCTCGCCTAAGGACAAAGGCGGAGCCGGGATTTCATTAAGCTCGCCAAAGAAAGGATTGCACATATGAGAAGGCCTTGAGGTTTAAATTTAACATGACAAACAACCAAAGCGTAATATGAGGCATTGGTGGTGGGATTGGAGTTATGCCGAGATATTGGAGTAAAACAAATAGTTGCTCATTCGATTCTCGGCTAATTGTCAACCAAGTAAAGGGTAGATACGGGTATCGAGCGCAGCTCCGGCAAGGTATTGTGAAATGGTAAGACAGATTTTGCAGAGCTTTGATTATTGGGAGTCAAAAGTGCATTGATAGAGAGAAGAATGAGCTGAGCCGACATGTTGAGCAAGGCCGCTTGTGACAAAATAGAGGAGTTGCCCAAGAAGGTGATGGTGGAATTTATTGAAGAGCCGCATTCGACGGCCGCCGATAATGGATATTGAAGTAGGCGAAAAAGATTGGGTATGCGAAATGAAAGACTATTTGGAGAAAGAAGAGGCGCCTCGAAGATGAAGATAAGGCAAAGATTGTTAGAAAAATGTCGCCAAGGTTTACCGTACAGATGGGATCTTATATCGCAAATCTTTTTTGCGACCGTTAATGAGATGCGTAGAGCCGTGAAAGGTGGACAATGTTTTGTTTGAAGTACATGAGGGCGTTTGTGGAGGCCATCCAGAGCAAGAACTTTGGCTAATAAAATCATGTTTCATGGGTATTATTGGCCGACATTGAAGAAAGATGCGGAGGAGTATGTGAGGAGATGTGACCAGGCCAACGACATGCTAACATTCCTAGGCAAAATGACCGAGCAGACCCCAATTGTAGCGGCCTGGCCTTTTGACATGTGGGGGATAGACCTTATAGGACCTTTCCCTAAGGCCAAAGGAGGAGCACGAGATGGTGGTGGTAGCGGTTGATTATTTTACTAAGTGGACAGAGGCACGAGCTTTAACTTCTACCACCGAAGACCGAGATCATCGATTTGTAACGGAGGAAATCCTATGTCGCCATGGAATGCCGCGGGCAATCATTTCTGATCATGGGCCGCAGTTTAGGAAGAAGTTTCATGGGTTTTGCGAGAATTTGAATATCAAACATTGGCAAGTCATAGCAGTGTATGCCGCAGCTGCAACGGACAAGTAGAGGCGGCTAACAAGCAAGTGCCGGAGATTTTGTGTAAAAATTTAGAGAAGAGAGGAGGGGCTTGGTTGGAAGAGTTATCCACAGCTTTATGGTACGTTAGAACAACAAAGTGAAGGGATCAATCGGCGAGACCCTTCGCATTAACTTATGGCTCGAAGCAACGGCTCCCGCCGAGATGGGTTTACTACCCATAGAGTAACTTATTATGACGAGATAGTGAATGGCGACGAAGGTGCTTTGAGCTAGATCCGGGTGATGAAAAGAGGCTTAGAGCGAGAATGAGGATGATAAATTATAAGCAGCGGATGAAGGCGCAACACGACAAGCGAGTAAAGAAGAGGTCATTCAGTAGGCGATTGGGTGTTGAGAAGCCGTGAAGTTAAAGGCGCGGCAATGGATTTGCCAAGCTAGATCCGAAATGGGAAGGTCCTTTCCATTGCCAAGATCGTTCGAGAAGGGACTTATCACTTGAAAGAAGAAGGCGGCAAAGAGGTCCCGAATGCATGGAGTGTTGATCACTTAAAGAAATATTACCATTGAAGTGATAAGGGTAATTTACCTATTTTATTCCCTATTAAAGTCTTTTTTCGTAGTCATTTTTGATGAATTTATGAACTTTCCAATCATGAATGAAAGCCATATGTTTTATGATTTAATAGAAGATATATATGTGAACTTGTGCTGAATATGTTTTTAATACAATGAAAGTATGAAGTTTTATTCCTCATATATGTCTTACATGGATTAAAGTCTATAGTTATGCATGATTAAGTCGCCAATAACATGATAAAAATCGCTTAAAGAGTAAAGTTGCCTAAAGACAACTTCACTTTTTCGATGGGAGTATATGTGTATGGAGATATCTCGCTAAGAGTAAGAAGGCAAAGAGTTTTTGATGAATTATCAAAACAATATTTGATGAATTGTTGAAACAAATATAAGACAATAAAAGTCGCCGGACTATAAGACAATAAAAGTCGCCGGACTATAAGCGGTGAAAGTCACTGACTATAAAAAGCGGTGAAAGTCGCCGGACTATAAGACAATAAAAGTCGCCGGACTATAAGACAATAAAAGTCGGCCAGGACTATAAGCGGTGAAAGTCGACGGACTATAAGACAATAAAAGTCGCCGGACTATAAGCGGTGAAAGTCGCCGGACTATAGCGGTGAAAGTCGACGGACTATAAATGTAGAAAGTCGACGGACTATAAATGTTGAAAGTCGTCGGACTATAAACGATGCGAGTCAATGAAAGTCGTCGGACTATAATCGATGTGAGTCAATGTAAGTTGTAAACTATGATATAAGTCAAGCTATAAATGGTGGAAAATGTAAGAGTCTATGGACTATAAAAAGGAAAGTCTACGAACTATGAATAAGGAAAAGGTTTATTTCGCATTAAGGGCATGAGCATAAGTCGCTATGAAAGATATCACTTTCTCATTTGGAAGGACAAAGAAAAGATGAGGCAAAAAGAAGGAAATTATTCTAAGTATGAAGCAAAAGAAGACCAAGAAAAGGTTAAAGTTAGCGACAATATGAGTCGCACAAGATGTTATAAGTAAAGTCGCCTAAAGACGACTTCACTTTTTCGATGGGAGTATATGTATATGGTACCTGTCATGCAAAGGAGATTTTGATGAACTATCAAAACAATGAGTGAAGAGACAAGTAAAGCATGAAAATAAAGGGGCAAGCACAAAGGCCGCGAATGTACAATGTTCAAAAGGCACGCAGGCCCCAAAAGGAAAAGAGAGTAAATTGTTTAGCCACCAAGGCAAGCTACAAAAAATTGTTCAAAAAGAAAGTTAAGTATCAAAGAAAAGATAGATCAGACAGTAGGTTCAGTTGGCGGAATGGCTTGACTAGAGCTTGAAGTCGCTAAGGCGCGAGCTTTGGCATCATCTAATTGCTTGTGTTTATGCTCGAGAAGATTATCCCACAAAGCAATGGCGTTGGGAACTTGAACAGGGGGAGCTTTCCATGGCGACTTACCCAGCAAGGCATCTTCATCGGCGAGATCCTTGAGCTCTTCAGGAGTATAAGGAACCATGAAATGGCCGCGGCGACACACTTCGCTAAAAATTGGCTCTGAGCCCCAGTGCGCAAGTTTTTCCATTGTGATGGCAGCAGAATGTCGTTGATATCGGCCGCGGCTCGCATAACTTGAAGGGACGTTTGGTTCCCAATATCGACAATGTCGTCGATTAGGCGAGCCACATCGGCATTCAAAGCAATAATTTCGGCATTCCTCCCAGTCAGCTCCTCTTTCAGCCGAGCAATCTCATCTTGAAAGGATTGAGTATCAGTAGCATGTTTTTCCTTCAAAGTTTCATTCTCACTCCTCAGCTTGGCGACATTCTCTTTAGCAGAGTTAAGTTCGGTAGTGACGGTGGCGAGATTGGAATTAGCGGCATTGAGATCCGAGAGTCTGATCAGGCGAGTGAGAAGTGGTTAGATCGCCTTCAACTTGTCTCGCTCCTTTTCCAAAGTTTTGATCGAAGAATCCCGCCTCGTAAGTCTACCCTTCAAGACATCTTTGTCGCGCTTCAACCGGGCCGACTCATTTTCTAGGCGAGTGTTTGCCTCGCTAATGCCGGTGATAGAAGATCCAAGCTGAGAAAAGATAACAATTGGAAGTTAAGAGAAAGATTGAGAATAAGAATAAGATAAAATAAGATAAGGAAGGAAAGAAGAACTAACCAATGAAAAATAATAGCCTGCTTGGCATGCGGCATGAGCGAGAATCCATTTGGGCGACATTGTGAACTTGCACTTCATCACTAGCTCGATTAAGGCCGAGGCCCGCCAAATATTCTTCCGCGCTTTTAGTTTCTTCAATCAACCCCTTTATGCGGGGACTTTGGCAATTTCTTTGCTAAGCTCATAGAGCCCAACAAAATCAAGGGGCTTGGAAAAGTTTTCTTGTAGCCCCGACTTGGAGAAGGAAGAGTAGAAGAGGTACTTGGAGCGGGAGGAGTTGAAGGGGAGGCTGGAGATGATTGTTAGGTCGCAAATTTCTGTATCGCGGGAAGAAGGAATTTCGGATTGTTGAGGTTCTGTCATGTTAATTTCTAAGAAAGGAGAAGCGGGTGGAGCAGGATCAGAAACAAGAATTTCGACATTTTCAGTCGCAGGTGCGACATCAGTGGACGGAGACAATAGTGGGTGGAATATTGCTTTCGGTAGTTGGTAAAAGAGAAGTTGGAGGAGATTAGCATCTGTAGATGGAGGATTGGAAGTAATGACAGGATTTTGCGGGATACCTTCCCCGAGCGATGAAGCGACAGCTTGTGGTAACAGAAGCGACTCTTTTTAGTCGTTTGGCCCGTGCAGCTTGGTTGGTTGGCCCGGCTCTTTTTCTAGCTGGGTTACGAGTTTTCCAAAGCAATCTCTTCGGCGTCTTTGCCATCGCGAGAAATTGGCAAGGCGAGATTTTCGGGGAGGAGCGCAAGAGCAAGGCCGCGAGCATTGGCCAAGTGCTTCCTTCTTTTGTCGGGCTTCTAAGTCTGGCTTTGACGACCGTCCATTGATTTTGGCCCCGGTGATCCGAAATCAAATAAAGAAAGTTAAGAGGAAGTCAAAAGGTAAAGCAATTCAAGTGTAAGTTAGAGTAAAGAAAAAGTAAGGTTAAAAGAAAACATACAAAGAAAGCAGTATTCATGGCGGTACAATGACGCGAACCCTTGCAATCTTGGCATTCGTGAGCATACTTGTTGCCAGAGTGTCGCTCCCATCCGTCAAAATAGACATGGCTTATTGGTACTCGGGGCTGGATTCTAGGTAAGTTGTCCGCAAGACCAACTTGATCTAATAACTCCCTATTTCGAAGAATACCTCTCCATGAAATAAGAGGTGGGGGCATTAGCGGCAGAAGTTTTCGGGTAAGACAAGCAAAGCACGAATGTCGTCGCAAAGCGGCAAGTGTCGCCAATGGTAGAAGCTTCTTTAGATTCAATTTGGGTATTGATGGGATGAAGGTCAGCGGGATGAGACCATCCAATGCGAGAAATCACAAAAAGAGGGTCGTCCATCCAATCATGAACTTTGGTAGGTAGTGGAGTAAGGACCTTGGGACCCCTATGGTATTGGAGAGAAAGGCGGGTTTCCAATATGTCGTCGGTGAGTTGGTTGGTTTGTTTGTACCCAGTAAACAAGGAAAGCAGAGCAGTGATTGTGGGTTCTTTTCGCAGAGAGCGACAAATGGTGATGAAGGTAGTTATGATTCTTATGGCATTTGGGTGAATTTCTGTGATCATGGCTTGGGCCTTATACAAGAATTCGCAAAGAAAAGGATCAAAGGGGATCCTGAGGCCGGCTTTAAGTTGGGAAGGAAAAATTACTATGCCCTCCCTTATTTCTCTCAAGTAGGCAAGGGAAAGATCTCCCTGGTAGTCAGAAATTCTATATATTGAACTATCTATGTGATAAGTTCTGTGCCAGTCAGTTATGGGATTGGGAATTAAGGAGTCTGGGTTGGATGCGCGAGAAGAACCCCCCTCAGCATGAGCGGGATTGGTAAAAGAAATACCTTCTTGAAGAGCGAGAGTTTGAACCCCAGTGGAAGAGGGATTGTTGGAAGCCGCAGTAGGAGATGATGTCGCTTGATCGGCCGTGTCGCAGATTCACCGGAAGAAGAAGAAGAAAGGATTGATTTATAATGTGTTCTACGTTTGGAAAAGGGATCGGCGACACATTGGGATTCGTGAGGAGTCGCTTAAAGAAGGTTTATATTTATCTTTAATAAATCGAGCTAAGCGATTGCTAGAAGTAAAAATGTGAGACATAGGGGCCGAAAGGGGAAGGAAAAAAGGGCCTTGGATTACTGAGGGAGTCAATCAGTGAAGGATCCGCCCGGTGTTCAACTAAGAACCTAACTAAGTCGGCCTTGGGCAATCTCGCCCAAGTAGTTCGCGGCGTCTATAAAAACCGCCCGAAACCCGACAATGACTATATCTAACTACTTTGGCACAGTTCTTGTATCTCGCCATAAAGGGTAGTTTGGGAAAAATTGTTTTAAGGAGTAAAAGGAAATGCAAAATTCAAAATAATTGGACAAAAGGGGAAGATCAAAATGTGAAGGTTTAAAGAATGTGAAGGGTTTTTGGAAAAGTTACACAGTGAAAAATGCAATCTTGGTCGGAAAAGATGAAGGGTCACCGGGAAAGATGAACAGACGCCGGAGATAATAATCGAATCTTGGAGGCTGAGAAATAATACTCCAAATCACTTATAAAAAAGGAAAATATGAACGGATTCAAGGTTAAGAAGCAAGTTTGGGCAAGAAATCAGTGGTTGGGCGATGAAAAAGGAAGAAGAACAGTTGGAATCGGTATCAAGGTTCGCCGGAGTCTGAGAAAGCTCGAGCAAGGTTTAAGAAGGGTGAAAAGAGGAATGAGGGTTTGGAGTTGGGTATTTATAAGAGAGAGGGGTTATGGAAATGATTGGTGTGACGTTTGGAAAAGATTTTTCAAATTTCCCTCACAAGCCTGGCACGATTCCCAAATGACGGCCCATTAAAATTTTTAAAGGTTGACAAGAAAGAGACACGTGTATGGATGGGGATTTTCAGTAGTATCTTCTTGAAGAAGGTTTCGTGTGTCGCAAATTGATGAATCAGTGAGCATAAAGTTTTTGGCGAGATCATAAATGAATCTCGCCATAAACTTAGGGGCTTCTGATGCTGTCCAAATATAAGGAGTGGGCCTGACCCAAGTTATTGACAAGAAAGTGGCAAAGGGGGCCCAAAATAGAGTACGACCCAAGAAGAAGAAAAGAATATAGGCGGCCCAGTAAAAGAAGGCGAGACATGAGTATCCCGCTAATATTCTCGGGAAAGGGGAAATCAAGATAGTAAATGGCGACATATTATGAGGAAAGCCGGCGATAAAGATTAAATGCGAGACATGATGGCAAGGCGAGACATAATGGTTAGCGACCTTATCCCGAGAGAGGATTTCAGTTGATATTCACCGCAGGCGGCATATAAATATCTACCAAGTGGGACCCATTAGACGGTTATGCATTGGGATTGATGATCACGTGAATAGGGTTTACTTTATGAAAGGACCAATGATATGGCGACACGTGGCAAAAGAGTGAGGCATGAAATGTGAGGATGTCATGTGCAAGGCACGAGGATGAGGGTATAAATAAGATATGAAGGCTTCATTGTCAAGGTATGTCCAACTTAATACACACACAGCCACCTTCAATACTGTTTGTTTTTCCCTTTTATCAAGCCAATACTTATCCTCACGCCGGAGGGGCTAACGCCGGAGCCGCCCCCGGCTTAGTTTACGTTTGATTGTGTGCAGTCCAGTCGAAGAAGAAGGAGCCGGAGATACCAAAATCAGACTACAACGGTGGAGTTGCTGTTGAGGAAGTTCCTGGCAACATCATTCATGAGTTGCCATTAATTACTTTTTTTCTTGTTTTCAACTTAATATTCACAATACCTTCTAACCACATAAGAGTTGTTTATTTAACCGTAGTTATCAGCTATCAACTGTAGTTATCAGCTATCAAATATAACTCATTCATCATAAGCAATTAGTTATTAGTAATTAACTAAGACAAGCGATCGTTTAATAAAAGCTTCATTTTGATGATTATTACGCTACATATTTCACATTCCTCATCTGCAAGAAAAATAAAATAAAAATATTTTATAGATTTTTTAATAACAAATAATAAAAGGGGCAGGGCCCAATATTATACCCAAGCACCAAAGGATCTTATCTTTTTCATGGATTCTTTTCAAAAACATTAAATTTAAGATATTATAAAAAAAAATATTTATTCTTTTCACTAATTCTCTCTATACAGGTTCAATGTTTTTGAAAAAAAAAAAAAATGCTTGATTTTGTTTGAGAATAAAAGGTATAGAACCAATTCAAGTATCACCTGGAAGACAATTACTTCATCTGTCCCATTTAATTTAGATTTTTTTTTTTATAAGTATTAAGAAATACTATTATAATAAGATGACAGAAAATAAGTGCATGAGGTGTTGTAAGAATAAAAGAAAAAAACAGAGAGAATGAGTGAAAAGAATAGAAAGGGGATTGTAGTAGTGAGTATGATAAGTGAGTCCCAGTAAATATAAAATAATATATTGAGTAAGTTTTAGGGGAAACCTATTTCTCCATAAGTTATAAAAATTTCACTTTCATCCTTAAAAATATCAAGTTTAGACCTTAAAACATTGAGTTTAGGTCTTAAAATATCTAGAAAAATAAAATAGTGAGTTTAGGTGTTAAAATAGTGAGTTTAAGCTAGAAAATAAAATAGCGAGTTTAGGCTTTAAAACACTAAGTCGATATATTTAAAAACAAAATTTTTTATAACTTATGAAGAAACAGGTTTCCCCCAAAATTTTCTGTAATATAATTCTGTCATTTTGTGACATTTTAAATCAAATGAGACATCAAAAATAACAAATTATCCTAAATCACCGGTGAAATCGGGTGGGACGGAGGGAATATTTTTCATATCTACCTAGATGTCACACCAGATAACATTCAATTAAAGCAGGTACTATAATTTTTAATATTATTTGAATTGTCAACTAAAGAAAAGGTGAGCCGTCGCCGCCGTTGAAAAAGCAAGAGAGCCGTTAGAAAAGAAACAAAAATATAATAATCTTTATTTATTCACATAAAAGAAGCTGCGACCAAATCCAACAAAACAATCAAAAAGATTGTTCTAAAAATTCTGTATCCGATAATAATCATCGTCTATGAACTCTACTATCAAATAAATCCAACTGAATAATCTCTAAAAGTATGTATAAGCATAAAAAAATCGAATTCCCAAGAACACCCAATCGGAAAACAAGATCCGGAACCGGTGGCCGCCACCGACTACCAATCAAAATCGCACTTCTTCCTCTCAAAGCTACCGGAAGATCTTCCGTTAGAATCCAAAGGAATCCTCAGATCGCATTCAATTTCCGGCGTAAACCTAGCAGTTTTCGCCACACCAACTTTAAACCTTAAACGAAGCTTCAATTTGACATCGATTTCATAAACTCCAGCTCCTGTCTCGGAATTGTACCTATTCGAATCGCGATTCCCGAGCACAACAAGCTGCTGTCCGACGAATTGTGGGCTCACGTAATTCTCCTTCTTGTGACCCAAATAGAATCTGGGTATCTCAGTAGCAGCAAATCGCTCGCCGTGATAATAAGCTCTGGCGTCGATTTTGTCGTAGTAGATCCCAATTCGGCGGTTAGGATTCCGGAACGTCATGTTGAGGGCGAGGTTATAACGGAGGGTGTTGTTGGTGTACTCGAATTGGGTGAGGGTAGCATCAGTAACATGGAATTTAGGAACGTTGGGGCGGAAAATTAGCCAGAAAATCAAGACGGCTATGCCGGCTATGACAAGAATTCCGATTATGATTTGCAGGACTAAGCTGAGTGCACAGTTAAAGAGACAGCAGCAACACCAGGTAAAAGGGTTGCAACCACCGCCTCCGCTGCGGCCGGCGCGGTAGGATTTGCGACGGGGTTGATCTGGCGGTGGGATTGAGGGGCCATAGTAGGCGCCGTTCAAGTGGGGTTGTGCAGACATTGTGTTTGTGAAAATGCGTGTGTGAGAGAGAAAATGGAGTTGGGGATTTGAATAGGTAAGTGTTTGGGTTATCGTGGGGGTTATAAATGGAGCAAGGGAGTGGAATTGGTAAGACGCGTAAGGGCAAGGACGCGGCAGGTAGAGGCTGAGTCAACGTGGTTTGACATTGGAACTAAGGGTTGGGGTTGGGTTTATTTGCTTGTTTTGAATGCCTTAACTGCCTAAGGAAGGTTCTTTGATTTCTTTTAATCATCTTGATGTAGTCGGATTGATATTAAAATTGTTCTCACATTTTATTTATTAAATATATATACCCTTTAATAATAGCAAAAAAACACGATGTAGTCAGTAGAGGTTTTGATAAAAGGAAAACTCAATTGTATTGATCTTTTTGAGATAGTATTTATACATGAGTAAATCTAAGACTCGTACCTAAAATAGAAAAATGAAATAGTAATTAAATATTACTGCATATCTAAACTAAGTAGGAAAGAAGATCACGTAAAATCTCTATTGATATTAGGAATGAAGATCACGTAGGATCTCTATTGATATTAAGAAAGAAGATTACGTATGATCTCTATTGTTATTATGCTCCCTCAAGATGGACGATCGGTTAGTAAGTCCAATCTTGGCAATTAACTCCAGAAATCTCGGCCATGGTAATGATTTGGTGAGGGCATCCACAAGTTGGTCTGTTCCCGAAATATGAGAGACACGTAGGTTGTTGTTTTGAACTTGTTCACGAACAAAATGATAGTCAAGACCAAGATGCTTCATTTTGGAGTGAAAAACATGATTTGCAGCTACATATGTTGCACCCATATTATCACAGTAAATGGTGGGCGGTATCTTGACAGGAACATGTAATTCACTCAACAAATTTTGTAACCACAAGACCTCTGCTGTAGTGGCTGCAACAGCCCTATGCTCGACTTCAGTGGAGGATCTGAACAATGTTTTCTGTTTGCGAGCGCTCCATGACATAGGATTACGACCAAGGTATACAATGTAACCGATTGTGGAGATATAATCATCCTTATCTCCCGCCTAGTCTGCATCTGTAAACGCGTGTAGAGTAAGGGGAGAGTCACGTCGTGTGAGGAGACCATGTTTGCTTGTACCCACCAAATAACGCAAAACTCATTTTAAAGCAGCCCAATGTAAATTAGTTAGACAGTGCATAAATTGAGACAATCGATTTATAGCAAAAGAAAGATCACACCTTGTTAGGGCAAGATACTGAAGTGTGTCGAGTATGGCTCTGTATTCAGATGGATTCGAAATGGGCGAACCTCGGCGAATGAGGCACTATAGGTGTAGGCACCGGATTGGCATCGAGCATATTTGTTCGGGAAAGGAGCTCCTGAACGTACTTATGTTGACTGAGAAACAAGCCATAAGTGTGTGGAAGGGCTTCAACACCAAGGAAATACGATAAATCACCAAGGTCTTTTAGGGAGAATCGAGAAGAGAGCTGAGAAATAAACCTGTCCACCATATATTTGTCGGATCCAGTAATAATTATGTCATCAACATACACCACGACATACAATAAATGATGTGCAACTATAAGAATAAAAGAGAAGTATCAGAGACACTAGTCGAAAAACCAAGTGGCATGAGATATGTTTTGAGTTCAGTATACCAAGCCCATGGTGCTTGTTTGAGACCGTAGATTGCCTGACGGAGTTTACACACATGAGTAGGTTCAGTAGTACTGACAAAATCTACCTGGTGGTTGGGCCATGAAAACGTCCTCATGAAGGGTTCCTTGTAAGAATGCATTGTTTATATCCACTAGACGTATTGACCAACCATTTACTGTTGCAAGAGATAAGTTGGTGCGAATGGTGGCCGGTTTAACAACGGGACTAAATGTCTCAGAATAATCTAACCCGACACGTTGATGGAATCCTTTAGCAACCAAACGAGCCTTGTGACGATCAATAGACCCATCTGGTGATATTTAGTCCGGAAAATCCATTTGCACCCAATCAAATTGTGAGACGAGGTAGATGGAACGAGATCCCATGTGATGTTGCGAAGAAGTGCCTCATATTCAGACTGCATGGCTGCTCTCCATTCAGGTATTTTTAGTGCCTAAGTCACAGTGTTCGGTTCAGCTGTAGAGGAGGAAAGGGTGGCTTGGAGATTTAATTTTTGGATAGGCTTTTTTATGTTGTTCTAAAGTCTGGTCCAAGGGCCTCTGCTTGCGGCAGGGTGTGAAGCACGTGGGGATGGGCCTGGTGGAGAATCGGCATAGTGCGGTACTCAGGGAGGCTGATCCGGGTGGGGTGGTGGGGGATTCGGCCGAGGAGGATGGAGATCCAGTAGGATTATCAGTTTGTGCGGCTGGTTCAGGTGTGGCCAGGAGACTGTGGGTTGCTGTCGTGTTGTGGGGATTTGGGTGGTGGACTAGGGTAGGAACATGGAAAGTACACCACGTATCAACAGTGGAAGTGGGATTAGAGAGGGGACTAGCGGTAGGAGTAGATAACGGAAATTGTGATTCCACAAATTTGACATGCCGGGAATATATTGGAGGTTTTAGGTTCCAAACAGTAATAAGCACTCTGGGTTGGTGAGTAGCCAACGAAGACACAAGGTGGGGATTTAGAATCAAGTTTGTGACTGGTGTACGGACGAAGCCAGGGATAACAGAGACATCCAAAGTTTCGGAGTTTGAGATAATTGGGATGATGACCAAGTAGAGTTAAGTAGGGAGATGCAAGTTTGTGTATAGGCGTGGGCATGCGATTGATGAGATATGAGGCAGTGACAAAGGCGAGAATCCAGTATTTCGATGGCATATGAGCATGAGACAGGAGAGACAAGCCAGTCTCAACTATGTGTCGATGACGGCGTTCGGAGTAACCATTGTGTTCCGGAGTGTGAGGAGGGGACGTAAGATGAGTAATGCCATAAGCGATAAGAGTGGAGCGAAGACCAATATATTCGCCACCGTTATCACTGAAGATAGTGATAATGGGACGTTTGAAAAACTTTTCCACAAGGTTTTTGAAATTGATGAAAACAGAGATAGCATCATTTTTATGTTTGAGGGGATACAACCAAATGTATTTGGAGTGGTGATCAACGAAAATTATGTAATATTTAAAAACATCAAATGAGTGCAGGGGGGAGGTCCAAACATCTCTATATAAGACATCCTGAGGTCCAGAAAACGTTATAGTACAATTTGAAAAAGGCAATTTATGACTCTTATTGTAGTTGCAAGAATTGCAAGAAAACGAGGAACAACTCGGAATATTTAAATGAAAAGAGTTACTAATGTGACGTAAAATACTAGAGGAAGGATGTCCTAGTCTATGATGCCAAATAGCGGTGTTGGAGAGAGACACGGAGTTGAGCACTGGTGGAGAGACACGAATAGCAGACTGGGTAGGAAGACATTCATAGACGCCATATTTAGCCTTGCCGTGAAGAAGGATAGTGCCCGTTTGAAGGTCCTTCACATGAAAAGAATCATGAGAAGAGAATAGAGACATTGTTATCACGACAAAATTTGGAAATAGAGATTATATTACGAGACATAGTGGGGATATGTCATACATGATTAAGGGTAAAACAATGAGAAAGAGTAGAGAGGGAGGTAGAACCGATATGGGAGATGCGAAGGCCCGAACCATCACCAATGAGCAACTCCTTTGTAATGTCATACGGAGAGTGAAGAGTCAAGTTGTTGAGGTCGTGAGTAACATGATCGGTGGCGCCGCTGTCAAACAACCAAGTTGGAGGTGGATTGTGGTTTGTAGTTGATGTATAGGCACGTGGATTGGACTGGGGTTTGGTCATGCGGTTTGGTGGCCGAGTAGGGTTGGGGTTATAGTTGTCGTTGTTGGAGGTGGGGGTGTTGGGAATGTGGCATTAGGGTAGACTTGGCGGAAGCGAGGGCATTGATTTAGGAAAGTGTCCGAAATTTCGGCACCACTGGCAACGGCCTCTATAATTACTGGGATTAGAGCTGGAAGGGGGGTGGCTAGGGTTTGCGGTGTAAGCTATATTTGTCGAGGTGTTGGTGGTGGTTGATTTGTTGTTTCGGGTTGGTGGGTGTTCTGTTTGGTAGGTGATTGGCAGTAGTGGTGACTATAGTTTAGGGTTTGCAGTGCCGGCTTATAGGAGAGAAAAGAAAGAAAAAAATGGATCTTGCTCTGATACCATATTTGTTTTGATAAAAGGAAAACTCAATTGTATTGATCTTTGAGATAGTATTTATACATGAGTAAACTTAAGACTCCTACATAAACTAGAAAAATGAAATTGAACGGAATAAAAGTGTCGGGCTAGGCCCAACGAGCAAGCCCGGTTATCTGTATATTATTGCCACCACATTCTCAGTGGGCTAGGCCCAATCATTATCAGGCCCAAGGCCCAACAGCAAGATCAGTCGACCTAGCTCATTGTCAGACCTACGAGGTCCCGACCTAGCTAGCGTCCGACATATGATCCATATCTCAATTCGGGCATGACCCGATCCTACCGTCCGGTCGGTCAGTCGACCCTGGGACCAATAGGCGACCTCGACATATTACAATACGTGACGACTTACAAAGTCCAGGTGTGATTACAACTCTTTCCATAACGGAATCCCTACAAATCAGGAGTTATTCATGGGCAAGATCTCTTATATATATCTGATCCGAGATTATAGGGATGTCATTCAATCCTACCACAAATATATCTCTCATCAACAACTATAAATACAAGGCAATGTCAACCGTTTAAAGGTAATTGTTATTTGTTATTCTGAATACATTGTTCATTATAATATTTTAGCTCTCAAATCACCATACTTATTCTCACGCCGAAGGATCTTCGCCGGAGACCATTCCGGCTAGTCGTGGGTTCTGTTTTCAAGTCAGAAGTCAGGAGATTGATCTTGCAGCTGGACGCATATTGATTACGGCACGATTCTTGCAGCATCAGAAATAATAATTAAATAAGACTACATATATAAACCAAGTAGAAAAGAAGATCACAATGATCTCTAGGGGTGGACATGGTTCGGTTTGGTTCGGTTTGGAAGGAATTTGGAGATCAAATCGCTAGTATTCGGTTTGGGAAAATCCCAAACCAAACCGAATCATAGAAAATTTCAAACCAAACCACCTCGGTTTGATTTGGTTCGGTTCGGTCTCAAACCACGGTTTCATAAACGGTTCAAACCGTGGTCCAAACTGCGGTCTAGACCGCTATCCGAACTACAAACCTGTCCAACTAAAAGTGTTGCTCTTTACATATTTTTTTATCAAACTAGCAATCACATATATTAAACATAAAACACAAATACTACTATCCAAATAGGAATGAGTTTTAGTAAACTGAAAGTTCATTGTTCTAACAAGTACAACAAAAGAAACTATCTCAAAACAAATTACAAGACATTGTCTAAAATAAAGATACAAAATTACAAATTCAAGATTCAACCATTTAATGAACGGCTAGGATTTCGGTTCAAGAAATTCATGGTTCGGTTCCGTGGTTCGGTTTCACGGTTCGGTTTTACGATTCCAAACCGCGGTTCGGTTCGGTTCGGTTTGGTTCGGTTTTGAGGTTTCAGACTGCGAGCTGAACCGAACCACACGGTTTATTAAATTTTCAAACCAAGCTAAACCATTTATAGAAAAAAACCAAACCAAACTGCGTGGTTTGTTTCGGTTCGGTCTCAAACCGCGATTTGAACCGAACCATGTCCACCCCTAATGATCTCTGTTGATATTAGGAAAGAAAATCACGTAGAATCTCTATTTTTATTAGTCCGATTCTACCGGCATTATAGTCATTGTATTAGAACATTGGTTTTGCTTTGTTGCGGTGTTAATGTGGACGAGTCTATCCCGATAGTTGAAATAATATTGTTTTCACTAGGTACGAAAGATAGTCTCGCACCAGCCCCAGTAGCGAGCTCGATGGGAGGGGTGCTCGATTGCTTACACGTGTCAATTGGTAAAGAATGTCACTGGAAGGAAAGAGTGAAGTTGCTTGGAAACTTCCATTCTAGCTTTAGCTTATTATATCGTTGACATTGTCATCATTTTAACTTCAAAGTCTTGTTTCTTGGGCGAATTATGATAGTGTATTTGAGGTTGACGTGAAGGGTGAAGGGGCGGTAGCATGTAATTAATGTAATTGACGTGGGCTTCTGTCCATTTTAGAATTTTGAAAAAAAAAAAATTTTACCTAAGTCACCGACTACATGGGCGGACATAGTAAGGTGCAAGGGGGGCCAGTTGGCCCTGCTTGGTTTTTTTTTTTTTTTTTTTTTTACACTAAACGACGTAGTATCGTACATAGTATAAATAAATCTTCTCGAATAGAATTAGAATAGCAAAAAGAGAAAATTAAAGGATTGTATCCAGACTCAAGACGGAACGACGAACGATGGAAATGTCACCATGGTAATAGAGGTGAACGGTTGCATTTACAATATATAAATGTCATCTCCATTGGAAATCTTTTGAAGCCAAAAGAACTAGTGTGTTTGATCGTCTCATTCAGATGATTGATTCAGCAATAGAGATAATTTTATGGCATTATGTAAAAAAAAAAAAAAAAGGTATGTAGTTAGCTTGTTGCTTAGATTATTTTAGTTGCACTAAAGTTGTATTTGCGTGAAAAAAATTGCCAAAAAAAATTTTCGGCGCCGCCCGAACCCCCATCTTCAATCCTTTGCTCCAAAAAATCTTGGCCCCCCTTTCTTAATTTCCTGCGTCCGCCACTGACCGACTATATGTAACTTTTTTTATATATAAAGTTATTTTTCACGGTTATTATCGCTTATAATATTTTTTAAATATCAAGCTTACGCAATTTCAAAATCCTGAATCTACCTCTGTTGTTTGTTGTTGACGTTGACGTGTTTCCTTTCATAGGTAATCTGTATTTCTATTCTATTGATGGTTTATTATAAGTTTGTCTTAAATCTAGTTCACATCCTCCCGTGGCCGTCAATATCAATATTGACTCGTGGAAAACACGGTTATGAGATGGTGATATGTTAGAAAATTGTTCCAAAATTAATGTTTACTTTTTTTAATAAATGATATTTTGATCATATTTATGTTTTTTAAATATTAATGATGAAATATATAAATATACTTGATATTCATTTCTAGAAATTTTAGCTTTGTAAGTGTATAGTAAAATGTGAAAAACTAAATTATTAAAAAGAAATGAAAAAAACGCGTTGATGGCACTTTCATAAATAACGAGAAGTTAATTTTTTAAGTGTGTTGTGACATTTTTTTAAATTAGTGAAATTTTTAAAGATGTACTATGACAGTATTGTAAATAGTTGGAACTTACGAACACACGACAAATAATTAGCATCAACATTGAAACTCAAAATACCCTTACGGGCACTAAACAATACAATTGTCGCTCAAAAAACACCTTCACTGATACCCAAAAACACTATCATCACCCATTAAAAAAACACTTTCAATGTCACTCATCTGTTTTTGAGTGCTGGTATGTATTGTTGAGTTCATTTATTTGTTTGAGCGTATGCGTGACAATAAGCGTAACTTTTAATTAATGATGAACTAAGGAGGGTGTAGGGTTCAATAGTATCAATGATGTCGTTAAAAAGTGTCAGTGCATTTCTTTGTTATTGCTAGCGTATGTGTTAGCGAGTGCAGTACATGCATTTTAAAAATGACATTATATGTCTTAAATAGTGTTAGCTGTAGTATAAAAGAACGTCAAGGTGTCTGAATAAGAATTTACAAAAAAAAAATTAAAAAAAAAAGATTGTGCATCTTAAAACAAAATCCTATTATTTTCAAAAATATCATTGCTCGTTTTAAAGAAGTTTAAGTTATTTAAAAAATGTCATTGCTCGCTAGTTTTTTAAAACACAACACATTTTGAGACGGAGAGATTATAAGTTTCATAGTTCAAGTCATTGGTAAAAAAACACCTAATCAGTCTGGGCTGAGGCCAACGTAGCCCAAGCCCAATTGTAAAGGCTAACCAAGACTAAAGCCCAATAATACTGGCCCGCTCCTATCTTATAATATTGCAAAAATACCTAACCAGCAAGGGCTTAGGGTTTTATATTTTTTTATTTTTTTTTTAAAGAAACCAACCGGCCTGATCCAAACTCAAAAGACTCGGGTTGTGTTTTTATCATTAATCACTTAATGATTGTTGCTTAATTATTTATTTATTTTTGTGCAACTACTTCAAATTTCAAATTAAAGATATACCCTTGATTTAAATTGTAAACATCCAATATTTTTCTTAACGAACAGCACCAATATTCACGGTTAGGCTCCGTTTGTTTATTTGGGGGAAAATATTTTTCGAAAAATATTTTTCCTATTTTTTGATGTTTGTTTCACACAGAAAAATGGAAAAAATATTTTTCAAAAAATGATAACACCCTCACATACACACACACCCACGTTACCCACACCACATCAACCACCCCTACCCCATCACCAACCCCTGCCATCCACCCCCACCCCACCCCCCGAGCAAAAAAAAAATCATTTTAAATTTATTTTTAAAAACTCATCCCCCAATCCACTCATCACCCCCTGCCACCCCACCCCACACCCCACCCTCGTTGAGTCAAAACAAAAAATCATTTTAAATTTATTTTTAACAACTCCTCCTTCACTCCACTCATCACCCCCTGCCACCTTACCCCCCAAACCCCCACCACCCCCACCAAAATGAACATATAATTTGAAATGAAGATAGAATATTTAATTTTTATCTAATTGAACTCAAAGAAGAAAACTAGTTGTTTTTTTTTTTTTTTTTTTTTTTTTTATGAAAATGGGCCCTCAAAATTTGGGGACCCCATGCTGCACATGCCATTAATTAGTCGGCCGTGGTTAATCATAATAAGGCAATAAATAGAGTACACTATCCTTACTGCGCTGAAAAAGTTAAAGCCAAAAGTACAAAGATAGAAGCTTCATGCGATTTTTGTAAAACACTCTCACTATTTATTGGCAATAGTTGATTGAGTATTGCATTTAAAATTAGGGCTGGAAAATTTTTTCATTTTGTATCAATCAACTTGTGTATTAACGTATCAATTATAATTGATACGTGACAATTGGTATACCAAAATATTGGTACGGTACTACCATACCAATTATGTCAAATTGATTGGTATTCGGTACAAAAATTTTAATTGATTGATATACCGAGTACCAATTGTAATTTTTTTAAATATTAATTTATATATATATATATATATATATATATATATATATATATATATATATATATATATATATATATATACTCCGTCCCACAACAAGTGACACGCTATCGCTCCGCACGAAAAATAAGAAAAAGTGAAAAGGTTGATGTGTTGTGAGTGTAGATAGTTGAGTAGGAGAGAGAATAAGTGGAGAAAATAGTAAATTTGAAAAGTGTTGTGAGTATGACAAGTTGATCCCATGAATAAAGAAGTACTAAAAAAAAATCATTTTAGATTTTAGAAAGTGTGACTTATCAGTGGGACGTCCAAAATGGCAAAGTGTGTCACTTGTTGTGGGACGGAGGGAGTATATGTTATTTTTTAATTTTACTTGTGATTTCATGATATAAATTTGGAAGTAAATGGGTATTCCTATATTACATATTATTTTAATATTTAGATATGATAGATTACACATTAAAATATAAAATGTAATTTTTGGCTAACATGGAGGGTTAGTATGAAAATGGGCACCTCGAGCAAAACTAAGATATAAGTTGATGTGGAAACATTATAGTCATCTGCAATCTCAATTCGGAATATTACTTCAAGTCAGAACAACCATTGAATGGGTGGGGCAAAAACTATCACATCAAAAGCCAATTACATGGGAGAGATACACTTGATTTTCTTCATGCATAAGCTAGAAAATCTAATTGGAGTAGTGAGATAATTCAAACAGAGGCTCGTATGCGTTAGGCATTTGAAAGAAAACAGAAAATCCATCGATTATACTAATAGCAAAGACTTGAGAAAAGATTTGCTAATTTATGTAGTTTCAAACAACCGGTAAACTATACTAATTAGGTTTCCCATTCCAAGATTTGCAACCTAAACAACACTAAAGGTGGAGACAATGTTAACACAAGAAATGTAAAAATAAATTCAAACATTTGCACCACCTTGTATCTGGTGTTGACTCGAAACCTGAAAGAAAGATCCTCTTCATAACAACTTTACGCAAATCACAGTAAGTCCGGACCTTGTTAACAGGAATCTGCAATAATAATCAAAGGTCAAACATCATAATATTAAAATTAGAGAAAAATCACTGTTGCAGAAAAAAATGACCAAGACATTTGATAGAGTCTAGTACCAATCGTACCAACCGAGTACCTACCGAACCAACTTAATTGGTATACCGACTTAATCGGTTGATATTGGTATAGATTTTCATGTACCAAGTTAAACTTGATAGGTACATGGTATAAGCAAAATACACTTGGTATACCTACCAAGCCACCCCTATTTAAAATAAATGACCAATCAATTATTATCAATTAATTGTATTTGTGATCAAAATATAGTGAGTTTTTGTGTCCCTAATATTGCTCCAACGATGATAATATTACATGTATCTGAAATATGATCTCACTTTGACGATAGTAATCAATTTAATTGAAATTTTAAGGAATATTTATACATAAACAATTATCTTTATGACATTAGTTGCACATTTAAATGTGAATGTTGAAAAAAAAATGTTATTGATAGTTTTTTGTTAATATTCAATATTTTTTTTTTTATTTTTCTTATGTTCACTAAATTTTCAATAAATCTATTTCTTTCCATATCTTGCACATAATAATAATTCATAATTCCTTTTTTACAATTTTAATAGCAATATTTAGCTTGTATTTATCTCAAGCTACATACCAACAATCACCTAGATCACTCGGTAAGGGTGTTCTAGATTAACCAAAAGTCTCGAGTTTGAGTTCTGGGAATGCAGTAGTGTTAAACTTTGTTGGGAGATTATTGTCGCACTTGTGTTCCTACCCGACTCGTAGTGCTAATAGATGTACCCAAAAAAAAAAAATCTCAAGTACATGAGTTAATTCAGGCATGTTCATGAAGAGATGCATTTAAAGTAAAATAAAATGGAATAAAATGAAAGGAAAGGAAGATAAGAAACCATTGATGATAGAGAACCTTAAAGTCCCTTTCTTTACACCAATTATTCAGATTTAAATTCAGAGATAGAGACAATTGTGGTGGGAGAAATGAAAAGGACTACCACAAAATGAGCATCTTACCTTTGAGTCATCATAAACTCTTCAAAACCACACTTGATGTACCACTAACTCAACTCTAACTATATTATTCCCTCAATTTTATGAAAAGTGATATAGTTAGAGCTTGTCTAGTCACACGTTTAGTAACGGTTAAAAAGGAGGGTGGAAACGCTGCATTTTGTTAATTAAGGGTGAAAATGGAGTGGCTAATTAACGATGCTGCATTCTATAGATTTTCATACCATTTTGGCCGATCAAAATCATAGCGGTGAAACAAAACACTACAATATGAAATATTGTGAAAATTAATCAATTGTCTTTTTTCCTTTTTTCCATAAAAGTTTAGGCAAAAGACATTCCTAGTTGGAAGTTGTTCAATAGAATGAGAGAGTGATTTTTCAAATAGAAAAGGAATCACAAAAGAGGAATGAGAGAACAACTTTCATTTTCCTAGAAAACCACTTTAATACTTACTAGTACTTCTGATCTTTAAATTAAAAATTGAGTAGTAAAAATCTGATTTATTACATATGTCATAAATATTTCACTTTTTGCAGTGGAATTTTACATGTATTACCTATTCCCTCCGTCCCACTTCAAGGGTCTTAGGATAGTATTTCCCGCTTCTTAAAAAAATTTAAAAAAAATTGAATAAAGAATTGCAAGTGGATAGAAGATTAGAGGAAAGAGAATATAAAAGTTAAAACATTTATGATAAAACATCTTTTTGATTGGTTTTTTTTTATAAATATGTTAACATTATAAGGGTATAAAAAATGATTTTTTTTAAAATATATTTACATTATAATGATATAAATGTCCGAAACACTGTTCAAAATTTTTCATTTATAAAATGAGACTCTTAGTCTGAGACAGACCAAAAAGATAAAGTGGGACGGAGGGAGTATGTAATAATTTTACTACAAATGTAAAAATTGAGTAATAAAAATCTGATTTATTACATACTTCCTCCGTCCCGCTACAAGTTGCTCACTTTCTTCATTGAGCGTCCCATTACAAACTGCACACTTCCTAAAATGGCAAAGAATCTTTACTATTCCACCCACTAATTTTCTCTCCTACTCTATTTTTATACTCACAACACTCACTATTTCCTATCTCATTTTTTCTCTTCAACCTCAGTTTCATACTCACAACACTTACTTCATTAATTTTTTTTTTAATTTGAATATAAATAGTAAGTGTGTACATTATAGCAGGAGGATAGGGAGTATGTGATATGTCATAAATATTTCACTTTTTGCAAAAGAATTTTACATGTGTTACCTATTTTTTACGCAGAAGCGGTCCCACCTATAAATTCCCTAGGACACTGAAATCCATAAACCACAACCACCAAAAAAACTGGGCCATCTTTTGTAAGAATTGTGTGTCCATAAACTAGAATACTTTCTCTCCCCCGTTAGGTCATCAATCTTTAGCGATCCTTATCAAGCTCATCTTTTGGCACATTAGCCGCCCATACCAAGAAAATCACGACAAAAAGGCCAGGTACCCCTCCCCTCCCCTCCCCTCCCCTTTCCTAATTTTCAGACTGAAACAAGAACTTCATTGCCTAGTATGTTTGTCTCAACAAAGAAAATTTTACCTTTGATTCCTAACAATTATGATAGATGATTTGACATAGAAATAAATTCATATTAGTACCCGATGACGAGAAATAAATTCACAACATCCATATTCATATGAAAGCAATGAATAAGAAAATAACACATGATTTGTTTACCTAACTATTGTTTACGTAACTATTCATAATAAAGAAGTTAAAATAATTTTGTTTTGCTAAAGTCCAGAGAAAGAAAGAATTACAAAGGAGTACACTACAACAAGGAAAAATGGTTTTAGAAACGGCAAATTTCCTAGCTAAAATGAAGATTTTGTCTCTAAATCGTGTTTAGAGACGGATTTGTTCCGTAGCTATTCCGTGGATGCAGGTTGGTCGCTAAATTGGGCGTCGCTGTTTTGTAGCTGTTTTAGAGACAGACACTAAATCGTGTTTAGAGACGAATTTGTTCTGTAGCTACTCCGTGGATGCAGGTTGGTCGCTAAATCGCCTGTCAGCCAGAAGTTGCTTTAGAGACAGACATGTCTGTCTCTAAAACAGCGACGCCCAATTTAGCGACCAACCTGCATCCGCGGAATAGCTACGGAACAAATTCATCTCTAAATACGATTTAGAGACAGAATCTTCATTTTGGCTATCGAATTTGCCGTCTCTAAAACACATTTTCCTTGTAGTGATATACACCCTCCGTCCCGTCCAAAGTGTCCCAACTTTCCTTTTTGGGTGTCCCATTTAAAATGTCCTGACCCAAGAAAGGAAAGTTTTTTACACTACTACATTTCTGACCTAATGTAACGCATTTAATGCAACGCCAGAGCTAATGTAACGCATCTAATGCAACACCAGAGCTAATGTAACGGCACATTTTGATTAATGCAACGGCTTTGATCTTGGCGTTACATTAGATTTTTTTGGCGTTACATTAGATTATTCTAATGTAACGGCTAAGTTACTAATGCAACGCCAAAATAATTCCCTCTTTTTTTCTTTCTTTTAGGCGGGCTTTAATATTTTCCCCAAATATTTCCCTCGTTTTTTAATTGAAAAAATTGAAAACCACAAAACTCCGTTCTCTCTCTTCTCCTTATTTCTCAGTAGGTTCTCTCCTCCCGCTTCTCTCTCTAGAACGAACGGCTGCCCTAGCCTTGTCGTCGGCGTCATCGCAGTCGCAATCCTTCGATACACAGGTAACGCTCTTCTCTCTTCTGTCTTCTCTCCTCTGATTCAATCCGTGCCCTAAACCCTTCCCATCCATCCGATTTTGATTTTGCCCTAAATCTTCCCTCATCTGATTTTGATTTCCCCCAATATTCATGCCCTAAGTTTTTAATATTCATGAACATGAGTTAATTAGAAGACAAGGGTTAGAACAAAAGTGGAAATCAAGTTGTGTAATTTTATTGGGTTCCCAAATGCCTAAGCTATGTCAGTTTAGGGCATCGATTCTTTTCCTTCATTGAGAGGAAAGATGTTAGTAAAAATTTGTTCGATTGTGATTTAGTCTCTCTGGTTAGAATGTTGTATGGTTTGTAGATTATTATTGACAGATAGTGTCTTAGTACTTTCCATATATGTTTTTGTTTGGTTCTCGCTGTGTGCCTATGGTCTGTACTACCCCCGTGTCATCTGAATATATTTCTAATAAGAACTTCAATAAGTGATTTTCTCCTATAACCATGAGGAACATGATCAGCTAGAGACCGTAAACGCTTATGCCGGGCCGAGATAAACCCCTGTAGAGAAAGATCGAATAGTAAGGAAGTAAATCTTATGTTCATAATATAAAGATGGTTAAAGCTCCAAAGCTGAAATACTGACATATGAGTGCTTAGTAGAAAAATGACTCAGATTCATCAACTAGATATCACATATTTGACTTTTTATTTGATGATGGAGATCTTTCCAACGATAGTTGTATGAAGATGTGCGAGGAAAAGGGTAGGATGGAAAGAATGTTGTCATAATTTGCAATGAATGATAAGCATATGGAAACAATAAATCTAGATTCCAACCAGTGGTTACAGAAAAAAGATTCACCTTATGCTTCAAAATCATCAAACACGGACTATAATGATTTGAGTCAGTTCGACCATTACTTAAGAAGCTTGTTAATGTGCCTCAAGTTTGATTACAGCTGTTTATTTGATCATCCAACGATCCATTATCTGATAATATTAGATGGGATTTGATTTTATTTTACTGATGATTTCTGGCTGGTCAAGTTCTCTAGTATCTAATCAAGCTCCTTTTTATCAAAGTGATCCGAGTCTAACACCCTCAATTCCTTTTTTCCCTTATTTTTGGTTGATATTAATCTATTATTGTTCAATTAAAGTTTTGCGTCTTGATCAATATCCAGAATTTCCCGTTTATCTGGATAATTTCCTGTCATTGTGAGTACTCCTCAGTTTCATTTAGAGTCAACCTATTCCATTTTGAGTGCCCCTTAAAGAGAGCACTTACAGATTATGACTTCAATCTCCATACTCTTTCAACTTTATCCTCCACATTTGATATTACCTTGCATACACGAACATTTTTGCAATTATGATAAATTAAAGTGTACTGCTATATCCCTTAATTACGACTTTTCATAGTTGGACCATTGATAGAAAGGAAAGGAATATTCGCCATGTGTATTACTAAACTTTTGCTTTTAATCTGGATACTACAGAGTGATGTGTTGAAGGCAACACTTGCAATGTATGCGGTGATCGGACTACTGTAAGAATTCTTTTCAATTGATTTTGTTATTTAGTACACATTTGTGCAAATTATGTGCATGATTCTGATATCATCAGCAACCGGTGGTCTCATGGAGTTCATTCCTGATAGATGAGAGTTGTGCAGATATAGGCAACATTGTGCATTTACATAGGATGGAGGTTTACTTGCAATTTGTTAAAATGGAGAATACCTAACCGTTCAGTTGGAAATTTTATTATTTGAAAAGATGTAACCAGAGTGTGTTCCATATGTATATGATTTCTTCCTTCCGGAACCTTTTGAAATGACTAATAACCTAACTTCCCAGTGTTAAATATGCACAGCATATTAACTCAGCTAGATATGCATACTATGATGAATAATGTAAGTGAAATCTCAAGCATATCCGATGCACTTATACATTTTGATTTGCTTATTGGCAGAATTAACAGCAGCAACCATTTAGTTGTATAACTGGCACTTCTAGAATGTATGGTCTTGAGTTGTTAAATACCCTCACGTTCACCTATTGAACTTCATTAATCAGCCACTTAGAACCTTCCTTTAACTTAGTGCTTCAGCTATAAAAAGTAGAAGATTGTCTTCCATTCTAAAACTATAAACTTGATCTTGTTAGTCCTCTTTAATTTCCATCCTATCTATCACCCTCCGATGACCGTCTAGTTTCTGATGAACAGGAACAGTGCTAGTTTAGAAGTTTGTTCTGCATGTATTGCATGAATCTCTACTTACACTTTGAAAATGTAAATTTTATTATCATTATATTGAGCTGAAGCTGTCTTTTAGGGAAGTGTCCATACACCTGGGAGTGGATATGTTCTGCTACATCATGTGATGGGAGAAACTGATGGTGACCGTGGAGTTTGGTCGTGAGTACTTCTATTTCAGAACATATTGAATGTTTATTTTTGCAGCATATCAACTGATGATCACCTATATGTTTTTCCTTCATTTCTTTTGGATGGGAAAGAGAGGGATGGGGATCTACATGTAGAGACTAGGCATTATAATTACATGTAGAGACTAGGCATTATAATTACATGTAGAGACAATCATCATACTTACTTTTTTGATGTATATAATTCTGTTTATATCCTCCTTCTTTCTCTTGGTTGATGGTTAATTGCTTACAAGTTTCACTTTGGCTTTCACTGACCCTTGCCAGTAGTATTCAAGTTTGTGGAGCATCCAGAAACAATGAAAAACCATTTGATCAGAAGAGGAAGGTGAAGTTTGAAATCATGAGCTTGAAGGTGAAAGGAGTAATGGAATATGTGCCTGAGTTGGTGAGTCAGTGCCTCAGCGTTTGCTTCTTCTGTTACTCGATTTACTTGTTGCCGCTATTGTTTTAAATCTGAAAATATAATGGACAATATTCATGTAGCTAGTATATATGTATTATTCTGAATGGAGCTAATCTGTTCCAATTTTTTTCTCCTTCGCTCTAATAAATTTACTGACGACTATACTGTCATTAGGAATGCAACACAGAGAGTTGAACTGGTGAATGATTTCAATAGATGTCAACGAGGCTATATTTTATCGATATAGCTGATATTATTGTCGATGTGGCCTCTTGTAGATATATCAGTGACATGTCCTAAATTGCGAAGAAACGGTGCATCTTTTGGGAGTTGGGGCAAAGAGGGAGCAACTCAATCTTGTTATGTTGGTGAGAGAGCAAGAGAGAACTGAGGAAATCTGTGTGTGTTTGGGGGGGGGGGTGGTTTGGAGAAAGAGGGATAGTTGTTAATGACACCGGGAAAGATTGAAATAGTTGGTGATGTGCAAAAACATTTGTCGTGGATTATATCTTTGATGGAATGGGTAATAGGGCACCTATGATGCAAATTAAGCAATTCATTAAAGCGTGCTAGTCATAAAAATTTTGCTGCCCTATTATGAATTTTCCTGTGTGTGCTGCTTGTGTGTGGGTTGGCTAGTGAGTCTACATCATGGATTGCTGATGACAAAGTTTTATATTCTCAGTTTGATGAGCAAAAAGATCAAGTGGCTGTTGAACAAATATTGCAGGTTATTTTCCTAGACGTGGGAAGCCCCAGCCCTGTAAGTCCATTTCTTGCTTTGGCTTCTGCTGTTTATGTTCTTATTTTTGTTATTTACTGGTTGTATAACAAACATTGCATGTGTAGGTTTGATTTTCATCCTGTTTAGGTTGAATTTTAGGCTTGTCTTGCTATGGAGTCCTTAAGTGGATGTTTTGGTTTGGAAATGTATTTTGGACACGTATTTACCATGTGTTTTATGCAGGAACAACTAAGTCCCTTTTTGACTGTAACTTTGTGAGAGATCACCTAATTTGTAATGGTTTTGTGCCAAGAACTGACAGGATGACTCACTCTATATATAGTTAAAGTTTACATCCATATTTTGTTGTTCTAATTAGTTTTATTTTCACTTGCAGGTTCATAGTTAGCATTGGAAGCATTACAATCCAACATAGTGGAGGCTTTGTTTTGTTGGTGCATCTTTTAGTGTTTGTAATTACTATGTGTCGATGACACAAAACTTGTTATGTAGTAATTAGTATGTGTCGATGACACGTTGTCATGTGTACATATATATATTATGTATCTTTTGGGAATGAAGTTTGTCAATACATGTTAATTATCATGTCAATTAATATTTTATATAATATTTTTTTATTATTTAATTGTATATATATTACTATTAGTAATCAATATTAATACATAACAACAGCCGTTACATTAGGTGTGCATCTAATTTTTGGCGTTACATTAGGTATTCAACTACTTTTTAAATTGGCGTTGCATTAGGTACTCATCTACTTTTTGGTGTTGCATTAGGTGTTCATATAGTTTTAAAATTGGCGTTGCATCAGGTATTTATCTAATGCAACGCCAAAGCTCTGGCGTTACATTAGCTTACTATGTCGTTGCATTATACCTAATGCAACGCAAGAGAATGCAACGGCCATTTGGCGTTACATTAGGCCTAATGTAACGGTTTTTGGGCCCTAATGCAACGAAAATTGGCGTTACATTAGGTCAGAAATGTAGTAGTGTTATTATTTTTTTATTTGTGGGACCCACTTATCATTCTCACAATACATATCCACTAATTATTCCCTACCCCACTTTCTCTTTCCTATATCACTTTTCATACTCACAACATTTATTTCACTATACACTTTTTCTCTTTCCTACATCACTTTTCTTAATTTTCGTGCATGAATCATTTTGAAACATTTCGGTCGGGACGGGGGAGTATATATATATATATGAATTATAATACTACTAAAATACACTTATAAATAACCTTATATTGAAAAAATTGTCATATACATCAATTAATTATGTCAAAATACAACTACTAAAATGTAATTCACAGTCATAAAATTTTCTAAATCAAAATTTTTAAAACCAATTACAAATGGGGGTTCAATTATATAATCAATAACCTAATTAAACAAAGACCACATCCATTACTACTGCCTTGGACCAACCCAAACCACTCCCAACAGCCAAGACGAAATCAACCCAGCTCACCAATGAGGCGGCCGTCTGGCCCATGTCGAGGCTGGCGCCTCACTCCCAGCCGTTTGGCCCCAAATCAGCCCAGCTTCAAGCGACCGCCTGGAGAATCACGATGCTGCCGTCTCACTCCCAGCCGTTTGAGCAAGAATCGATGCAAGTTTCCTTAGATTGAACATGAAGAAATCATATAGAAGAAGAATTCTCGTCGATTAAAACCTACGAACTTGAATTTATGAATTTTCTCTCTCTAAACAATCAACAGCTCGCAAATGTATCTGTGCACCAAAAATTAAACAACAAAATCAGTCAATTTACAGAATTAAAACCAATGGAGAATTGAAAAAAAAACAATTTTCTCAATCACAAATCTATGAACTTCAATCAAAATCTCTCTCAATTTTCCATGAAAATCCAAAAAAAAAAAAAAAAAAAAAGAAAATCCAAAAATCAACAAACCTTATCAAATGCGGAAATCGAGTTAAGGTAAATCAACTTCTGGACGTCTATTTTTACATAAAGGACATTTTTTGAGTAAATATAAATTAATTAACATATATTTAATTTATTTAATTTTGTTCAAAATCTCTTTCATAAAGTGAATGAAATTTTCACATATTTCTGATTTAAGATGGGGATATCACATTTAAGCACCTATTCAATTGAGTTAACCACAGTCCATCATAGGTCTTTAAAGTCCAATGGATGATTTGATAATTAGTAGTAATTAATGGGTCTTTTATATAGCATACTAAATTTTCGCATATTCTGATTTGAGATGTGGATATCACATTTATACCCCTAATTGTGAATCATATTATTTACCCTAATTTAAAGAATTAATCATCGAAATAATGATAAAACATTAAAAGGAAATAAACTAAAATCATAAACAGTCATATAAAAACTTCACCAAACAATGTAATAATTCTTTTTTTATTTATATTTATAGTACACTTTTTTATATTATGTAACGCATTTTTGACATGTTGTTGTCTGAATTTCATTTGTTGCAGCGCTGCTTCCAAATGTAATTACGAGGTTTCGAAATCGATCCTTTAATAAGGAAAGAAAAAAGAATAAGAAACAGTTGCACTACTAGAATAAAAGATTTTGGAAACCAATATTAGAGACCATCACGTTGGACTCGAAATGGAGACCATTTTAAAAAAAAATGGCAACCAAAAAATGGTTGTTAAATAAGCATTAAGGGCCTTAAAAATTGGAGACCACAAGTCGTCTCCAATTTAAATTCGAGACCAGCAAGTGGTCCCCACGCCAAAAGCGATAAAATGAAAATAATTTGCGGGAAGCTGAAAATAATGTCGCGACCATAAGTGGTCTCCAAGTTTTTTCGAGACCACAAGATGGTCTCCAATATTTCGAGACCACTAAAAGATGGTCTCCAATATTTCGAGACCACCATGAGATGGTCTCCAATATTTCGAGACCACCAAAGCCGTCTCCAATGAGAAATATATATATTGCCCACATCCCTAAATATTTTTCCTAATCTTTCGTTCATTCTATTTTTTTTTTCTTTAAAAATTTATAACTTTTTTATGTAACTTTCTTTATATAAAAAAAAAAGTTTTTTTTTTAAATGAAACTTATTTTTTTTAAAATAAATGAAAGTATATAAAAGAAAAAAGGACGGTACCGAGTATATGGTATAGTATATAGGGTATCGAGTATATGGTATAGTATATAGAGTACAAGGTATAAGGTATAATATATATGGTATAAGATATAGGGTATAGAGTATAGTATATAAAGTATATGGTATTGTATAGAGGGCATAATATATAGAGTACGAGGTATAGGATATAGGGAATAGTATATAGAGTAAAAGCATTTTTTATATATATTTTTGAAAAAAACTTCAATACTAAAAATGTCCAAAATATTTATTTTTATTCATAAAATATTTTTTAAAAAAAACTATACATTTAAAAAAAAAAAAAGAATTTTATCCGTCTCTGATTTCTTTATTATATATTATACTTTAAAGTCATACTAATGAAAAACACCTTAAAGTAATACTTCGTTGAATCAAAAGTAATACTTTTTATGAAGAAAAGTACTACTTCATTGTCTTAAAAAGTAATACTCCCTCCGTCCCCCGTGAATACAAACTTATTTCCTTTTTGGTCCGTCCCACGTGAATACAAACTGTCCAAAATGGAAATAAATTTATTATTTTATATTCACCCTACCCCACCCACTCATTCTCTCTCTTCATTTCCTACCACACAATTTATTCAACCAACCCCACTCATTCTCTCTCTTCATTTCCTACCCCACCCACCTGGTGGAGACCACCAGGTGGTTGCTAACTTTCAAATTTGGCGACCATGTCCTTGGTCTCCATTATTTGAGACCACGTCAGCGTTGGTCTCCATTTAAATTCGCGACCACGCAGATACGTGGAGACCACAAATTTTGGAGACCACATTTTTGTTTGGAGACGACTTAACCAGAAGCAAATTGGAGACCACCCTACGTGGTCGCCTTTAGCTACCAGATATTCGCCACCATCATAATGGTCTCCAAATTGTAAATTGGAGACCATTTTTGTCATTTAAAAACCAAATTCATGGTCTCTAATTTTTGTTTTTCTAGTAGTGTTGCAATGCCGACCTTGGTTGTTCCCCGTCTATTCGTATAGACTTGTTGTCATTGAGAATTAATGTACCCGTTAATGTTCACAAGAAAATAACAAAATTTTGTAGACAAGAGATTGATTAAACAATCTACTCCCTCCGTCTCATTTTAGTGGAAGAATAATAAATTTGAAAAGTGTTGTGAGTATAAAAGTGAAATAGGAGAGAGAATGAGTGGGCGGAATAGTAATGATTCTTTGTCATTTTAGGAAAGGTGAAACTTTTAACGGGACACCCGTTTTAACAAAAAGCCTTTAAACGCGGAGGGAATATAACAAATACTATTGCAGCTCACTTTCTGAACCACACTTGATGCATGTTATACAACATTTTCACGTATAAAATACAAAAATAATAATAGTAACATTTAGAGCCAATCAGGGACGGGTCCATGATTTTGGAATCGTGTAGACTTGATATTTAAAAAATATTGAAAATAATAATAACAGTGAAAAATAACTTTATATATATATATATATAAAGTTACATACAGTGAGTGACTTAGGTAAAAAAAAATATTATTTTTTTTTTAAATTTTGAGGTGGGCTGAAGCCCATGTCAATTATATATTAGATCCGCCCTGGAGCCAATACATTTAGATTGCATTGACAGCTAATGCAGTTGGATTGCATTCACAACCATTGATTTGTCATAATCGTATTCATTTTATCTCAAAATCAATACTTTCCTCTTAGCAATGTTTTTTCTAATAAAATTGAATGTACGAGAATCACGAAAAAAATAAGTGTTGCAACTGTTAAAAGTAAAATAGGAGAGAGAAATTATGGTAGAAAGTTTTTTGCTATGAATGTGCCAAGTCGGTCACAGTGATAATTGCAAGAACATTAGGACGCTCAAAAATGAAATACTATCTCTGTCTCAATTTAATGTTCTCAGTTTAACTTGATGGGGACTAAGAAAAAATAAATATTGTGAGTATGAAAAATAAAGTAAGAGAGAGAAAGTGGTACAGTTTTTGTTATAAGAGTAACACGTGTGAACTCGTTTAAAAGAAGCAACAAAATAAGTAAAGAAACCTTTACCTTTTAACTCCATTTCCTAATTCCTTCCAACCCTCTCTTTGCTCACATTATTGACGAAAATGTGGACAAAATGACTTTCCAATGAGAGGAAATTCATTTTCCTTTCTCTACCGACCACCTAATTTCCTACCACATGACCTGATTTGCAATGTGGAATGATCGAACGATTTTTTTTTTCAAATTTGCTTTATATTAAAATTAATAATTTAAAATTTTTTTTTTCAACATTCGTACAGGGATTCTGAAAAGTAATAAATATTGATACAAAAATTTCACATCAAATGAGTTCTATTAGAAAAGATAATCACGAAATAATTTGATTAAAATTAGTTTAAAAGTAAAAAATACTTTCTCCGTCTCACCTGACTTAAAATTTTCTCTCAGAAGAGAGAATGAGTGCATGAGGTGTTGTAAGTATGAAAAGTAAAATATGAGATATAATGAGTGTAAAGAATAGTAAGGAGATTGTTGTTGTTAGTATAACAGGTGAGTATCATTAAATATAAAAATAATACTTCCTCCGTCTCTAAATGTTTGTCCCATTTGACTTTTTTGTTAAACTTTGACCACAAATTTATGAGAGATTAATCATGTTCATGAAATTCTAAAAGTTGTTGATGATAATATTATTAATGGTGAATCAATAGGAGTTTTTAAAATTTCATGAACATAATTAAATTGACATATATTTGTGATCAAAATTCAACTAAAAAAATCAAATGAGACAAACATTTAGGAACGAAGAGAGTATAAACTTATTATTTTGAGACGTTTTAATGCAAGTGAAACGTACAAAATGATAAATTTTCTTTAAATCAATGAAATATTATAATGAAAATGAAAGAAAATGACACCACACTTTCCACCACATGGTCCTCCTCCACCTTTGACTTGTCAATTCAAAATAATAATTATTGTGGCCTTTAATATTTTATATTTCCACTAACAATAATCATACAGCTTGTTTGATATTGTAATTTTGCTATATATTTATCCTTCCATTTACTATATTTTTTTCAAAGCAAAATTAACAAATATCCAGGTATTCAAAATAATTAAAGAAAGAAAAAGAAATAGTTAACGGTCGTTACGTGATCAAACGCTAACACTGCACCTCTCTGTAAACTGGTACTTAACGGCGCTACCGACGATGATCCCGACGTTATGATTCCCAAACGGAATAGACGCTTTACATGTGACGTGAAGGTGGTAATGTCCAGTGATAACGGAGCCGACTTTCCATCTAATACGTCCGTTAATTTTGAAGAGGATATTGATGACGCCACTAGCTTGATCCTGGGTGAGGGAAACGCCGTTATAGGGAGCAACGGGGACGTTGGTGCCGAAAACAAACGGCGAGAAAACGTTAGTATCGTGATGGCCTTGGTAGCCGGTGGGTAAGCCGGTGTAGTAGGTGATTTGTTGGTGGTTGTAGACGGCGTGGATGTCGAGTTTGTCGTAGTAAATTCCGATTCGGGAGTTTGGGTTGTGGGCGGCGACGGTGACCTGAAAGTTGGAGGAGAGGAGGATTGGGGCGGTGATGTTGAAGTTGTAGACGGTGGCATCTTGGAGGAGGAAACGGGGTTTTCTGGGTTGGAGGATTGCCCAGGTGATTAGGAAGATTAGGAGGAGTATGAAGCTAAGGATTAGGATTCCGGCAAATAGGCGGCGGATAACCCTTTGTCTCTTGTTTTTGTGGTGGCTACACTCTTTCGTCATGGTGGTTGGCGGTGGTCGGTGGTGGTGGAGAGGTTTTGGAGAGAGAGAGAGAGAGAGAGAGAGAGAGGGGTGTAGTTTGTAGCTATATAGAGTGTGAAGAAGGGAACTGAGAGGGAGCTTCTTAATTTTGTTAGTCAACATTTTTTACTGAGGTTTTTGGAAAATTAGTTTCTCCCTAACATTATAAAAAGTCTTGTTTTAAAAATTAAAATAAAGGCACATACAATTTTTTTTAAAAATAAAAAATAAGACTTTTTATAATATTTGGGGAAACTAGTTTCCCCCAAAACTTTCTGTTTTTTACTACCTCCTTCGTCCCACTTCAAACTAAAGTCATACTTTTCCTTTTGATTCGTTCCAAATTAAGAGTCCTACAATATTTTATTCCTAAAATGGCAAATGATAAATAATATTTTGGACATTTATACCTTCTTCTTTTCATAGTACTACAAATAAATTAATACTTACTACATTACTTTTTATCCACTTGAATCATACTTTTTATTCACTTGAATCATAAACAGTATTTTGGACAATTATACCCTCAACCCACTTGTCATTGTTCACAACGTGCAAACACTAAGTAGGACTTTTAGTCCGGGACGAAGAGAGTACTCTTTATTTTTTCATTTTTTTATTTTTTTTTTTATAATTTCATATGGCGTGCGATAAACGCCTGTCCAATTGTTAGACTATGCAAGTGTATATCGTGCCCATTATTTCACTTGTCTTTTTCCTTATTGAACTTGCTAGACACTTATAGCATTGGTCCCATTTTTTGATCTTTTTAATGTTAAATTGAAATTAGAATTAAAAAAAATTGTTAATGTAAGTATTATTTATGCATTTGAATTATGATAAATGAATGTGAAATATTTGAATATGGTAATATTTATTAACATCAAATGCTTCTTTACATAAATTTTAAAATAAAGTTTGAAAATGCGAAAATCAGAAATTCAAAATATATACTCCCTCCGTCCCGGCCGACTTAGGACTTCTTGTCATTTTGGGCGTCCCACCCGACTTAGGACGGCCCAAAATGGAAACCTTAAATCACTATTCTCTCCACTCATTCTCTCTCCCACATTATTTTAATACTCACAACACCATTATAATTTACTATTCCCTCCACTCATTCTCTCTCCTATTTTTAAATTACACTCACAATATTTACCTTTTCCTTAATTTCCGTGTCATTTCAAAAAATCCTAAGTCGGCCGAAATGGAGGGAGTACACAACAAAAGTAACTAATTTCAATAAAAATAATATGAAAGGAAGTAAGACCTTTTTCTCAAAAGGGAAAAAGAAAATGTACTCTTGAAGAATCAATCATCATCAGTGAAAGAAATGTTACACATACAAAATTAACTAATCCCTCCGTCCCATTTCAAGGGTCCCAGGTAATATTTCACGCTTTTTAAGAAAATTTTAAAAAAAATGAATATAAAATTGCAAGTGGGTAGAAGATTAGAGGAGAGAGGATGTAAAATTTAAAACATTTATAATAAAATCTCTTTTGATTGATTTTTTTTAAATATGTTAATATTATTATAAGGGCATAATGAATACTCCCTCCGTCCCCTGATAATATATAAAATTTTTTTTTTGGGCGTCCCACAATAATATACTCCCTCCGTTCCATAAAATTTTACTCATTTACTGTTGAGAACGGAAAATAAGGAATAATGTTATTAAAGTAGGTGTTGTGAGTGGGAGGAGAGAGAATGAGTGGAGAGAATATTAAATTTGAAAAGTGTTGTGAGTATGACAAGTGGGTCCCATGAATAAAGAAGTATTAAAAAATTTCCTTTTTAAGAAAGTGGGACTTTAAAATGGGACGCCCAAAATAGTAAAAGGGGTAATGTTTTATGGGACGAAGGGAGTATAACTTTCCTAAAATGGAAATGAATCTTTACTATTCCCTCCACTCATTCTCTCTTCTACATTATTTTAATACTCATGTCACCATTATAATTTACTGTTCTCTCCACTCATTTTCTCTCCTATTTTATTTTCACACTCACAACACTTTCAATATAATACTTCTTTCTTAATTTTCGTGCATTGACAAAAGTCTATATTTCTATGGGACGGAGGGAGTAATTTTTTTGTAAATATATTTACAATTATAAGGGTATAAATGTCTGAACACTGTTCAAAATTTGTCTTTATTATGAAATGGGACTTTTAGTATGGAACGGATTAAGAAGGAAAAGTAGGACTCTTGAAGTGAAGTGAGATGGGGAAGCATTTGTGAATGTAAAAGAAGTTAAATTTCCCTTTCATTCCAATTATACTCCCTCCGTCCCAATCTAAATGTCTCAACTTTCCTTTTTGGGCGTCCCATTGAAAATGTCCCAACCCAAAAAAGGAAACTTTTTATTACTATTCCACCCACTCATTCTCTCTCCTACTTTACTTTTACACTCACAACATTCTCTCTCCTAACTATTCCTCCCACTCATTCTCTCTCCTATTTAATTTTTCATACTCACAACATTTAAACTTTTTCTCTTTCCTACATCACTTTCCTTAATTCCCGTGCCGAACCCATTTTTTGACATTTAGATTGGGACGGAGGGAGTAGCTTGATGGTGGAAATTAAAAAATCATTTAAATTCTCAACAACCTATGTGTTTGTAGAGTGATCCATGATTATGATCTTCATAGTCGCTCCAATAATTTTGTGTATACTTCCTTAGTTTTAGAAAGATAGTCTCAACTTTTTAATATTGATTTTTAGTAAAATATTAACAAATATTTTAACAAAAAACAATTACTTAAATAAAATTTAATAATTGGTTGTTGATTCACAATTACAAATAATACTAAAAAAAATGTACTTTAATTGTCGAAAAGTTTCTTTCTATACATGAAAGATTAAGGGTTCAAATCCTGTCAAAAAAACTCTAACTCAAGCGGCATCCTCTTGTTCTAATGATTTGACATAGAATAACAAAGTTTAATCAGTTCATATAGGAACTAAAAAAATGTTTTATAATATTCACTCCATTAAAGAAATAATTTTATTTTAATTTTGATTATCAACATAATATAATTTCAACCAAATATTTAATTATGAAAGTAACTTTTATTAAATTCTTAAAGTCCGCTAAAGATTTTTTTAAATAATGCTTAGTCTTAATTTTATGAAGATAATAAAATTTCACAAATTCATTGTCAAATTCAATCAAATTAACTAAAAGTCAAAATAATAATATTTTTTCAGATGAAACGGAGAAATTATATTTCATGACATCTTTTTATCTTGTTCCTTTTTTAACAACAAAATTAAAAAAAGAAAAAAAGAAGGCTAAATAAATCATTACTTACTAGTATGTGACACACACATTTGGTGTGTTTTGGGGGCAAATATTGCACATTGATTAAGTGAACATGGCTTGCCAGACATGATTTTCCTTTGTTGTGTTCTTAAATGAAGCAATGATTTCTCTAAAAGTAAATTGCTTTATAAGTGTACTCCTAAGACATTTCATATTTATTTTGTACTTTATGCAATTATAATCTTTATGATTATTTTTTTTTATTATTTTTTGAATATTTATAGGTTACCTTTTAAACATTTTTTGAGTAATACCTTTTAAACATTAACTAAAATGAAAATCCGAAAGAAATAAGAAAAATAGCGTGAAACAGATGACTAAGGTGACATTTGATTTTTTTAATTGTTAAGTGCTGAAAGCTGATTTCACGTCTGAATTTGACTGAATTGATAAGAGGTAGCGTCTTAAGACTAATTTCTGAATTACTCAAACTGTTTGAATATTCATATATGAATTCACATCTGAAATTAATGTTACGACATTTAATAGAGTAGAGAGATGAGATGAATGGTTATTGATCTAGTGTTTGAGTTGAGTATTTTTGAAATTACGAGTTTATGGAAGAGATATATATGAAAAAAATCAATTAAAAAGCAAATAAGTGATAGTTTTACATATGAAAATTAAGTGAAAAATAAGAGGCATTCAGATATGAATGGAAAAAAAAAACAGTCTGAATTATATTATGTCTGATGCACCCACCCATTCAGATATGAATAAGAGCTGAAAAACAAATGAGGCCTAAGTAGAATTACTCTCTACGTTCCGAAATGAATGTCTAAATTTTTTACAGTTTTTAAACCAAAATGAACATCTATTTTTTTCGAGAATTTACTTAATCATCCATAATTAAACAATACGTTCTAATTTACATTTATACTAATAATACAATATGATGAGTTTATTAAAAAATTTATGTATTTATACTACAATATGTTTAAATCCTAGCTATTTCTTAAAAAAAAAATTACTCACATCTAAAATTAGACTTTAATTTTAAAAAGAAAAAAAAAGAAATTAATATTTTCTTTACTGTGGCATGCACTATTTCAAAAGTCTACAAATGTACTTGTTCCTTGGTTTCATACTCTAAACATAACATACAGCCCAGCAGTGGCGGATCCAGGAATACTAGTCAGTAAGGGCCAATTTTTTTTTTTTTTTGCCGCGAGCGAATTACTCAAATTAATCATTTTTATTTTGTAATATTTAATACAGTATATAATAAAAATGACTTAATAAATGGAAGTTATTAAATATATTTTTTGAAAAATTGCAATAATTATTTGGAAATCATGTGCCCTGTTATAATAATCCAGGCTCTAAACCACAAATAGCACCGAAATATTTAAAATCTTCATCTTAAATAAAGTATTTTTTAAAAAGCCTACTTCCTCCGTCTCTAAATGATTTTTTTTTTTTGACATTCATTAAAAGCAAAATTGAAAAAAAGAATTTTGACATTCATATAAAGACGAAGTGAGTATTATTTATTGGATAATTTACGAGCTTAAAACAGTTGTATGGGCTTTACAAAAATGAAAAACAGTTGTACGGGTTTATTAGAGACGAAAACTGTTGAATTGAGTTAAAATGGGATATAGTTGAATCTTGTACCTCCAGGTCATAAGATTCAGCTTGACCAGTTTCCCACAGGAAGATATGAGTAGTTTCACAACAATTAATAGTATATATATATATCAAAAAAAAAATTGGAAAATGAGTGGGGGCCGTCGACCCCGCTGGTGTCTTAATAGCTCCGCCCCTGCAGCCCAGTATTGTCACAAAATTAAATTTAGGGGGAGACGGGTCTTTCCTGGGTCTTTCCTAGTGATTAGGAAACACGTATTTTTAAATGCGCGATAAAATTTTTATAAATAAGTAAAATTCGTGCGTGGTGGTATTTTTTTAAATAAGTAAAACTTCGTGCGCGCTGAGTTATGGCCAACAAATCTATATATATATATTAAAGTTGGTGAGGAGGCCTAAGGATTCGCCACGTAGACATGTTTAGGCAAACTCTTTCTTTTGGAGAAGCCACATCATCACCATTCCAAAATCTAAAGACTCTTGATATTCCCCTTATTAGCTAATACTAATAGTTAATAATAATAGTTATTATATAAGTTAACTATTACTATTAATAGTATAGTTAACTATAATAGTTACAATATAAGTTAACTATTACTATTAATTGTATTAATTAACTATAATAGTTACTATATATGTTAACTAGTCTTATGAATATCAAGTTTAAAGGGTTCTGTATACCCAGAACAATTGGATTAATGTCCAAAAGGTTTGGTGCGCGCATCGTGCATGACCCATTGCGTAACAAATTTTCTGAATATCAATGTTAAATGATTCTGGATATCCAAAAAACTTTGAGATTGATATCCATAACCTTTGAAACTAATATCCAAAAGATTTAATATGCAATAAAACTATCATGTTTTAAATACATAAGAGAAATATAGAGAAAAAATATCTACTCCCTCCGTCCCGCTACAAATTGCACACTTTCCTCATTGGGCGTCCCATTATAAATTGCACACTTTCTAAAATGGCAAAGAATTTTTACTATTCCCTCCACTCATTCTCTCTCCTACATTATTTTAATACTCACAACACCATTATAATTTACTATTCCCTCCACTCATTCTCTCTCTTATTTTACTTTTACACTCACAACATATATATCATTATTTTTTTCCTTAATTTCCGCGTAAATAGTAACTGTGCAGTTTCAAGCGGGACGGAGGGAATATATCTTATTTCTTTTTTTACTCCATCCTGGCATGGAATATCAGAAAAAAAAAAAAGAGAAAACTATTAACATAGAAGAAGGAGAGTAATTATAGTATGCACATATGTTAATGAAACTACTTAATAATATTGTACCCAAAATAAACTACTTAATAATCAGCTTTGTAGAAAAAAAAAAATGGCACCAAAAAGGGAGAATACAAATTTGGGCGTAATTAGTAAGACTAATGCCAAACATCCATTTTTGTTAGGTAGAGTGATCGAAAAGTTTTAAAAATATATCATAATGTCCAAAAAATTTATTCAGTATAATATATTATAAATGCAATATTATATTATATTCATATGTACTCCCTTCGTTCCGGCTCAATTGGTCCTTTGATTTATTTCACGGTTTTTAAGAAAAATAAATAAAGTGGGTGTAGAAATTAGAGGAAAGAGAATGTAAAAGTTAAATGTGTGGTAGGGAATAGGAGAGAGAATGTAAAAGTTAAAAATATTTAATAGGAGAGAGAATGTAAAAGTTAAAATAGTAAGTTAATGATTAATTTTTTTTGTAAATATGTTAACTTTATAAGGGTATAATGAATGATTTTTTTGTAAATATATGGAGATGATAAGGGTATAAATATATGGAAAACTTTCCATTTAAGGAATTGATCAATTGAGGTGGGACGTCCCAAAAAGGAAAGTGGATCAATTGAGGTGGGCCGGAGGTAGTATATAGTACTCCCTCCGTCCCACCTCAAGGTTCCACCTTGAGGTGGACACGCTTTTTAAGAAATTTAATTAAAATGGGTAAAAAATTTGAGGAGAGAGAATGTAAAAGTTAAATGTGTGGTAGGAAATAGAAGAAAGAATGTAAAAGTTAAAAATATTTAATAGGAGAGAGAATGAGTGGAAGGAATAGTAAGTTAATATATGAAATGTGTGGTAGGGAATAGGAGAGAGAATGGTTTTTTTGTAAATATATGGAGATGATAAGGGTATAAATATATGAAAAACTTTCCATTTAAGGAAGGGAACCTTGAGGTAGGACGGTCCAAAAAGGAAAGGTGGAACCTTGAGGTGGGACGGAGGGAGTATTATATACTACTCCCTCCGTCCCAATCTAAATGTCTCAACTTTCCTTTTTGGGCGTCTCATTTAAAATGTCTCAACCCAAAAAAGAAAAGTTTTTATTACTATTCCATCCACTCATTCTCTCTCCTACTTTACTTTTACACTCACAACATTTTCTCTCCTAACTATTCTTCCCACTCATTCTCTCTCCTATTTAATTTTTCATACTAACAACATTTAAACTTTTTCTCTTTTCTACATCATTTTTCTTAATTCCCGTGTCAAACCCATTTTAAAACATTTAAATTGGGACGGGGGGAGTAATACATAAGAATTTTTGAATCATTTTAATTTAATCAGATATAATTTGAGAGAAAGTGATTTATCGAAAATGAACTTGGTCAAATTCTGGGTAGAGAAAGCCGACATGGAGAGAAATTACAAGTACAGTACAGTTGAAAGTTGGAATTTCAAAGTTGATTTTCTTAAATTCTTCTAAGGGTATCAATGTAATGAGAGGGGAAGGGATAAGAATGTGCTCAAATTGTCAGTGAAAGCTAACCGTTCAGATCTTTTGTATGTATCCCACCGACGTCACATGCGTCCGAAATTCTACAAGTTGGTCCTCAATCAATATGCTTTAAAAAATAAATTGAATTAAAATTTAAATTATAATAGGACTACATTGTTGCGATGTGGATAGATAGGCCTGATAATATTGATCTGTTACCCGCTAACTCGCACTATCCAACTCACTAGCTACCCAATTCAACGTAACCCGTTTAAGTTAACGGATTGAAACAGGTTCTACGTCACAACTCGTTAAGCTTAACGGGTCGACCAAATCTGACCCAACTTGTTTCAACCCGCAAAAATAAATAGCCAGATATACTCAAATATACCCGGGAATCAGAAGAATCGGTACCAAAAATCGGGATTCGGGAATCGCTAGACTCGAAACCGCGAAGGAATCGGGAATCGTGAGAATCATAACCGTCAGTTTCATGGTTTGAATACGGTTCCACCTTTTTCGAAATCGAGAACCGGCGGTTCTAGAACCGGGCACCAGGAACTGGAATTGTGAATCTAGAACCGTGTACAACTAGTTTTATTTCTAAAAAATTTGTTTTGTTATTATTTCATTAATAAACTAAATGAATTAAAAAACTAACTGAATTTGTTAAAAAAACTAACTGAATTTGTTAAAAAAAACCAACATTTCTTTATAAAATTATTTTTTAAATGGATTTTGTTACAAATCTAATGAATTTTGAAATTTTATTAATTATTTAACTTATTTTCAGTTACATTGAATGTTAAAAAAATTTTAAAAGTTCGAAAAAAAAAATGAAAGTAAGTGAAATCGTCGGAACCGAATTGCAACAGGGAACCGAAAACCGAAATCACAAGTGTTACATTTGACTTGACTTGACATGACGCAGGTCTAAGAAAATCAATTCCCTTTATTAAATAAATATAAAGTTGATACAAACAATTTAAGTGTGAACTAACATTGACTAATCTGATTCAAATCGATTCAAATCGAGTAGTACTATAAAAGCGATCAAGCTCATATTTTAGATACGAAAATGCCATGTTCAAAATAAAAAATTTACATATACTGTATATAATAAATTGTGTATTAAAGAGCCCCCCTCTAAAAAAAAACATATGCTAATTTTGACTGAACAAGCGGAAAGAAAAACAGAAACTAAGATGTACAAGTTGTGCATCAAAACAGCCGGCTGCCATTAAAGCCTCGAGGTCATCTTTTGGAGCTTCCATGCAAACATAAGGGAGGCCCCTGTTCGCATGTAACTCGCAGCTTCCAGGCTTGTGCAGGTGCTCGGTGTTCCAATGCCTACAAATTTGATTACAAAATATATTTATTCATAATTGAGAAACAATACTTCAGGAGTTTAAACCTTACTTACATTTATATCTAATATGGAAGAGGGTAACAATCATATTGTTACCACTGAAGCAGTTACTTCTGTTAGCAAGGCAGTTAGGTCAGTTAGTTTGTTACAAAGTGTATAATAGCATAGCTATGTAAGGTGTATGTTAGTCTAGCTCAGTTTGTTAGTCTTCAGCTTGTATATAATAGAGAGTCTTTGTAATGTTGATGAAATAATAAGAAAGTTTGTTACAATTTCACTGTACTATATGGTATCAGAGCATTGTTTCCGCATTCTTCTTTCTTCCCTCTGATTGCATTTGCTGATTATCAGCAAGCAATTGACGATTGCTTTCGTCAATTTCCTTCTATTCTCTTTTCTCGAGCACTGAATTCAGATCATTTCCATGGCGGAAGATGGATCAACTTCTCCAGAAACCAGAACAGAAGACATTGGTGGAGCTACAGATGATTATGATCTGATTGATATCGCCTTGGTGTTAAGTCCTCATCATCCTCTATTTCTGCATCCGAATGATCACTCAGGTTTGTGCTTAATTACTGAAGTACTAGTTGAACACAATTTCAATTCATGGAAACGCAATATGACAATTGCTTTATCCACTAAGAATAAGCTGGGAATGGTAACTGGTTTGCACAAACAACCAGTTATCAACTCGAAATACTTTCATCAATGGTGTCGATGCAATGATATGGTTATTTCTTGGATATTCAATGTTGTTTCTGCTGAGATTAAGTCTAGTATTGTGTATACAACCACTGCTAAGGAAATTTGGGACAATTTGATTGAGCGATTTACTCAAGGCAATGCGCCACAAGTATATCAAATAAGGAAGGAGATTAGTTCTTTTACTCAGGAAAATCTCTCATTATCTGCATACTTTACTAAGTTCAAGGCCCTATGGGATGAATATGCTCACTTGGTTCAAGCTCCAAAATGCACTTGCAACTGCACTTGTGGTGCTCTTAAGAAAGTTGAAGAAACTGAGCAATTGCAGCAGTTAACTCAGTTTCTCATGGGCTTAAATGACAATTTTAGTCATATTAGAGGCATTATTTTAGCCAAGACTCCTTTACCAACTTTGGCTGTAGCATGTTCTCTGTTAGCTCAAGATGAAAAACAAAGAGGTATTATCAATGCTGTCAATGCATCCAAGTTTCCAATGATTGTTGCTGATTCTACTCTTTGCATTGATGATTAAGAGACCTCGTAGCTATAAGCCATCGTGTTCTAATAATAATCTCAGTGGTTTGAAGAAGATTGATAAGTCCAAGTTGTCATGTGATCATTGTGGGGGGATTAAACATACAAAGGAGAGCTGTTTCTTCATCAATGGATTTCCTGATTGGCATCCAATGTATGGAGTCAAACCTGATCCCTCCAAGATGCCAAAACTCAAGAATAAGTACATACCTTCGCAAACAACAAGACTCTCATGATCGACAATGTCTCGCCTAGCCATGATTGCAGCCCTAATGATCTTACCGATTCTCGGTATCGCATCTACTCAACTCCGATCAATCAACAACAAATCGGTGTTCACAATGATCACATTGCGAGTATAATCACTACATCACCTTGTGTTGCTAGTTTAACTCGTAACACACCTTTTTCCAATGACCGGATCATAGATTCCTGCAACCGATCATATCACAAATTCTTTTGAGTCATTGATTAATCCTGTCCCTCTCAATTCTCTTGTCTTATTACCTAATGGTCGACCCGCACAAATCACTCATAAAGGTACTATCAAACTTACTTCTTCACTGATATTGCATAATGTGCTATATATTCCCAATTTCAAGTTCAATCTCATATCTGGAAGTAAGTTAGCTTGTGATAGTAACCTCTGTCTCATCTTCTTTCCTTCTTATTGCATATTTCAGGCTTTAGTGGGGAAGAAGGTGATGGGGATTGGACAACTACAAGGGCATCTCGTATAGACTTGTACTTCCTATGAGTGGTTCTACTACTAGTACTTCATTAACTGTTTCAAATTCAAACTCTCTTTCTCTTTGGCATAATAGATTAGGTCATTGTTCTATCTCTGTTCTGAAGCATATGTCTGATGTTTCTTGTTCTACTTCTGACAATGCTAAGTTTTTGTGTGAGATATGCCATTATGCAAAGCAAACAAGAATTCCTTTTCCTATAAGCTTATCTCATGCTTCTGTTCCTTTTTCTCTTATTCATTGTGATGTGTGGGGGCCATACAAATCTCCCACTTTAAATGGTTGTCATTCCTTCTTGACCATAGTTGATGATTGTACTAGATGCACATGGACATATTTGCTTCATTCAAAATCTCAAGTCGCAAGATTCTTGCCTTCTTTCTCAAATTCATTTCAAATCAGTTTCAAGCTAAACCACTTGTTATCAGATCTGACAATGGATCTGAGTTCTTCAATTCATCCATTGATTCTATTCTTCTTCCACTTGGCATTTCTCAACATAGCTCATGTGTCCAAACTCCCCAACAAAATGGGAGAGTTGAAAGAAAGCACAGACACTTATTGGAAATTGCAAGAGCTCTTCGATTTCGCAGTCTTCCAATAAAATTCTGGGGTGAATGCATTCTTACTGCCACTTATCTCATTAATCGATTTCCCACTGCTATTCTTGATCATAAATCTCCTTATGAACTTCTCTTGGGTCATGCTCCCACTTACAATCATCTTAGAGTATTTGGGTGTCTATGTTTTGCTTCCACTTTAAAATCATCAAGAGACAAATTTGAAGCAAGAGCTACCAAGTGTGTGTTTCTTGGTTATCCATTTGGTAAAAAAGCTTATAAATTGTATGAGCTATCTTCTCATAAAATAATTCATAGCAGAGATGTACATTTCTATGAAGATCAATTTCCTTTCAAATCATCTTCTGCTACATCTGATTCTACCTACTCTCTCACTTTTCCATTACACTCTCCCCTTGATTTCTCATTTGATGAGCCTGATTTGAGTACAACCACCTCTCCTCCTGATGTACCTTCTCCCATCATTAATACTGGGCCTTCTTCACCTACTCCATCTTATCATTCTCCTGTTCATAATGATGTTACATCCAATCATACATCTGATTCTTCACCAACTTTACTCAGTTCTCAACCTCATCATAAACCTCTCAGATCAAAAACAATTCCCATCAAATACAAGGACTATACAGGTCTCTTACCTCAATTCAAGACTCCTGCACCCTCATCTTCTTCCTCATCTGTAAGCACTTGCTTGTATCCTCTCTCTAACTATGTGTCATATGCAAATATTTCTCCATCATATCTCTCTTATATTTCTAACATCTCTTCCATTGTTGAGCCTTCTTCTTACAAACAAGCTGTTCTTGATCCAAAATGGTGTGAAGCAATGACTTCTGAGTTAAATGCTTTGGAACAAAACAACACTTGGTCCTTGCAGTGCTTACCTCCTGGCAAGAAAATTGTGGGGTGTAAATGGATCTACAAGGTTAAATACAAGCCAGATGGCTCAGTTGACAAGTACAAAGCCAGGCTTGTGGCCAAAGGGTTTACTCAAACTCTTGGTCTTGATTATTTTGATACCTTTGCACCTGTTGCAAAGATGACAACTGTGAGAGTGTTCTTGGCCTTGACTGCTTCCAAGAATTGGTTTTTGTCTCAAATGGATGTGAGTAATGCCTTTTTACATGGGGAGCTAAATGAAGAGGTCTATATGGCTCTACCTCAAGGCTACAATATTCCATCTTCTGTCCAATTTGCTGAGTCTGATCAACCTGTGGTTTGCAAACTTCAAAAATCTCTCTATGGTCTCAAACAAGCTCCTAGGCAGTGGTTTTCAAAGTTTTCCACCACATTACTTCGCCTGGGTTTGTTCAGTCTCACTGTGATAATTCTCTATTCACATTCACCTCTGGTCATCATTTCATTGCCTTGTTAGTCTATGTGGATGACATTCTCTTAGCTGGTACTGATGCTAAGTTGATCTCAGACATTAAAACTTACCTTCATTCTAAGTTCAATATAAAGGATTTAGGTAAATTGCACTATTTTTTGGGCATTGAGGTGGCTAGGTCTGCTGCTGGTGTATGCATTCATCAGAAGAAATATGCAGTTGATATTCTTACTGAAGCTGGTCTTCTTGGTTGCAAGCCATCCAAGATTCCAATGGATTCCAATCATAAACTCTCAGCAGATGTGGGTGAGTTGATTTCTAATCCTGATGCTTATAGGAGACTGGTGGGTAAACTGATTTATCTCACTATTACAAGACCAGACCTCACTTACAGTGTTCATATCCTAAGTCAGTTCATGGCTAGTCCCAGATCTCCTCACTTTCAAGCTGCTCTTAAGGTGGTCAGATACTTGAAGAGAGCTCCTGGTCAAGGTCTTCTTTATCCTTCAAATGCAGATCTCACTCTTCAAGCCTACTGTGATGCTGATTGGGGTACATGTCCTACCACCAGAAGATCTATCTCTGGTCATTGCATTCTTCTTGGGGGTTCTTTGATTTCATGGAAAGCCAAGAAGCAACATACTGTGGCTAGATCTTCAGCTGAAGCAGAATATAGGGCTATGGCTAATGTGTGTTGTGAATTAATTTGGCTTGTGTCTCTATTAAAAGATTTTCAGGTTGACAAGCTTGTGCCAATCCCCTTGTTCTGTGATAACAAGGCTGCTCTTCACATAGCTTCCAACCCTGTTTTTCATGAAAGGACCAAACACATTGACATTGATTGTCACTTGGTCAGAGACAGAATCAAGTCAGGTTTTGTTATTCCTTCTTTTACATCAACCAAGACTCAGCTAGCTGACATGTTCACCAAGGCTTTGCCTTCTACCTTATTATTTCCTTCTTTATCCAAGCTAAAAGTTTTTGATTTGTTCAGCACTTCTAGCTTGAGGGGGGATAATATGGAAGAGGGTAACAATCATATTGTTACCACTGAAGCAGTTACTTCTGTTAGCAAGGCAGTTAGGTCAGTTAGTTTGTTACAAAGTGTATAATAGCATAGCTATGTAAGGTGTATGTTAGTCTAGCTCAGTTTGTTAGTCTTCAGCTTGTATATAATAGAGAGTCTTTGTAATGTTGATGAAATAATAAGAAAGTTTGTTACAATTTCACTGTACTATAATATCCAAGAATTCAATGTACTCGTATATGTTAGAGATATTATCCCACATCGGGAATTTACGAACCTTGCCTATAATATATAAGTATGATCTTGGGGAGGGGAGAATCATCACGGAGTTTAGAGATATAGCATGGAAAAGCAGAATGAAGCCAAGACAGAGTAGAATCATTATATTGAGTTTCTCTCTGTGTTAGGGTTGCAGCAGAATGTCAATGAAGCAGGCTAACGCTAAGCTAATACAACCAAAGATAACACAGGGATTCATAGAGCAAATGTTTTTTTTTTTTTTTCGTTTTTTGTTTATGTCAGTAAGCAACAATATACTCTCTCCGTCCCAAATATCATTTTGAAAAGGTTGATTTTTAGTAGAAAAAAATCATAAATATTCTTGTTTTGCTCTTGCAAGTTACAAACTTTATGTTTTGCAAAAATATAATGAACTATGAAAAAAAATTGAAAAAAAAAATCAATTAGGGCCAAAATTATTTGAAGGAAACTTTCAAATGATCAATCATTTTGGGATAAAAAAGGACATTCAATTTGGGACGGGACGGAGGGAGAGAGTAGAAAAACTACCTTGGTTGGAAGTGGCATGATAATTGAATTATGCAAGGAAGTGGCACAGAATTTAAAGTGCTAGAAGCAGAAAAATGGATTCCCAGAAAGACACTTGGGTGCAGCAAGACTTGGGGAGGAACAACATCAACACATCACCTGTACAGAGAACTAAAAAGACAAAACAAGGTAAGTGAACCCAAGCATATTTAAGTAGAAGCTACAAGTGCCAATCGAAACAAGCTACTCCCTCCGTCCCAAAATGAATGACTATTTTGGATTTAAGGATAATTTTGAAAAAATCATTAATATCTTGTTTTTCAAATGTTTTAGTTTTGCAAATATATATTCCCTCCGTCCCAATCGACTTAGGATTTTTGGTCAACTTGAATCACACTTTTGACCAATAATTTGAATAAAAAATTAAAAATTGTTATTGAAAGTATTATCAGATACAATAAAAAAAATTCATTAGAATAATTATTGTTTAATTAAACTATTATCAAATCCTAAGTTGGGTGGGACAGAGTGAGTATTGAATGAAAAATATTAATTCCTTAAGGCCCCCTACCTAAACAAAAATGTATATAAACTAACATAATTTACTAAAGTCCACATACACCTGAGTCTCAAATCAAAATTTCTTATAAACCCAACACCCCAACACCCCACTCTCTCACATATAAAACCCCTCCCTCCCCTCTCTCATCTTATTCACACCTCAACCAACACACACACATACTAAAATGCTCTCTCTGTCTCGTGATTTATTTTTTAATTTATTTTTTTAGGGTTATACCTTAAATATAGGAGCGGACAAGTTAATAAAATATGAGAATTTTTTAGTATTTTTTAAGAAAATAATTCTACTATTATACCTTAGGATAGGAGCAGATAGTTAGAAGTGTGGATTTATATGAAATTTGGACAATCCCATGGGTATTTATAGGTTTTTGAAAGAATATCTTCCGTGGTTTTCTTATTCATCACAACATAGTATATATACAATGAGAAGTCAAACCAATCACCTAGCACTAATCTAGGATAATCACTAATTAGTTAGCACTAATCTAGGAGCTATACATTCACATACATATACCGACTATGGAAGGGATAAGTATGCTATACTCCCTCCGTCCCACAACAAGTGACACAGTTACTGTTCCGCACGGGAATTAAGGAAAAAGTGAAAAGGTTGATGTGTTGTGAGTGTAGATAGTTGAGTAGGAGAGAGAATGAGTGGAGAGAATAGTAAATTATAATGGTGTTGTGAGTATTAAAATAATGTAGGAGAGAGAATGAGTGGAGGGAATAGTAAAGATTTTTTGCCATTTTAGGAAGTGTGACTTATTAGTGGGACGCCCAAAATGGCAAAGTGTGTCACTTGTTGTGGGACGGAGGGAGTATATAAGATACAATCAAATATTATCTAATATTCTAACACTCCCCCGCAGTCTGAACGGGAGGGGGACGGACGTTTAGACTGGAACGAAAGTCATCAAAAAGGATCAACGGAAGGCCTTTCGTAAAAATGTCCGCAATTTGGTGCCGAGATGGAATGTGAAGCACACGTACATCCCCACGGGAAACTCGTTCACGTACAAAATGGATATCCATTTCAACATGCTTGGTACGTTGGTGTTGAACCGGGTTCCCCGACAAGTATATTGCACTGATGTTGTCGCAATAGACTAAGGTAGCTTTGCTAATGGGACAATGAAGCTCAAGTAACAAATTACGGAGCCAGCAGGACTCCGAGACGACGTTAGCAACACCTCGATATTCTGCCTCGGCACTAGAACGGAAGACGGTTGCTTGCCTTTTTGCAGACCAAGAAATCAAATTGTCTCCAAGAAATACACAGTAGCCTGAGGTTGACCGTCGTGTGTCGGGGCATCCTCCCCAATCGGCGTCCGTGAAGGACCGAAGGGTGTCAAACGAGGATGGAATGTAGACCATGTGTGAGGGTGCCACTGATATAGCGTAGTATGCGCTTGAGGGCTGCCATATGCTCATCTTTCGGGGAGTGCATAAACAAGCACACTTGTTGAACTGCGTATGTAATATCCGGCCGAGTGAAAGTGAGATATTGAAGGGCCCTTGCGAGGCTACGGTATAAAGTCACATCTTCGAAAGGCTTGCTTCCAAGAGCACTAAGCTTAGACTTTGTGTCCACCGGCGTTGGAGAAGGCTTGCAAGTATCCATGCCTGCTCTATGAAGAATATCCTTAGCATATTTGTGTTGGGATAAAAACAAGCCACCATTGTGATGTTGAACTGCTATACCCAAGAAATAATGTAAGGAACCAAGATCCTTCATGGCAAACTCCGAGCCAAGAAGAGAGATGATAGAAGTGCGGAGAGAATCAGAGGATGTGGTTAAAATAATGTCGTCGACATATAATAACAAATAAGCAACTTCCGTACCCTTCTTGTAAATAAATAAAGAATTATCCGATACGCTATGTTTGAAACCATGAGATGTAACAAAGTCGGCAAACCTTTTGTACCATGCCCGTGGTGCTTGTTTAAGTCCGTAAAGAGATTTCTTTAACAAACATACGTGATCGGGATAAGTGCGACTCCGAAATCCCAATGGTTGATGCATGTACACAGTTTCCACAAGATCCCCATGTAGAAATGCGTTTTTAACATCAAGTTGATGTATCGACCATTTTTTAGATAGAGCTAAACTCAACACAGTACGTATCGTAGCCGGCTTGACAACTGGGGAAAAAGTATCACCACAATCTATCCCAACTTGCTGGGTTTTACCATCACATACTAGTCGAGCTTTATGTCGCTCAACCGAGCCATCCGACCTGTGTTTGTAAGTAAAAATCCACAAAGAGCGAATAATATTAGTACCGGGTGGACGGGGAACCAACTCCCATGTCCTATTACTAATAAGAGCATCAAATTCATCGTTCATAGCCATTTTCCAATTAGAATCATTAAGAGCCGACACTGGATTACGAGGTAATGGAGACACAGGAGCACAAGTATGGAGATTAAATATTTGCTTGGGTTTAAAAATTCCATGTTGACTACGAGTTACTGGTCGTTGAGTCGGAACAGAATGATCTGAAATTGGGTTAATGATGGGTGATGAAATATTTGAGCTAGTAACAGACGGTGGTAAGGGGGATTCAGTGAGGGTAGGCGCTGAAGATGTGCTGTGAGGGGGAGTATTTGGGCCTGTTTGGTCTGAACCAGTTGGCTGAGATGGGCTTGCTGGAGGTTGTCCAGGAGCTGGATTAGATGAATTTAGGAAATGGTTCATCATAAGTGGATTGGGCCCGTCATCTAGGAAGGAATATGTGTGAGGGGAAGGTGTATGGAGAGATGCAAACGGGAATTGTTTTTCATCGAAGAGGATATGACGATTAACAATAATTTTCCGGGAAGACAAATCATAACACTTAAAACCCCTATGGTTGAGTGGGTACCCCAGGAACACGCACGGAGTAGACCTCGGTTGAAGTTTATTTATTGTAGTGGACGGAAAAAGTGGGTAACAAAGGCACCCGAACACTTTGAGATGGGAGTAGGAAGGATCTTTGTGATAGAGAATTTTAAGAGGGGATTGATAGGCAAGTAATTTGCTAGGGAGAATATTTAGGAGATATGTAGCCATTTGGAGTGCATGATGCCAAAAAGGAGGAAGGGAGGCATGATTCATTATAGTCTGAATAATATTGTTAATGGAACGAATTTTCCGTTCCGCCTTTCCATTTTGAGAGGAGGTGTGAGGACAAGAAAGACGGAAAGAAAGACCATTAACTGTACAAAACTCCAAAAAATTCCCATTATCAAATTCTTTCCCATTGTCACATTGGATATTTTTGATATTACGTTCAAATTGGGTATGGATATATGCTTTAAAAGAAAGAAATGTTGAATAAACATCCGATTTTCTTGCTAATGGAAATGTCCAAAGAAAATTAGAATAATCATCCAATAAAAGCATATAATATCGATGACCCGAAGAACTTAAAACCGGTGATGTCCATAAATCACAATGCAAAATATCAAAAGGTAACATAGTACTTGAATTTGAATCAACAAACGGTAACCTAACATGCTTTCCTAAAGCACAAGAATGACAAATATTTGACACACTAGAAGGACTATAGTGTATCAATTTGTTCTTCCTAAGTTTCTCTATCACAGGTGGTCCAGGGTGACCCAATCGTTGATGCCACAAAGAAGGAGATATGGCAGCAAAAGTTGAAGATTGTGTTTTATTGGTGCTCTCATGGGTGATGACAGGATACAGCTCGCCTCGGCTCTCACATCTCATGAGACGCTCCCCCGTTTGAAAATCCTTCACAGAAAAGCCAAAAGGGTCAAACTCTATGAAAACGGAGTTATCTTTTGTGAATTTACGGACAGAGATGAGATTTTTAATAAGATGTGGAGCATGAAGAACATTGTTTAACATAAATGGGGGATGAGGGGAAGGTATCTTAGCATCACCAAAACCATGAACCTAATAGAATGGCCACTACCAACGAGAATATTACGATTATTGCTCATATTAGAATAGGACGAGAGAATACCTGATTCGGAAGTCATATGATTAGTGGCACCAGGTGTCCACGTGCCCGTGGAGTAAAGTGGTGGAGTAAGGCCTAAAGTAAACATGGCTGCCTCTATGTCTGTTGGGCTAGAATGTTGGGCTAGAAGAGGTGGATGCCATATGGGCCTGAGCCGGTCGTGAGCCAAGTACCCCATGCTGAGGTTGAGTTGGGCTGTAGTTGGGCCTGGACCAAGGTGCGGGTGATGTCGGATAAGGGCACGGAGGGGATAAGGCCACGCCCACTGTTCCCATCGCGGCGTCACTGCCCGGCCACCGCCGAGGCCAAACCGGTGAAACTGGATTACCACCACGGAGACCTGAGCCAGCAGACCCCTGATTTCCTGAGCCACCAGAACCCATATTGCCTTTGCCGCTTCCCTTCCCGCTGTTTTTGCTACGATCAGAACCATTACCACTGGAGCCATTCCCACCACGATTTTTCCCAGAATTGCGGTTGTTGTTCCTTTGATTCCCACCGGACTGTCCACTTGCCTGAGAGCGATCCATCACTGGAGCAGTATATGCAACCTCTCGTGCTACCATTGCCGACGCCATGGAAGCCTTTTTATTCAGGCCAGATTCTTCCAAGGCAAGCATTGACCGAGCCTGATTGAAAGTGGGTAAAGGGTCCTTTTGACGAATTACCGTCGCCACCCCACTGTAGGCCTCTGTCAATCCAGCCACCATTTGCAAAACCAGCCAGTCATTTTTCACCGGAGCCCCCACGTTCTTCAGTTGATCAGCGAGTTGCTTTAGATGTTGACAATAGGCTGATGTAGTAGGGAATTCTTCCATGAGAGTACGAGAAAAATCTTGCTCGGGCGGCCACGGCTCTTGAGTTCTTGTTATCTTGGAAGATGTCCCGAGACTATTCCAAGCCTCCATACCGCATAACTGCACGAGGATCGTATTCAGCAGATCGGTAGAGATGGTGGAATATATCCACCCTAGAACCGTGGAATCTAGGAGCTCCCACATCTCTATTTCATCGTCTGTCTTAGGCACTTTTTCTTTGCCTTGGGGCGGAGCGATGATATGATGAATGACCAAATGTGATTTGGAGTGCACTTTGAACAGTTCCGCCCATGTAGCGTACTGCACATTCTCCAAATCGAGGGTCAATGAAATATGGTTCTTGATGTTGGAAACAGCAAGAGTCGGATGATAGGGGATACGGGATTGAGAAGTAGACATTGTTGAAGGAAGATGAAGGTACAGAGTGTAGGGCGCAGCGGAAGAAGACGAGGTTAAGGAAAGAAATACCCAGGGACTCTTGATACCATGAAAGAATATCTTCCGTGGTTTTCTTATTCATCACAACATAGTATATATACAATGAGAAGTCAAACCAATCACCTAGCACTAATCTAGGATAATCACTAATTAGTTAGCACTAATCTAGGAGCTATACATTCACATACATATACTGACTATGGAAGGGATAAGTATGCTATATATAAGATACAATCAAATATTATCTAATATTCTAACAGTTTTAGGTATGGCTGAGGGGCCCTAGGGTCCGAAGCCCATTGGTAAAAAATCATTTTAAGGACAGTTTTTTTCAAGAAAAAGGTTCAAAAGGCATTCATTTTGGGACAAAAACGGTCGCTCAATTTGGGACAATGAGTAATATACAGTCCGATCACAAAGGAAAACATGAAAAGGTCTTAACAACGGCTAGCAGAAGCTAGCAGATACACAAGTGTCACTGCAGATCTTTGAATATGGCAGCAGGTATGGAACAGCATCCTAGTAATCCATTTGGAAGACCAACCTAAAGCTTATGGATATTCATTTCGGGACGGAGGGAGTATAAAAGAATATTATTACAATCTTAAAAAAATTGTTTGTAGGTTTTGAAATATAATACTTCACTTGTATGAAATAAATATATAATTATATCATTATAATACATCATTTGTACTTTAATTTTGGTAGTTATTTAATAATTTGAAATTCTGAACGGGGCCATAAAATATTAGGACCGGCTCTGCAAACAATAGATATATGGAGTAATAGGATGGCCTTTGGAAGACCAACCTAAAGCTAATGGACTGTGTGCAACCCAACAATACCATTGGGTCTAAAGGCAAGTGGCCTAGAATAGTTAGATTAGTACTACTGCAATTCTATTATAAATATTGGGTAGCCCAACTCCTACCGGAAATGTACCAGTTGAAAATGTGAGTTTTGGAAACAATTTTGTTTCCTTATTTTCAAAATTATTTGAAGGAAACTTTCAAATGATCAATCATTTTTGTTGGGATTTTATGTTAGACTTCTTAAGGAAATAACAAAGAGAGATGAGAAAGATAACGGAAATTATAACGGAAATTGAAAAGCAAACCACAAATAGTCGAGTCTTGTGTTTAACACAATTTCCGTAAGAAGTATTTGCCCCGCACAGGTGCTTACGGTTGAATGGCAAACTCCTCGTGAGATAAAACGACTTCTAGTTATCTATAGGAGCACTCCAAATAAATAACTCTAGCGAACAATTGGCTATTTGGAACTTTGGACTTGAAGGAATTATATGCAACAATATGAAGATGATTAGGCAATGTTAATCTATCTCAAAGAGGGTAGGAAATGCTCAATAACTTTTCTGTTTGAATTGGTGACTGTTCAGGAGCTGCTCGGCCGAGTCAAGGGACTCGCTCGGCCGAGCGCCAAGCTGCACGACCGAGTCAAGGAACTCGCACGGCCGTGTCAATCACACTGCTCGGCCGAGCAAGGCATATGCCTCGGCCGAGCAAGCTTGTCCAGAGACTTGGCCAATTTGCTATGCTCTGCTCGGCCGAGTCAAGGTCTCTGCTCGGTCGTGCACCTCAAACCACTTCAAAAACCCTTTAAACAACTCTCGTTAAGTTACAAACCTTTGTCATTAATTTCTCATTCACCCGGAAATAGCTTTGAGACAATAAATGAGCTTCATAATCCACACTAAATGTAGAATACATTTTGTAACTTGCTTCGTTAACTATTTAACGAATTCCGTTAGGAAGTTAGGTCAATGTTAAGTCAAACTTAACTTTCGTTACCCATTTCCAACAATCCCCCACATGAATGACAATTAATGCATGTATGCAATTTCGTCCAAAAGTTCCGGCGAACCATTATTACATCGGGATAGATAGCTTATGGCTTTGAATCTCCCCTAGTGAAATATTATCGGATATACTAGCCATTTGGTAGCGAGTCGCTTTGAACCGATGGATCGTATAATGTATACCAAGACAACAATACTCACATAATAATAGCTCTAACAGCTTATTGTTCTCACGTTTTGTCTATTTCGCCCCTGGACCGTATCTCATTTCATAAGCTGTTCATATTAGAAGCGGCCAAGTTACTTCTCACTTATATAGGTGATTCATACTATAAGGAGTATCCTGCACTACTCCACCCGTAGGTATAGGAAGCATTAAAAGTTTTCTCAACTTATCCTCACCACTGCAGCGCCAGTACTTGGATGTTACGGGAATGAGTATTCAACATCTCCAGGTCATTCAATCGAGTTGTTGTTTCCAAGTGATTCTACTAGAACTTATAGCTTGGTTGTCTCATTGAACCAAGGGCATGGGATCTCCAATTCTCAAGGTTGAGTGTCCACTATGAGTTCTTTTATTGTGGGTTTTTTAACTTCATTCCCCTTACCAGACAATTTGATCTCCTATTCATACCCTTTGGTATACGGATCCGGTTTTTGACTTCACATGGCCAGTTGTGACAGTCTCATTTGAGATCAATTGTCTTATGGTAATATGTCAATGACCATTGTGTCTTGACTTACCACGATGTTCTACACCTTTTCCTATTTCTCATTGTCGTCACAATGCATTAGGTCATGTAGACACAAAGGAATATCTTTCAAGACCATTCAACTTTTATCTTTATCTAATGTTATCGACTCAGATTCCTTATTGAATCGAGTCGTTCAAGTTGTCTTGAAAGTTTGACACCGCTGCTCCATTTATTGTGAACACATTTTTCACCTTGAAGTTTATTTGTGTCTGTTATCCAATCAGTATATCATTTTCATACTATTGAATATCTTATTTATTGTAATCTGTAATCACAAGAATATCTTTAAGTACTCCAAGTACTTTGACTATCCTTATTGATTTATTACAATTTTTAAATTAGACTTTTAGTCTCTCTAGAATGGTCAATCTTTTCGAGTGATCAAATTCTTCAATCGGTCAGTTTCTTCGAGTGGTTATTATCTCTTGTATGAAATAAATATATAATTATATCATTATAATACATCATTTGTATTTTAATTTTGGTAGTTAATTAATAATTTGAAATTCTGAACGGGGCCATAAAATATTAGGACCGGCTCTGCAAACAATAGATATATGGAGTAATAGGATGGCCTTTGGAAGACCAACCTAAAGCTTATGGACTGTGTGCAACCCAACAATACCATTGGGACAAAAAATTCTTGAATTTGGACATTCATTTAGAGACGGAGGGAGTATGATATAGATACAAGTCCTTGAAGTTACTAAATTCACCTTTATTTTTATGCAAAATTTAGGAAGTCTTTTAGGTCTTTTTAGTACATGTGCATCATGAATATTAAGCAAGTGCAAGGGCCATGTAGATACAAAGGTGAATTTAGTAACTTCAAGGACGGGACATCCATTTTGGAACAATAAATAATCAAAAGAGGTACTCGCTTTGGGAAGGAGGGATCATTGGGAATAAGATTGTAAGCTGTGTGTCAATAAAGCTTTGGGAAGGAGGGACCATTGGGAATAAAGATTGTAAGCTATGTGTCAATAAGACTGAAATCCAAGTATCCGACACGGGTACTGCAGGGTGAAACAAAGAGTCCGACCATCACAGAGGTTTCTCATCTTATTTCCCCCTCTTATGTTCTGATTCTGATCCCTCCGTATTCCCCATCAACAAGACAACCAGACAAAGAACATTTTGAATGTTTTTGGGCTTCAGACGCTTGGTAGCACAAGAAATCATAGAAGTATAAGAGGCCTACCTGAAAGATTAGTAGGCACTGGCAAACGTAACCACTGAGGTATTTATGAATCAGTTGATAACGAAAAACCTGATATCAAAAGCGACTGTCATTGCCATGTTGACTTTCAAGGATAATTGATATACCATAGGGATTTAAGAACATTCGTCTCGCTCCTCCCCTCAGCTCATCCTCCTCCCCTAACATTAGGACAACATTTAGACTAACAAAAAATAAGAACAAGACAAAGAAGATGAGTTTAGACAACTAAAATTTCAACGGGTTTATTCAGAATGAGTAGGCAGTTTTGCTATTTGACAAAGGATGATGTGTTCAATGTGGTGGGGGGGGGGGGTACTGAAAGAATGAATTAGATAAGAAGATTAATGTACACAAAGTATTTCAGCAGGGTACTAATTACAGGAGTAGTCGTGAGAAGTAGCAATTATGTCATTGTCATTTCGTTTAACAGATAACACTCTATATTAGGGTAACTATCACCAGCTATGTTACTCGTAAGTAAATTAACAAATACTCATTCCGTCCCAAAACGAATGACCCTTTTGAATTTAAGGATCATTATGAAAATGTTGAATTTTATAAGAAAAAAATAATCATAAACATTCTTGCTATTCGCTTTCAAAATTTTAGTTTTGCAAAAATATAATGAACTAGGTAAAACAATTTGAAAAAAAAAATCATTTAGGGACAGTTTTTTGATGGAAAGGTTTTAAAAGGTCATTCATTTTGGGACAGAGGAAGTACCAAATGGTGATTAAAAAAAGCTTGCTCTTTCACTGTTAAACTTGATTTCGTTCAGCTTCCAGGGAAAGAACTGCAGTAACGACAAAAAAGATATGTAAATGCAAAAGGCATTATCATATTATACATGAATAGCGCATCCAAAAGAGACATAGGAGTATCAAGCATGGCATATAGGGATAGAGACGGGCAGACAAACCAAGCAGCGAACAAGAGGGATAGAGGTCATCAATGAACGACAAAAAATATGTAAATGCAAAAGTCATTATCATATTATACATATTTAATCTTTTATGTGTAACCTTGTGTGTAGCCTCCATTAACTTCAGCTTCATCTCTTCCCCTTCATAATTTTGAATAATACAGAGATCTTATGCCTGAAAAAGCTAAGAAAAAGAGATTCATCAATACATCCAAGGCAACTCCAATTTAGGATATTTCAAAAGTACACTACGCTTAAGCTTTAAGTGACTCCAAAGAGCTCTTGCTCAAGCGGCATTCAATGTCCTTTTCAATATGAGAAGGTCAGCGGTTCGAACCCCACCAAATGCAATTTCTAGCGCTTTGAAGTGCAACTCTTGCAATTGATTAAGTCATTAAAAAAAAAATCCATTTTAAAAAAATAAACAGTGACTAAAAAAAGTTTGACTAAAGAATAGTAATTCCTCAAAGTAGACACCTCCAAACCACTTCAAAGCCAGTTTGGAAACACTTTATATGCACTCATGGATTTCCACTCAGCTATTTATCAAACCAGCTTAAAGGAAAGTATATTTAAACCCAAAAAAGCCTGTATGGGGCATAAACCTTCTATTTTGCTCGGTTATTGTTTCTAGGGGCACCGACTAAAGAATCTGTGACACATGCGAATCTTGGAGGTTATTGGTTTGGCGGGCAGAGTAGAAAACAAGTCACACATACCTTGCATGTGTGACATTGCGCTTATGTGATGTCACACATGTACTACATGTGTGACCTCTTAAGGTTGGAAGGGAGATAGAAAGTTGATTGTGGTCCCCACTCTCGAGACACTCATCCTATAATCCTTGAAGGTTCACTAAGATGCGACAACTACTAAGGCATCTTGGAAAACCATATTCTAAAGTTACCAACTGCAATCATACAAAACATGATCATTAATATGAATCCAGTTCAATTAGAGGCGGAGTTAGGAATTTAAGGAAGGGGGGCAAAAAAAGTCGGAGCAAAAAAAGATGGCTGGGGGCTACCCCCAAAAAAATGGCTATTTTTTCTATACAATACAACTTTAGACAGTTAAATACCTACTTAAAATGGTGACAATAATACATTAAATTGGTCTCTCATATGATTCAACACAGTATCAAAAGGTTCAACATCTACAAATCTTACCTACTAAAAAAATCATAAATATAAAACATTTTACTTCTACATATACTACTCCGTCTCACTAAAAGTTACACTATTTACCTCATTGGTGTCTCGTTAAAAATTACACTTTCTAAAATGAAAATTACACTTTCTAAATGAAAATGTTTTAATACTTCTTTATTCAATAAAATCCATACACTTAATTCTTGTGACCAAAACTAAAGTGTAATTTTAAATGGGACAGAGGCAGTATAATTGTATTTATAATAGTGAAACACACTTGTTAAAAAAAAGAACAGTTAAGGAGGGGCAACTGCCCCTCCTTGCCCCTATGTAGCTCCGCCCATGAGTTCAATAGACAAACATCCGGAACAAACAAATCCAAGTAAGTTACAATTTCTTTAACGGTCTTCTTCTCCATCAATAAGAGAAGCTCAAAAATTTACCAAATCGCAGTCCCTTGTCACTCTAAAAGTACTGACACGCGTACACTTCCAACAATCAAGATTTTAGCCTTCCACATCTACATTATAACCTTTTCTGTTTAAATTATTAAGCTGCACACAATTCTTCTAAACTTAATAGCCATACAGTTATGTGTGGCACGATCACTTAAAAGGCATTATATATAAACTCCCACCTCAACTTTCCTGATTCAAGATGTGAATCTAGTAACTCTCCATATCATTCTCGGCATAGGCAGGCAGCGTACCACACAGTAGTATCTTCCCATAGCCCGAACTTGTGGGAGTCAAGCAAACTGATGCCCTTTCTAGTAGAAAATAAGTACAGCTCAAATGAGAAGCAGTTCCTGAACTCTAAGAAAGCAAGCATAATTCAACAAGTTGAACCAGTAATAGCTAAAACCAAACATGTTTTTCCTTGACTGGATGTCCAGAAGGATATAATAGAATAACATTAATTCATACTGGCTGTGTAACCTAAATAAAATTCTCAAGATAGTAAGAATCAATTCAATTATAATAATACACTAAAACATGCATTTAAAGATCGTGGTACCTTCCATTCTAAAAGCATACTCTCAAGTCTCAGCATAAACAGAACACCTGCACAAACACCTTGATTAAATGGGCACAAAAGTATATTTATTTTGAAATCACCATATGCACTTTGATAAGATGAGTAAGAACAACAAAACAAAAGCCATGAGTCATCTATAGGGTCGTTTGTGTCTGCAATGATATGCCTCAGGATGTATTGTCTATAGAAGTTTTAAAATTTTTACTTCTCGTCAATCAGTAACAGAGATTGAGCCATCATATAACTTAGTTGTCATCTAATAACACACAAACAATTTTTTAAAGGTTGTCTAGAATGTCTCATTCGACAAATAACAATAGATAACATCAATTCACTAATGTACTATATTCCTATTCTACTTTTCTTTTCAAATTTTATTAGAAAGAATGTTCAAGTATCATAATGAAAATAGAAACGAATGGAATCACATCTAAGTGGCCACCTATTATGCTGAAGTCTTATCAACTGCTCCTGCATCTGCCATTAAACTTAAATATAGATAACCGACAATATATATCAACGTATTTAACAGCAATTACTGCTCTTGCGTCTAAACCCTACGTGTTGGTTTTATACTGTATTAACTCCCGAAAACTAGAATCCAGACCGCTATGACGATAACCAATCCCAACTTAGATGCTAATAACTGACATAAAACGTGATCACGTTAACGGAGTCACTGATTTTATAAATTCCACATGTTTTATGTGTTATTATTGCCCAAAAAGGAAAAAACTAACAAAACTCGCAAAGTTAAGCGCCTGACTTTTGACCAAACTCCCTCTCACAACACTGTTGAGACAAATGGATTTTACCAACAATGTTGGCTAGGTCCTCGGGACCTGTCAGAGCAATGTAGACTGAAAGCATTGCAGATTCTTCTTTGGAAACCTTAATTCAAGATCACGACAAGAACAGTGTAAGCTTTATCTGACCAACAGCAACATTGTTCAACCATAACAACCGAATCAACAACTCCCGGCAACTCCTGAAACAGCTTAAGCACAAAATCAAATAGCATACCAACCACTTGTGTGCTGTATCCAGAAAACATTTTACGCAGAAACCAGAAATTACAAGCTACACAATCATGTCAGTCAACTGTCGACCTAACACCTTCTCTAAACTCATAGCACAAAGTTCTGCGCCAAAAGGTAGCATCATAAAATTAAGAAGACAATAGCATGTTACCAAGTTATGAACTGAATAAACTGGACATACTTCTCTGGACAAACCCTAACTATTTTCCATCGTGAATCATGATACACTACCTTGCAATTACCGGTATCTATCGTGAGCAAACAAACATTTACAGAGAAAATCTTCCTTCAGTATATGATAACCACAAAAACACACAACTGCAGGCATATTACAATCATTTAAGCCCATGAACTAAATATATATATATATGTGTGTGTGTGTGTGTGTGTGTATAATAAATGGCAACAATTACGAAAAATCACACCCCAATTATCCACATACAAATTTATGCTGGAATATCAACTGAACTTGTTCCATCATACACAAATGACTGGAATATATAGACACATCAGAAAATCAATTAGGTACGTTCATTTGAACTCACACATACAAGTTTATGCTGAAATTAAAAGGCAACAAACAACAATGAACCAAGAAACATTCTTTGAGATGCATCAAATGGCATGGTATATAACAACAATGGTGGAAGAGGGTTTAAAAGAAGTGAAGCACAACATCACTAATCCAACTTAAAACACATTCATTGAACCTCAATTACCACTAAATTTCATTCTTTGTATGACACTGATATGATAATAATATGAATGATAAGAAACAACCAACATATAATATGAAAAGGGCACTAAACAATTGCCGTGGCGATTAAGAAACTATCCACGATATGATAAGAATCAACCAACATATAATATGAAAAGGGCATTAAACAATTGCTGTGGCGATTAAGAAACTTTTTTTTATGATAAAGCTGCAAGTATCTATCACAACAACAGAAGGCATGCTACATATCGGAACACCAGTAAATAATTTTTTTTTAAAAATGAAAACATTAAGAGAAACAGAACTTACAAGATCAAATAAATAAAAGAATTATCAGCATAACGAGAAAGCTTAATCAACAATTTAAGTTAACCAAAAATCTGAATTTGTTTTATATAAGTTTTAAAGGGTTGAAATTGTCTTACAACGGAAGGTTCCTCCTATGTTAATTTAATTTATTGTATCTTTCACACAGCCATCTGACACTGCTTATTAGGATTCAACAAAGCCCCGTTCGGATTCGCCGGCGAAAACCTGAGATATAAACCTGGACAATAAACCACCATTAAATGGCTCCTAAACCACCAATACCCAGTTCTAAATCTTACCCATGCAATCAATCTAACCCCAAATTCTACCGTCCCACGAGCCTTCCAACTCAAGATCTCCCCTACAAGACTCTGCCCTACATTGGCCTCAGTTATGGCCAGCTCGGCTCCGACTTGAGTTTGGTTAGATTTCAATTGGCGAAATGGTGGTAATTCAGCTTGCGAGAGGAGGTAATTGTCGTAGGCTACGACAGCTTGGAGGCGGTCGTACGAGATTGTAAGCTTCCGATTAGGGTTTTTAACCAGAATCGAGAGGTTCCAAGTAGCGAAGGGAGAGGTGGGAGAGGTGGCGTTGAGGGCGGAAATGGAGGCGGAGGTGATTTGGAATTCGGGGAAATGGGGCCGGAGGAGGATCCAGAAGATGAGGAAGCCGGAAATCATGAGAAGGCCGGCGGAGCAAACGGCGTAGATCACGCGGTATAGTAACGGAGTGAGCGGTGACTGGTGTGCTGACTGGTGGTGGGTATCGTGCACGGTGTAAAAGGTGGCGGTAATGGTTGTGGCGCGGCCGACACCTTCTGGTGGGGGAATGTGGGGGTAACCAGTGACGATGCGAGATTGAACTGGGTAACCGGTAACCGTTTTGTTGCGGTCGTCGTTGGCGTCAGCGGCGACGGCAGCGGGGGTGCTGGTAGAGGCGGGGCCGGAGGGGGAGGCCATGTGGACTGGGCTGTTGTTGTGGTGAGTGATAATTTTTGTTTATTTTATTTGTTTATTTTTTATAGTGGAAGCACCTGGGAATATAACGAAGGTGACGTGGCATGTGTATGCCACATGTTTGGTTGAGAACAGAAGGATCTCAATATAGTTGACTTATGTGGGGCCTACTTTGCTTAGGCGATGAATTTAACCCACTTTTTAAGATTTTGTTTATTCAGGAAAATTCCGTGCTTAAACAAGCAAATATCACGCATTTCATTTGGGCCGCGCCCGCCCGCCCGGTCCGTGGCCCGTCGTTCGTTTGGCCCGTGTTCATTCAGCTTGTGGCCCGTTATTTGTTTGGCCCGTTTCGTATATGGAACAGGCCTGAATCAAGGAGGTCCGCACAAACCGACCTTTTGCCCGCGGATCAAAAAATTTATTTTGTTCGTAACCCGTTTGGCTTGTTGCAATGAGATCCGCACTAATGAATGATGCATCATTTGGGGGCCTTTGATTTTATTTTTCTCACTTTAAGGCCTAAACTTTCATTTTTTTTTTATCAAGTTAAGGGGCCTAGTCAACAATTTCGTTAGATATTTGACGAAGAATTTACATGTGCCAATGAATATCTATTTTTTATTGGAAAGACACTCTGGAAAAATAAATTATCCATCAATAATAATTTTAGGATTTTATAACAACAATTATTTTCATACTTGAAAAAATTTATAATTTTCAACTCTTCAAACTAGAGGTGGCCGATTCAACAAACCGTCGGTTAGCCGGTTAAAAACCCACGATTTTCAACCTTGAAATCTCTAACTGGAACCGAACCGCCTAACCAGTTAAACCGGTTACGGTTTAGGCGGTTCACGGTTTTAACGGTTATCCGGTTAACTTTCGGTTTGACGGTTTGGATCTGCTCGGCCGAGTCTTTGGTGTTGCTCGGTCGAGCATACCCTTTTAGGGTTTAGGGTTTAAGGGTTGCTCGGCCGAGTTTTTGGTGTTGCACGGTCGAGCAACCCTTTTAGGGTTTAGGGTTTGAGGATTGCTCGGCCGAGTCTTTGGTGTTGCTCGGTCGAGCAACCCTTTTAGGGTTTAGGGGTTGAGGGTTGCTCGGTCGAGTCATATAATAGTGCTCGGCCGAGCATATCATTTTTCAGTTAATTTTTTAACAGTTTTCGTTAACTTTGTATGTAGTATATTAATTTTATTTTTTTTTTCAATTTTTTTTTGGATAGATAAGACTATTTTAGACTTAAGTTTACTGCATACATTTTTTGCAAAAAGGTTTATAAAAAAAGTTATGAATTTTTAAAGAAATAAAAGTTAACGATTTTTTGAAAAAAAGTTAACTTTTAATTTTTTTCAATTTTTTTTTGGATAAATAAGACTATTTTAGACTTAAGCTTACTATATACATTTTTTGAAAAAGGTTTATAAAAAAAAGTTATGAATTTTTAAAGAAAGAAAACTTAACTTTTTTTTAAAAGAAACGAAAGTATATAAAAGAAAAAAGGGACGGTACCCTTAAATTTTATTAATCAAAATAAAATTACAAAGAGGGGGACAACCAACCTTATCCTTTTATAAATAAGGGGGGACATTTAGGAGTCTTTACCTCAACCTAACTATTACAATTAATTAAAAATAAACCTAATCTAAAGTCTAAACATCATTCATTCATCACTACTTTCTGTGGAGTTCTCGATATCATATTGATATCTTGGATCCAATAGATCCTCATCATAAGGCATGTCTTGTTGTCTTTTTTCCGCTCTAACCCAATCGCCAAGTAAAAGTTGATGTTCCAAGTTTTCACTTGTTAGTTGAGAACGTCTTTCATTCAAAACATTTCCACCAACGCTAAATGCCGATTCAACCGCCACCGTTGAAGCGGGAGAGGCTAATACTTCTTTAGCAACTATGAAAAGTATAGGATAAATGTCTTTCCTTCTTGACCACCATTGTAAAACATCAAATTCATTTGAATTTGGATCTTGATTTAATTCAAAGTTTGTAGTGAAATAAGTTTCTAACTCCACGGAAAGGTTTGATGATGATGAAGATGAACCTCGAGAAGGACCATATTTTTTACTATACAAATTTGCAAAAAAACTATATGAATTCTCACTAGTAAAACTTGGTTGAGAAGTAGAGGAATCATCTTCATGTTGTTGGCTTTGAGAAGTGTTTTCATATAAGGCATTATACTCATTAAAAAGGTTAATCAAATTATTTTTTGTGTAAGATAAAATGAAGTTTGGAAACAAAACGGAGCTTAAAAATGGATGAAAATGGAGAAAAGCACTAATTTCGTTAGAAAACTAACTGAAAATGGGACAATATTTAACTGAAAATTGGATGAGGGTGAGAAAATATGTGAATATTTGAGAGTAGAAGAGAAAGAGTAGAGAGAAATAATGTGGAAATAAAATTGGAGGAGGGAGGTGATATTTATAGTTAGTAAATTAGGCAAAAAAAAACATTTTTTTTAATTTTTGACTGCCCAAGTTAAAGTTCTGACGAACATAACGGCTAGTTTTTGAAAAAGTAGCCGTTGGAATGAGTTCTGGCGTTATGCTCGGCCGAGCAACTCATATGACTCGGCCGAGCATGACCGTTATTGAAAATTAACACACTGGAAGGTTATGCTCGGCCGAGCAACTCATATGACTCGGCCGAGCAAGTCAAAAATCGGCGGTTAACCGGCGGTTGACCAGTTTTTCAAATTTTCAAACCTTAACCGAACCGGCCAATTACCGATTTCGGTTAGCCGGTTCCGGTTAACCCCTTTGACCGATTTGACCCGATTTTGACCGGTTTTCAATCGCCCGGTTGATCGATTCGGTTTATAAAATGGACACGTCTACTTCAAACTTCATAAATTGATAGTTAATTCATATGAGACGTGCACGCAGAGTCGGATCTACTGTAGTGTCTAGTGTTGCTCAAGCAACCAAAAAAAATTTTTTTTTTGCAAAACGACGTCGTTTTGACCTGTTTTAAAGAACAGGCAACACCAAATGTTTCGCGCCTAGTGAAGCCTATTATATTTATGTATGTAAGGTGGTGTCTAGTGAAGTCTATTATCTTTTATGTATGTAAACATTTTAAATTTTAGTTTCATGTCAATTATTTTTTTAATAAAGAACAGACATCACCAAAATATTTTACGTAGATCTACCACTGCGTGCACGGAGCATTGTTTGTTTACGGAGAAGGCCTTATCATTGTTATTTGTTCACATACTTTTTATTTAATGTTTCTTTTATTCTCCTTGAGCTAACTACATTTGTCTTTTGTTTGAAGAGGTGAAATGTTATTATTATTTAAACACTAGATTGACTCCCGTGCGATGTATGAGACGTTATTATATATTTAAATGACAAAAATTGAACAAAAATAAATCAAAAAAAACAATTTGTTTATATATTTATGAAATACTTCCTTAAAGACTACAATGTCAGTACATAAAAATGAGAATAAAATAGGAATAAAAAAAAATTCATAAGGAATATGCATATCTTTATATACAATTATGCAGTATTTTATCATTTAGAAAAGTAAATAAAAAAGACGAATATGTTTATCACATACGAAGTAAGGTATTGAAATTAGTAAAAAAAAGGTGAATTTTATAAATAAAAAGAAAAGATTTGTTCATACCAAAAGGATAAGGATAGTAAATTTATCTAATAAAAATTAATATCATATTTTTTCAAATTTATTAATACTTTATTTACTATGCTTCAAATATTAATTTTTTTAAATTAAATAAATTGTTTGATATATCGAACTAAAATAAACACAATAACCATATTGACATACATTTATACTATCTTTAATTCTTATAATATTGACATACATTTCAATCAAAATTTTAAAAATGATGGCCATCTTCCCCGATATTCATCTTTATAAATACAAAATTTTTTGAGACGGATAGAGAAATTGACAAATTTATTAATACTTTATTTACTATGTTTCAAATGTTTTTTTAAAGAAAAATTAAATAAATTGTTTGATATATCGAACGAATATAAATACAATAACCATATTACCCCATCTCACCTATTAAATAGAAACCAAAACCCACATTCATCACAATCCCCCATATACATATATATATATAATTCAACACCATTCCACTTCATCATCCTATATCCCACCACTTTAAATTTATTTTATATTCTTTAATTTTATGATTAGTAAAATTATTATTATTATTATTATTATTATTATTATTATTATTATTATTATTATTATTATTATTATTATTATTATTATTATTATTATCATTTATAATTAAAAATAATACTTCACACTTATTTAATTTTTAGTAAAAATATATTGAAAAATAAAAGACGAAAATTAACAAAGGATGATTTAGAAATTTATATTTAAAGAAGAGGGTTGTTTTTCTCTGTCCAAATCAAATCACAGAAATCTCTATTGAAAGAGAAAAAAATTATGATTTTTGGTGTAAAAAAATTAATTTATTTTAAAATAATTGAGGGAAAGTAAATAAGATGTAAAAAATCGAAAATTCAATCGCCCAATCAACGGGCGACACGTGTCAAATTTCTTTAAAAGAAATGAAACAAACCCCGCATAAACCCACCATTATGGGCGCGTGCGACACGCGCAAGAGAAATATCGAAATTGCTCTTCAACGAGATGGACGACACGTGTCCAATGTAATAAAAAAATTTAATGCATTCACGCGCCTCTTTATGCCGTGTAATTTACTTCGCTCTCATAATTTTAACCAATAAAAAAAACAAAATAAATCATTTACTATCCACTTTATTTGGGTAATTGTTAATAAAAGTAATTAATACTTAATTAACTATGCTTCAATTATATTTTTTAAATAAAATAAATAAATTGTTTATTTTTATAATTAGTAAAATAAATATTATTATCATTATCATTTATAATAAAATAATACTTCACACTTAATTTTTTTGACTAAAATCATATTGAAAAATAAAACAGAAAAATTAACAAAGAATAATTAGAAATTTATATTTAATTGAGGGTAAAGAAATAAGATGTAAAAAAAATCGAAAATTCGTCAAATAATCAACAGCGACACGTGTCAAATTTGTTTTTTAAAAAAAAATAAACAAACCCCTACATAAACCCACCATTATCGGCGCGTGCAGTACACGCGCCAGAGGAATGTCGAAATTGCCCTTCAACAGACGGACGACACGTGTCCAATGTAAAAAAAAAAAAACTTATGCATTCACGCGCCTCTTTATGCCCGTGTAATTTACGGCTCTCATAATTTTATCCAATAAAAAAAGAAAGAAAAAAAAATCATTTTCTATCCACTTCATTTGGGTAATTGTTAATAAAAGTAATTAATACTTAATTTACTATGCTTCATGTTTTTTTTAAATAAAATAATTAAATTGTTTGATGTATCGAACTAAAATAAACCAAAAACCATATTACCCCTTCCAATTTCTTATCCTATACCCCATCATTTTTGAGTTGGTCTTATGAAAAACACGTTTTTCCTGTCACTTAGGAAAAACGTGTTTTGGGTTTCCCCGTTTATGCCAGTGCCTGTTTAACAAACTGCCAGTGTGACAAAGTGTCAGTGCATATGTAACAAAGTGCCAGTGAAAAAAGTGTCAGTACCAGTTTAACAAAGTGCCAGTGTAAACTGGCACTGGCACTTTGTTAAACTGACACTGACACTTTTATACGGGCACTTTTATATACATAAACTGGCACTCTTCACACTGGCACTCTGTTACACAAACACTGGCACTTTGTTACACTAATATTTTTGCTGGCTCTCAAAAACACAAGCACTGCATTCAAAAAAACATGGACTGGCATTCAAAATCACGTACACTGACACTCAAATACACATACACTGGCACTCAAAAAAACACTGGTAATCATTTTTGCTGACATTCAAAAAAACATAGACTGGCATTCCAAAAAACATGAACTGGCACTCAAAAAAATAAACACTGGCATTAGTATACACTAGAACTGGCACATCAAATCCCCCGGCAACCCCTTCGCACTGGCACTCCTAAATACATGAACTGGCACTCAAAAAAACAAACACTGGCATTAGTTTACACTATAACTGACACTCAAAAAAACAAACACCGAAAAAAAGAAAATTTAAGATCTCCGGCTAAATAAGGAGTAGCACAGCAACACCTGCAATGAACACCTTGGCCTGGCTACCTCCACGCACAAAATACGCAGAAGAAGGCGTTGGAATACAATTGAAGATTATCAATCAAAATACAAATTGAAGGATTAGAGAGAGAAAGGGAGAGAAAGGGGCGACTTCTCTTCTCTGCTCGGCATACCCATCCCAATTTCCTTCCTCCATTCGTGAGAAGAAGCTCTCTCAAGATTAAGGTATGCTATTAATCTTTCTCAAATACATAAGAGTAATTAGTTATCTGAATACTCACCGTATGGCTTGAATCAAATCCGGCGAGGGAGATTTGAGATCGGAGAAGACGGTCGTTGTTGGTTGGAGGCCGCTGTTTGCGTTTAGAGAGAGAGACTGCGAGTAGAGAGAGAGACCGGTCATAATTTTAAAACAATTTTAAAACACGTTTTTTCATAAGTTATGAAAAAACGCGTTTTTACAAGTTTTTGGCATCATTTTTATGTTATTTTATATTCTTTATTTTTATAATTACTAAAATTAATATTATTAACATTATCTTTTATAATAAAAAATTACTTCACACTTAAAATTTATTGACTAAAACCATATTGAAAACTGAAAAAAAAAATTAACAAAGGATAATTAGAAATTTATATATACAAAAATGGTTTTTTTTTCTGTGTCCAAATGAAATGAAAATAGTCTCTATTTAAAGAGAAAAAAAAATATATGAATTTTGGTGTAAAAAAAATAATTTAATTTAATATATAATAATTGAGGTCAAAACACTACCCCACCCCACTTATTAAATATAAAATCCTCTTTTTTAAAAAAGAGGATTTTTTTTCTTTGTCCAAATCAAATGAAAAAAAGTCTCTATTGAAAGAGAAAAAAATCATAAATTATGGTGAAAAAAAAAAATAAAAAAAAAATTAATTTAATATATAATAATTGAGGTTAAAGAAATGGGATAATTTTTTTTTTCGAAATACGTCCAGCGAATCAGGTGTTGACATGTGGCAAAACAAAAAAAAAAAAAAAAAAAAGAAAACCCGTCTGCCCAAACGCCCCAATGTCGGCGCGTGATTCATACGCGCCAGTTAAAAGACGGAAATACCCCTCCCCCTTTAGGCGACACATGTCCTTTGTTTTTAAAAAAAATAAATAAATAAAATTTCACCCAATCAGCATCTGCCACGTCGGAATTTGGCCTCCTTAATTGCAACTTTGCCACCGCGTGAATTGACGAAAATGCCCCTCAAACCCTCAAAATTTACCACTATCTTGTTATTATATATACTAGATTGACTCCCGTGCGATGCACGGGGCGTTACTATATATTTAAATGACAAAAATTGAACAAAAATAAACCAAAAAACAATTTGTTTATATATTTATGAAATACTTCCTTAAAGACTACAATGTCAGTACATAAAAAATGAGCATAAAATAGGAATAAAACAAAAATCATAAGAAATATGCATATCTTTATATACAATTATGCAGTATTTTATCATTTAGAAAAGTAAATAAAAAAGACGAACATGTTTATCACATACGAAGTAAGTTATTGAAATTAGTAAAAAAAAGTGAATTTTATAAATAAAAAGAAAAGATTTGTTCATACCAAAAGGATAAGGATAGTAAATTTATCTAATAAAAATTAATATCATTCTTTTTCAAATTTATTAATACTTTATTTACTATGCTTCAAATATTAATTTTTTTAAATTAAATAAATTGTTTGATATATCGAACTAAAATAAACACAATAACCATATTGACATACATTTATACTATCTTTAATTCTTATAATATTGACATACATTTCAATCAAAATTTTAAAAATGATGGCCATCTTCCCCGATATTCATCTTTATAAATACAAAATTTTTTGAGACGTATAGAGAAATTGACAAATTTATTAATACTTTATTTACTATGCTTCAAATGTTTTTTTAAAGAAAAATTAAATAAATTGTTTGATATATCGAACGAATATAAAAACAATAACCATATTACCCCATCTCACCTATTAAATAGAAACCAAAACCCACATTCATCACAATCCCCCATATATATATATATATAAAAAATAAAAAAAAATAAAATATATATATATATATATATATATATATATATATATATATATATATATATATATATATATATATATATATATAATTCAACACCATTCCACTTCATCATCCTATAACCCATCACTTTACTTTATTTTATATTCTTTAATTTTATGATTAGTAAAATTATTATTATTATTATTATTATTATTATTATTATTATTATTATTATTATCATTTATAATTAAAAATAATACTTCACACTTATTTAATTTTTAGTAAAAATATATTGAAAAATAAAAGACCAAAATTAACAAAAGATGATTTAGAAATTTATATTTAAAGAAGAGGGTTGTTTTTCTCTGTCAAATCAAATGACGTAAATCTCTATTGAAAGAGAAAAAATTATGATTTTTGGTGTAAAAAAATTAATTTATTTTAAAATAATTGAGGGAAAGTAAATAAGATGTAAAAAATCGAAAATTCAAATACCCAATCAACAAATGACACGTGTCAAATTTCTTTAAAAGAAATGAAACAAACCTATGCATAAACCCACCATTATGGGCGCGTGCAGTACACGCGCAAGAGAAATATCGAAATTGCTCTTCAACAGATGGACGACATGTGTCCAATGTAATAAAAAAAATTTAATGCATTCACGCTCCTCTTTATGCCCGTGTAATTTATGGCTCTCATAATTTTAACCAATAAAAAAAATAAAATAAATCATTTACTATCCACTTTATTTGGGTAATTGTTAATAAAAGTAATTAATACTTAATTAACTATGCTTCAATTATATTTTTTAAATAAAATAAATAAATTGTTTATTTTTATAATTAGTAAAATTAATATTATTATCATTATCATTTATAATAAAATAATACTTCACACTTAATTTTTTGACTAAAATCATATTGAAAAATAAAACAGAAAAATTAACAAAGAATAATTAGAAATTTATATGTAATTGAGGGTAAAGAAATAAGATGTAAAAAAAATCGAAAATTCTGTCAGTCAATCAACAGGCGACACGTGTCAAATTTGTTTTTTTAAAAAAAATAAACAAACCCCTGCATAAACCCACCATTATCGGCGCGTGCAGTACACGCGCCAGAGGAATGTCGAAATTGCCCTTCAACAGACGGACGACACGTGTCCAATGTAAAAAAACAAAACTTATGCATTCACGCGCCTCTTTATGCCCGTGTAATTTACGGCTCTCATAATTTTAACTAATAAAAAAATAAAGAAAAAAAAATCATTTTCTATCCACTTCATTTGGGTAATTGTTAATAAAAGTAATTAATACGTAATTTACTATGCTTCATGTTTTTTTAAATAAAATAAATAAATTGTTTGATGTATCGAACTAAAATAAACCAAAAACCATATTACCCCTTCCAATTTCTTATCCTATACCCCATCATTTTTATGTTATTTTATATTCTTTATTTTTATAATTACTAAAATTAATATTATTAACATTATCTTTTATAATAAAAAATTACTTCACACTTAAAATTTATTGACTAAAACCATATTGAAAACTGAAAAAGAAAAATTAACAAAGGATAATTAGAAATTTATATATACAAAAATGGTTTTTTTTTCTGTGTTCAAATGAAATGAAAATAGTCTCTATTTAAAGAAAAAAAAAATATATGAATTTTGGTGGAAAAAAAAAATTTAATTTAATATATAATAATTGAGGTCAAAACACTACCCCACCCCACTTATTAAATAGAAAATCTTCTTTTTTAAAAAAGATTATTTTTTTTCTTTGTCCAAATCAAATGAAAGAAGTCTCTATTGAAAGAGAAAAAAAAATCATAAATTTTGGTGGAAAAAAAAAATAAAAAAAATTTAATTTAATATATAATAATTGAGGTCAAAGAAATGGGATAATTTTTTTTTTCGAAATCCGCCCAGCGAATCGGGTGTTGACATGTGGCAAAAAAAAAAAAAAAAAAGACAACCCGTCTGCCCAAACGCCCCACTGTCCGCGCGTGATTCATACGCACCAGTTAAAAGACGGAAATACCCCTCTCCCTTTAGGCGACACATGTCCTTTGTTTTAAAAAAAAATAAATAAATAAAATTCCACCCAATCAGCATCTGCCACGTCGGAATTTGGCCTCCTTAATTGCAACTTTGCCACAACGTGAAATGACTAAAATACCCCTCAAAGGCCAAACAATTACCACTATCTTGTTATTATATATAGATAGATTTTGTGAAAAATTATTACGTTTATAAAAATCTTTTTTAACGAGCGTTTATAAAATTCTAAAAATTATCGGTTGATGAATTAAAATATTTTCATAGTTTCTCTTAATAAATAAATTGACATTCATGGGAACATGTAAAAATTTTGTTAAAAATCTAACAAAATTCATGTCTAGGCCCCAAATTGATACAAAAATTAAAGTTTGAGCCCTAAAATGAGAAAAATGTAACTATATGCTCCCAAATGATACATTATGTAAACCTTGAGTAGTAAAGTGAGATTAACCCTAAATAAATTCATAACATAAATAAAACTTTCTTTTGTTTATTAATAGTGCAAATTTTGCACCAAATCATTGTATAGACGGTCTAAATACTTCTTAATAAGTGTCATATTACTTTATCAAATTAAGTTACTTTTAAATTTTCTTGAAATATTTCTATTTAATCATTTGATTAGGTTGTCAAACGTACGTACGCACGGCCAGCCACTCTTTAAATTTTCTTGAAATATTTCTATTTAATCGTTTGATTAGGTTGTCAAACGTATGTACGTACGGCCAGCCACTCTTTCGATTATAGATATAAATGCAGGGGCGGATCTACAGTGCTAGGAGCGGGTGCACGTGCACCCGGTCAAAAAATTTTACCAGTTAAAAAAAAAGAATTTTTTTTTTTATTTTACTAAGTGCACCCGCATAAATGATTGAATGGTTAGTAAAGGATATAGTTAAAGGAGGTGAACTTATTAGTAGAGTAGAAGTAAACCCAAGCAGCGTTGGTTTTTTTTAATTTTTAATTCAGTTTGACAGTTTGTTCTATTTTTTATTTCCAACACCGCACGTACGAGAGACTCAGAGAGAGAAGAGACGATTCCTTCCGTTCCCTTTGACGGCGACGCACCGGCACCAGCTAGCTGCTACCACGCCACCGATCTCCATTCTTCATCATCAAGCTTCAATCCTTTGTCCTCGGGTAAGTATTCCAAACCCTCAAATCTCTTCTTTGACTTCTCTCTCTCATTCAAATAAAATATAAATCTAGGGTTTGAAAATAATTTTGGGGCTTTGATTTTTTTCCATATTTAGTGGGTGATTTATATATATTTGTTGATTAAATGTTTGATTTCAAATATTTATGTGTTTGATTTTTAAATTTTGTTGATTAAATGGTTATTTCGTTGAATTTTTGTGTAGGATATTTGGTGGTGTTATTGTTGATTATTGAATATGGACAAATTTCTCATCAAAAGAAAAAAAATTGGGGATGGTGAAACTAGTTTTGGGGTGGGTAATTCTAGTAGTGCACCAAGTCAACAATAAGTTCCCGTTATGTCTTCTGCTAGTAAAGAGTTTGCTGATTTGAATAGTCTTCTTTCGGATCCTGCACTTAGAAAAAAGAATTTATGAATATCATCCAAATCAATTAGATGATATTAGAAGATACTATCTAGTAAAGGGTCCTTGTCAATCTCATGGTCATGATTTTCCTTCAAAGATGATTGGGACTAAAATGCGTCGCTTTAATCCGAAATGGTTCAAAGAATATGGTAATTGGTTAGAGTATAGCATTGCAGAAGACAAAGCATATTGTTTGTGTTGTTATTTGTTTAAAGATCAATCATGTGATCAAAGATTTGGTGCTTGTGCATTTATAAGTGTTGGTTTTTCTAGTTGGCATAAGAAGGAGATGTTTGATTTACATGTGGGTGGAGTCAATAGTTTTCATCATATTTCATCTAAGAAGTGTGAAGATTTAATGAGACAAAATCAATCTATTGAAGTTGCTTTTCATAGACAAGATGATGCTTTGAGAAATGATAACCGGATTTGACTATGTGCTTCAATTGCTAGTTGTAGATTATTGTTGAATCAAGGGCATGCTTTTCGTGGTCATGATGAGTCAGAAGATTCTTTGAACCAAGGGAATTTCCTTGAAACGCTAAAGTTTCTATCTCTTCACAATGAATCTATTGGCAGTGTGGTTTTGAAAAATGCAGACAAGAATTGTCAAATGAAGTCTCCTTCAATTCAAAAGGATATTGTTCATTGTTTTACTCAAGAGATAGAGCAAAAAAATCATTGAGGAGTTTAAAGATGATTATTTTGCATTGTTGGTTGACGAGTCTAGCGATGTGTCTAAAAAAGAACAAATGGCCGTGGTTTTACGATATGTGGACTCTTATGGATATGTAAAAGAGAGGTTCATTCGTGTTGTTCATGTGTTGGAGACTTCTGCTTCGTCTTTAAAATCTGCTATTGATGGTGTGTTAGCTGACTTGAATTTGAGTTTGATGAAAGTTCGGGGCCAGGGCTATGATGGGGCTAGTAATATGAGAGGTGAATTCAATGGTTTGAAAACTTTGATTATGAGAGAAAATCAATCTGCATATTATGTTCACTGTATTGCACACCAGTTACAATTAGCTCTTGTTGCTTTGGCAAAAAATTATGATGATATTGAGGATTTTTTCAAAATGATTTCCACCATAACAAATGTTGCTGGAGCATCTTGTGAACGTAAAGATATGCTTCGATTACGACAAGCTGCAAAAGTGACAGAAGAAATTGGTAATGGTTTAATTGAGACAGGAACAGGATTAAATCAAGAGTTATGTCTTTCGAGAGCCGCTGATACGTGTTGGGGGTCTCATTTTAGATCATTGTTGAACTTATCTGTCATGTTTTCTTCTGTTGTTGAAGTTCTTGAAGTTGTTTCTTATGATGCTACTGAGTTGTCACATAGAAATCAAGCACGCGGTCTACTTGGATATTTGCAGTCATTTGATTTTGTCTTTAATTTGCAATTGATGTTGAATATTCTTTCGATTACAAATGAGTTGTCACTAGCTTTGCAAAGGAAAGATACATATATTTTGAATGCTATGTCGCTTGTTAAATTGAGCAAGAAAAGATTGCAAATGACAAGAAGTGATGGGTGGGAGTCTCTCCTGGAGAAGGTAATTGACTTTTGCAGCAAGAATAACATTGATAGTTTGAATATGAATGCTGACTATGTTAATCGTCACCGTCCTCGCCATAAGACCATGTTACAAACGATTTTCATTATCGTGTGGAGTGCTTCTATGCCATTTTGGATAGACAGATTTTGGAGATTAATGATCGGTTCAATGAGATAAATACTGAGTTGCTTCTTTGTGTTGCTAGTTTGAATCCAAGTGATAAATTTGTTGATTTTGATTCATCAAAATTGATAAGGTTGGCTCAGTTTTATCCGGATGACTTCACTTATTATGAATGTAATGCTCTTAAGTATCAACTAGAGACATATATTATGGATATGCAATCGGATGACAGATTTGGTCAATTGAATGGCCTTCCGGATTTGTACTTACTTCTATTGACAACAAGAAAATACTTGTCGTATCCGTTGGTGTTTCGACTATTGAAGCTGGCATTGATTTTGCCTGTAGCAACGGCAAGTGTGGAAAGATGCTTCTCCGGGATGAACTATGTCAAGAACAATTTACGAAACAAGATTTATGATCAATTTTTGAATGATTGTCTTATATGTTATGTTGAAAAAGATTTGCTTAGGAAAGTAACGAATGCTGATGTTATTAAACGTTTTCAAAGTATGAAAACGCGTAGGGTGCAAATTTAATTCGAATATTTGTATTGTTTTTCCCTATGAGACAATTGTATTCGAAGTTATGTATTGCAATGTAATTGCGTTATGAAAATTTTTAGTATAAAGTTATGCAGTGTAAATTGTGCACCCGCATTTAAGAAATTCTAGATCCGCCACTGTATAAATGCCTTTTGATATTTGGAAAATATAATCATCAACAATAATTACCAATATAAGTAGGGAAAAACAAATACACCTTCACAATATTGCAATGAATAATCTAAGATACTTACAACCTATGAGGTGACATTTTACAAGGAAAAATTAACTACTTAAACTTAGTACATAATTAAATTAAAAAGAAATTCAAGATGAATAATAAAAATTGGATTCAGCTCTGTATGTCACACTTTCAACTCAACTGACAAAATATTATTCACCTATTTAATTTCCCTTTCACCCTTGTTACCGCCACGTGTCACTTTTCCATTAGTACAACATGATCATCCAAGCTTAAACATTTGAGGGTTCCTGCGAAGAATTAATGTATGAGAAAAAATAACAATTTCCAATCTTAAAACATGAATTAGTGGCCGTCTACTTTAAAAACAATGTTTGATTGATTGTCGTTAACTATAAAAACGATGATTAAATGTCACTCATTTAATAATGATGATTAAATGGTGTTCAATCTAAAAACAGATAAAGAAGAAAGAGAAGACATATGCGAGCATAAGTCGTACGAGAGATTGAAGAAAAAAAAGACTTGATGCGAATGTTTTTCTTCAAATATCACAAACATCCGGCACAAAATAAGTTACAATATCAAATTTTTGTTGCTACGTTTTTTTAGTTATTATTATTATTATTATTATTATTATTATTATTATTATTATTATTATTATTATTATTATTATTATTATTATTATTATTATTATTATTATTATTATTATTATTATTATTATTATTATTATTATTATTATTATGTAATTTTCGTAATTTTTAATTTTGTTTTGGTAGGTTGGAAATATACGTTGTAGAAATTCCAACTCGAGGGAGAATATTAGGATATTGAGAGATATTCTCAAGAGAATAAAGTATTTAGTTAACGAAGTTGGTATTTAGCTAACTTAAAAAAACTATCTTAGTTAAGAGTATTTTCAATTACAATTATATTTACTATTACAATAAACGAATTTGTTATAATCATAATAGAATTAGAACTTGCATGATTTGTTTATAAATATTAGTCCTCTAGATTAAGTATATTTGGAAGAGATGAAAATAATACATAATATAGTTCGGGTTTTTCATATTGTCAGTAGGATAGAGAACAAGCGAAAAAAAACATACCATGATCATGTGAAAATCAAGCACTCATGCGGATCGTCGTCACCGGTCAATGTTCCAACACCGTTAGCATCGTTAAACTTAACCATCAAATCTTCACAAAATATTTTCAATTTTTCTTTTCTCCACCAATTATTTGAGTTAAATTTAGCCGCAATTGCCATCCTCAAGCTAAATATTATTGACCCATTTTTTCTATCTTCAGCCAAATGTTCCAACATCTCTTCATGAACTTGATCCTCTAACGTCGTTGACAAATTGGTTTGGAAATAACCCTTCTCGTTATCTTTCAAATATAGAGGCTCAATATAATCCAATGCCAAAACTCTGTTATCGTAGAAAATCGAACTCCTTCCTTTACTAAAAGAAACCTCTAGCTTCTCGTTCGAGTTCTTGATGGTCACGCTCGCCTCCCACTTTGCCACGATTTCCGTCCCGGTTATGTTGAAATTTGGCATGGTCAACGATGTGACATACATATTGGGCAATTGGGTGCCGAAAAAAAACCATACAATAAAAGTCAATGCACATAATGCACCTACGAGGATGATGAGTAGGAGGGTCAAAAAGTTTACAAAGCTAGACCCGCTTTCTACATGTTCAAGGGGTTGGTATACCTTGGTTTTGTAATAGGCGAATGAGGCTACATTGCTATAGCCTTTAGGGTTTTCGGGTGTTGGTGGAGGAGGGTAGCCGTGTGTAGGGATAGGGTAATTCGAATTTGATTTTGTTCGTTGGGGGTAGTTTGGGTAATTTGAGAGCGTTTGTTGAGGGTAATGATGAGGGTAGTTTGGGAGAGATTCGTGAGAAGGATTGTGATAACCTTGAACTGGATGCGAGTAACCGGGGTTGGGGAGTTGACTCGGATAAGGGTACCCCATAACATTTCTATCTTCTTGATCAATATTCTTCATGTTTTGTTGTTGACTTCTTTCCCTCGAGTTTCACGATTTTTTGGTTGCGAGGGAAAGATTGTGATCGAACAATTTTTCTTGTTTTTAGGTTGGTTTTGGGAGAAGTTTTTTAGCATGAAAAAATAAATGGTGGGAAGCAAAGAGGGAAATTGGTAAATGAAATGAGGGGATTTACGTAATACTTGGTGTTTGACTTTATTTAGAAAAGAGTTGACTTTATCCTAAGAAAGGATGGTCAAGAGAAAAACAAGCAATGCCACTTTTACTACAACTCTCATTTTTTTGGACCAAATTTTATAGTATTCCCTTTGCCCAAAAATAAATGACCAAAATTATTTTTACTTAATAATACTGTCCCTAAATATTTTTTAAGAATTTTTTTTTGCTAATTATATTGTACATGCAAAAATACATATTTGGAAGAAAGAGGATAACAATAATATTTATACTTTTTTCGTTCCAAAATACTTGTAGTTATAGTTTTTCACACAAATTAAGAAATGCATTTAATATATACCTAATATACTAAATTACCCTTAAAATATATTTCAAAGAGTTGGTCTTATAAAAAATGCGTTTTTAAAAAAAATTAAGGAAAAATCATTTTTACACTGGTACTTAATAATAAATGCACTGACACTCTTCACACTAACACTTTTTTATACTACCATAGACACTTTTTTACCCTACACTGACACTTTTTTATACTGTCACTTAATAATACATGCACTGGCAATTTTCATACTGGCATTTTTTTACACTAACAACACTTTTTAACACTAACATGACACTTTTTTACACTGACACTTAATAATACATGCACTAGCCTATCACACTTTACACTGGCACTTTGTTGCACTAACACTGACACTTTTTTACACTAACACCGATACTTTTTTACACTAACACTGGCACTTAATAATATATTTACTGGCACTCTTTACACTGTCACTTTGTTACACTGGCACTTTGTTAAACTCTTTACACTGTCACTTTGTTACACTGGCACTTTGTTAAACTAACACTGACACTTTTTTACACTGACACTCAATAATACATGCACTGACACTCTTTAAACTGGCACTTCGTTACTTTAACTCTGGCACTAGCGGGGGAATCAAAACACGTTTTTTTTTTAAGTTTAAGACAAAAATGCATTTTTTGTAAGATTTTGACTATTTCAAATACCTAGATAATTAAATGTTTAACAATGACAACTACCTTATCATGCATAAGGATAGTTTAGGCAACATTGTATCGAAGTTTTATACAAAACTTCAAAACTGCAAGTATTTCGAGACAAAAAATCTCTCCTAAAATTGCAAGTATTTTGGGACAGAAAAAGTATATATTTTCATTTAATTGTATAAATATCCAAATAAATATTTTCAAAATATCTGCTAAATAAAATTTTAATATTTATTTAGAGTTGGGTAGATGTATTATTTGCTCATGTTTTGATTGTCATGAAAGAAATGAAGCCACATAGGAAGGTCAATCACAAGAAGGAGAGCAATTATAAATTACTCCCTTGAGTTCCATAACAAGGTTCTAGTTTAACTTTATATATAATAAGTTTCTTAGTTTAATTTTATACAAATATTAAGAAAACATATATATTGTGAGTATGAAAAGTAACTAGAAAAGAGAAATTGATAGAATATTTTTGTTCTGATAATGACAAATGAATCTTATTCTCCACTTTAAATAATAAAACAACTAAAATTTTTATTCTGAAACGGACAAAAAAAGAAAGTAAGAATTATTCTTCTGAAATAGAAGACATTAAAAAATACAAGTGTTTAGTGAAGAAGAAAACACCTTATTTTCAAAATGTAGTCTAGAATGTGATTTTGAACATTTGACCTTCTGATTGATAGATGTGTTTCTACACATCTAAATAATAAATTTTGAAATTTATTTAATACACATTATTGGGTTGTAATTGTATGTTAATAGTGTTTTTGAGTATTTATCATGAGTACAGAAAATAGAAGTAGAATTGTATGAATTATGCTTTTAAAGAGTACAAAAATGAATGATCCGAATTGGTGTAGCAAAGGATAAAAAATGGAGCCTAAAGTAAAATAAAAAGATGTAATCAATGCGCAATCAATTCCATTAGATAGTATTTGTAAAGAAATTTCCAACGATATATGTCACTTCCAAATCGGAGTTTGTATGAGAAAGTTATTACCTTCGAAAATTCGATAAATACCGAGTTCGTACCGAAAAAGTGGCGACCGTACACAATAATACAGTGCAACCGCACATGGGGTGTGTTCCTGAGTTTTAAAGGAAGAGAAAAAAAAAGGAAAGAGAAGGAAGGGAAAGGAAATGGAAGAAATTTAATTTTTTTATGATGTGCTCCCGAGTTAAAAAGGAAAGGGAAGGAAAAAATATAGAATTACATTTGTATCCTTATTGAAAGAAAAAATATAATTTATATTAGAGTGGTAAAATAGCTTTATCAAAAAAGATTTTTAATAACATTTCATTTCATTCCATTTCCTCCCACTGTTGAAAGGATTGTGTGGCAGGAAATTGCTCAAAAAAATTCATTTCCTTTCCCTTCAATTCCTTCTAAAGCTGTCAATTTGGGTTGCGCCCGTCGGGTCAGTCCGCCCCGTTATACAATAAGGGTGGGTTGGGTTTTTAAACTACAAACTCAAATAAAAGTGTGTCAATTCGGGCTGGCCCATATGGGTGCGAGCCAAAACGGGTTCGGGGTGTGCCAGCCGACTATATTTTTTATATTTTTTTTCGCCACAAAATAACTTCATTTTAAGTGAAAATTCTGGGGCTACATCGACTTTGTGTACTCAATTCATGAAGCGTTAATTAAGAGAGACTCGAGAGAATTAGAGAACACAAACGGAGAAACCCTAATGAGACGTCGCCGCTCACGTCGTTGTTGGTGCACTCCATCACGACCACTAATTCGTTGCGGTTACTGTATTCGATCCACACACATCTCTCTCTCTCTCTCTCTCTCTCTCTCTCTCTCTCTCTCTCTCTCTCTCTCTCGCTCTCTCCATTTTTATTGATATAAATCTTTATTTCTATAATCATGATTTACCTGTTTTCGTTTGTAGCAATTTGTGTAAAGTCTACTTGTGTTGTCTGCTTGATAATTAGTTTATAGATATAAATCTTTATTTGTATTTGTTTGAATATTATAATATTTGTTTTCTTTTGAGATATTATTGTGTTTGATAGTTTGTGTTTGTTTCTACTATGATTGTTTATTTTTTTGGTATCAGTTATACACAATTTCAAGCATAAATTTCATTTATTTGATTGGCCCGCATGGACCGACTGGCCCACCAACTTAAGGTGGTTTGGGTTGGGATAACGTATTTCCAACCCACCCGAAATTTGGGTCAGCCAGCCCCGCCCCATTTTATGGCGGGCTTTGGCCGGTTGGGCCCGCCCCGCCCCGACAGTCCGTATTGACAGCTCTAATTCCTTTCCTTTCTAAAAAAAATTCGGGAGCAAGTTTAGGAAGAAAATATTTTAGATTTTCTCCCTTTTCCTTCCCTTTCCCCATTTTTAAAACTCGGGAGCACACCCTTACTAGATAGAAACTCTCAAGAATTTGCAGACCATATGGGTGGCCGCACCTTTCATGAACTTTTTGGGTATAATACGAATTTTAGGAACCTGTTGGGAATTAATTTTAGGGCCTTTTCGAGAATTTAACAAAAATTGGAGGACTTTTCTAGAATTATGAAAATCTCAAGGACCTGCGAGGAATTTTGACCACCATCTTTAGATTTTCTGTTGGAATGCTATTGTTTTTCTAATTTTGACACCTAATTAACCCTATTATAAATAGAAAATCTCTATCCATGTAAATGTATTATGCTTTATTATTCTCTTCAAGTTTTTAGTATGAATTCAAGGTTCAAGTTACAGGTTTTTATATTTTTAATTTTATTTTTTGTTTTCTCTTTTATGGCTCTTGTTAGCTATTTTTTTAATTCATGCATTGGATATAACAATATCGAATCTTTATTATATAAGTTTCAATTATTCTAATTAAGGGCAAATTGCATTTTAGTTACCTGAGTTTGTCGAGATGTTTCAATTGGTTATCGAATTTGCATTTGTAACAAGTCGATTATTGAGTTTGTCATTTTGTTGCAATTATGTATATTTTTGGATGGCCAGTTAAAAAACTAACAAACCATGAAACATGTGCGTCTCACGTGACTAACTGAAGGGGTATTTCCGTCCATAAATTGTAATGAAACAGGTGGTTGTTGGGGCGCAATTTGTGAGGACCCCGACCCGGAACCTACACGTGTCCCGAGTTGGAGCGTCCTCATACTAACCCAAAAACACTAAACTTTTAAAACTTTGCTTTGACTTTCAAACATAAACATTAATAACATAACATTTCAAAAGAACTCCACTCAACTCCCCATCGGAGGAGGAGATAACTAACTTTGAAAACGGTCAACAGTTTAGTTACAAAAGATTAAGGTTATGACGTAGAGTTTAAAGTTTAAAATTACAAACTCCAAGAAAGGAATTATCAAAATACAATTTTATACATCACCCTACGTACCCCGACAATACCCCAAAAGATTACTCCAAACTCCTCTCCGCCCTTACTTGGCCGGTCCGCCTGTCTCGGGATCTAAAACAGTAAAGGGAGAGGGGTGAGAATAAATCTCAGCAAGCTATTATGGATGCAACAATATGCCAAATAAATGCAACATATAACAAGTCGCACATAACACATTGGGAAAGCTATAAACACATTCCATTACCTTGGTTTACCTTTTCCCGTCTCGAACAGTCGTACAACATTGGGTATAATAATACTCCAATCTTACCGTGAGTCTGTTTAAGCAATACTCACGTCTTATAAGACCCGTTTTTCAGGGAACCAAATAAGACAGTAGCAACTCTGTAAGGCTTTTGGCTCAATACAGATGCTATAACCCCAACCTGTGGCCACAGGAGGGGACGGTCACAGGTATAACATAATCCGATCACATTAGGTCACACTTCAATAATTGACCGTATTATGTTATACCCCCAACGTCAGCTGACTCACACATATCAAGCACATAATAGATACTTGAATAAAATCCACAAAAAGGGATAAACAATAGCCACATGGTAATATATACTCATGCCCAACAATATCAAAGTGTAACAATTTATGAATACACTAAACAATATCAACAACACTATGTATAACATCAAGTAAGGAAATGAGGGATCATAAACCTACCCTACAAATTCCATATACAAGGATACAAGACCTAAATGAAGGTTCAAGTTCAATTACTAAGTGGGAGTCACCATTTTTAAGTGGCCAAACAACTTGCCAAACGATCCTAGTTTAAATTAAGAAAACCGATTCAGTGGTCTTGGGCGATCGCCTCTACCACTTGGGCGACCGCCCAAGTGGACTTCAAGGGAATTTGTGGTTTCTGCCAGCATGGGCGACCGCCCTCACCACTTGGGCGACCGCCCAAGTGGACTTCAAAGCAATTTGGACCTCCTGCCATGATGGGCGGCCGCCCAAGCCCCCATGGGCGACCGCCCAAGCCTCCTCCAGCCCATTTTTTCAGATTTTAACCCCTTTTAACCCTAGTTCTCCTTTCCTCTACCATGGCTTACTACAAGAACACCCAAGAACACCTTCATCTTACCAAGTCCCATTCAAACTTGTAAACTCAAAACCAAGTAATCCTAGATTATTTATCTCTACTCATTTCACCCATTTCCAACCCTTTAAATGATCATTCCTTAAACCCTAACTTCAACCAATTTCATTTTCCAACCATTCAACACCTTGGGTTTCCAAGCAAGGAATCATCATTTCAAGAACAAGAACAACATTCAAGGAACTTATGAACAAGTAGAGGAAGGGAATCATAACAACTCACTTTAGGGTTTGCAATGGAAGGTTGATCTTTCTAGCTAGATGGATTCCTCTAGGTGATCCAACTCCAAAGGTGCTCTTAGATTTGATTTTGGTGAAGAAATGCCTTGGACTCAAAGCTTGGGAGAAGGCTTCAATGGTGGTTCTCTATACTTCCTCTAGGATGAAAAGTGTAGTGAATGAAGGAGAAGGGGGGAAGGGAGTAAGAGAGGTGATGGGGGAAGGACACTTGGCAAGAGGAGGGAAGAGGGAAGGATTTTGGCCCCCCATCAAATAACCCAAGGCTTTCACCCCACTCAAATTAAATTAAAATAAACCTTATCCCATTAATTCATCCTACTCAATTAACCTCCCCATATTATTTAGCATTTTCCCATTTTTATTATTTTTCTTAGTTTCTTTATTTAATGTCCAATAAATTCTCATAAGGTCCTAAATTTACTTTTCACTCAATTTATCTTAAATTAAGAATTTAAAGACATAATTGAACACATAAAGATAACATAAATATTAAAGGCATATAATTAAGTATTTAAAATGAGTGCCTAGGGTTGGGGTCGTCACACTCACTCCCCCTTAAAGAAAATTCGACTCGAATTTTAAAAGAAAACTTACTTGAATTTTCAAACAACCACGGGTATTTCGCCCTCATCTCCGACTCTAGCTCCCACGTTGCTTCCTCGACGGTATGATTCTTCCAAAGGACTTTTACTATCGGGATACTCTTAGTTCTCAACTCCTTAACTTGGAATTCTAAGACTCTTAATGGCTCTTCAACATAAGACATGTCCGCTTGGACATCATCGGGAGGAGAGCTCAAAACATGGGAGGGGTCATGACAATACTTCCTTAGCATAGAAACGTGAAACACATCATGAAGCAAAGAAAAAGACGGAGGCAACGCCAACCGGTAAGCCAATTCCCTATCTTCTCTAGAATCTCAAACGGACCTACAAACCCTGAGCCAACTTACCCTTATTACCAAACCTTTTAATCCCCGTCCTGAGAGACCTTCAAGAACACAAAGTCACCAACCCGAAATGATAAATCCCGTCTTCTATTGTCGGCGTAGCTTTTCTGTCTACTCTGAGCCGTCTTCAATCTATCCCGAATCACCTTGATCTTCTCCGTAGAATCCCTAACCAAATCCGGGCCCCAAAGTCTCGCTTCACCTACCTCATCCCAACACATCGGAGATCTACACTTTCTACCATACAACGCCTCATACGGGGCCATCTCAATACTAGACCGATAACCGTTGTTGTAGGCAAACTCAACTAACGGTAGATGATCCTCCCAAGATAATTGGAAATCCATCACACAAGCCCGTAACATATCCTCAAGTATCTCGAATAGTTCTCTCTGGATCGACCATCGGTTTGAGGATGAAACGCCGTACTAAAACACAACTTAGAACCCAAGGCTTCATGCAATGCTCTCCAAAATCTAGAAGTAAACCTCGGATCTCTGTCGGAAACAATACTAACCGGAACCCCATGAAGTCGAACGATCTCTTTCATATACAACTGGGCTAACTTCTCTAACGAAAACTTAGTTGACACCGGAAGAAAATGAGCCGACTTCGTCAATCTATCCACAATAACCCAAATAGCATCCATCTTCTTCGTGGTAAGAGGTAAACCCGAAACAAAATCCATCGAGATCCCTTCCCATTTCCATTCCGGAATATCCAATGGTTGAAGTAGTCCCGCCGGTCTCTGATGTTCTGCCTTAATCTGTTGACAAGTCAAACACTTAGAAACATAATCCGCTATTTCCCTCTTCATACCATTCCACCAATACCCACGCTTCAAGTCTTGATACATTTTGGTACTCCCCGGATGAATCGCAAATTTAGACTTATGGCCATCCTCTAAAACACGCTTCTTGATCTCCGGCGATGAAGGAACGTAAATTCTCCCTTGGAAAGTTAAAATCCCATCTCTATTCAAAGCAAATTCCCCGGCTTTCCCATTTTGCACTTGATCTAAAATTTTCTTCAATTCCGGATCTCCTTGTTGAGCTTCTTTCAAATCTCCATACAATGTCGGAACGGCTCTAACATTCGCAATAATTACCTCACTCTTCAATTCTCGGGAACTCAAAGCTGTCAAATATGCCTTTCGGCTAATCGCATCCGCCACTACATTGGCTTTCCCCGGGTGATAGGAAATGACACAATCAAAATTCTTCAAGAACTCAAGCCATCTCCTTTGTCGGTTGTTCAACTCCTTTTGGGTAAATAGGTACTTCAAACTCTTATGATCGGTGAAAATCTCAAACTTCGCTCCATAAAGGTAGTGCTTCCACTTATGCAACGCAAATACAATCGCCGCCAATTCCATATCATGAGTAGGGTAATTCTGTTCCGCCGGTGATAACTTCCTAGAGGCATACGCAATTACTTTCCCATTTTGCATCAACACACATCCCAAACCCGCCTTCGAGGCATCACTATAAATAACAAAATTCTCGCAACCATCCGGAAGGGTAAGAATAGGAGCCGTTGTCAATCTCTTCTTTAATTCATCAAAGCTTGCTTCACACTTGGAATCCCATACAAACGATACATCTTTCCGAGTCAACCTAGTCAACGGAGTCGCAATCCGAGAAAACCCTTCAATGAACCTCCGATAATACCCCGCCAAACCAAGAAAACTACGGACCTCGGTCACGCCGAAGGTTGCTTCCAATTAACCACGGCTTCAATCTTTGAAGGATCCACGGAAATTCCCGAACTCGACACAACATGCCCCAAGAAAGAAATCTCGCTCAAGCCAAAACTCGCACTTACCGAACTTGGCGTACAATTGCTTCTCCCGAAGAATGGACAAGACAATCCTCAAATGATTCTCATGCTCTTCCCGGGACTTAGAGTAAACAAGAATATCATCTATGAACACTACCACAAAGCTATCAAGATAAGGCTTGAAGACACGGTTCATCATATCCATAAACATGGCAGGAGCATTAGTCAACCCGAACGGCATCACAACAAACTCATAATGACCATATCTAGTACGGAAAGCTGTCTTAGCAATATCGTCCGGGCTAATCTTCAACTGATGGTATCCGCTTCTCAAATCAAGTTTTGAGTAGATAACGGAACCTTGGAGTTGGTCAAACAAATCATCTATATGCGGAAGAGGATATTTATTCTTAATGGTGGCTTGGTTCAACAAACGATAGTCAATACACAATCGTAAGGTACCATCCTTCTTCCTAACAAACAAGACCGGTGCTCCCCACGGAGACACACTAGGACGAATAAAACCTCGGTCTAACAATTCTTGCAATTGGACCTTCAACTCTTTTAACTCGGCCGGAGCTATTCTATAGGGTGCTTTAGAGATAGGAGCGGTGCCGGGCACTAAGTCAATACAAAACTTTACCTCACGATCCGGAGGCATAGAGTACTCACTAGAAAACACATCGCTAAACTCATTCACAACCGGAACATGAGCTAACTCGGAAGACTTCTTATTGGAATCTACCACATAAGCTAAGTAACCCGCACACCCCTTAGATAGCATCTTTCTAGCTTTTAAGGCAGAAATAACATGTAACCCGAACATAGATCTATCCGCATCAAATATAAAAGTAGGCACGTCAGGCATAGCAAATGAGACTCGTTTTTTACGACAGTCTACCAAAGCATGACACTGACTCAACCAATCCATCCCAAGGATCACATCAAAATCACGGATTGGTAACTCGACCAAATCCACCGGCAATACATGCCCACATATAGTCACATCACAACCAGGATATATCAAAGAAGATGTGAGGCTCTCTCCCATAGGAGTAGAGACCTCTAACACATAAGGCATAGATTCAAGCAAGGTATGCAATGAGAATGCAAAATGCGATGCCACAAATGAATGGGAAGACCCGGGATCTATAAGAATGCGGGCCTTGACTCCCGAGACAGAACTATACCTCTAATGACGGCATTAGGATCGACCTCTCCTCGACCCAAAGCAAACACACGACCTTGGACTCTATCCTTAGGTATCCCATCAACATCTCTCTTCACACCACTACCTTGTCCCCGAATCCGGCACCCGAAGCTTGCTTATTCTGTAACTTGGGGCAATTCCTCCTAAAATGGCCTGCCGACCCACACTCCAAACACTTTCCTTGTTTGCTCCAACACTTGTCCTCCGAATGCCCTAGCCTCTTGCAAAACCCACATGTTGCCCCAAACTGACCTGGAGTCGCACGATTTGCCGGAGTCGCCACATTTCCTCCTCGATTTGCTCCCGGAGTAAATGTCCTCGGCTGCACCCTATTCTGTCCCGAACCTTGACCTTGGAATCTATTCCTGTTTCCGCCTTCATTCTTACCACGATGCTCCTCTATGTCATTCTCAATCCGATACGCCATATTCACCGCCGCTTGGAAGTTGGCGAAGTTATGCGTCAATAGCGCTTTCGGAACTCAACCCTTAAACCTTTCACAAACCGGTAGACTCGCCTCTCTTCATCCGCACCAAATGAGGACAATATCGGGCCAATTCTGTGAACTTTGCTGAATACTGCGCTATCGTCATGGTCCCTTGCTCCAGTTTCAGAAACTCGCCTTCCTTCTTGTCTCTAGTAACCATCGGTACAAAGTGATCCCGGAACTTGCGTGTGAAGTTCTCCCATGTCTGTGGTGTCAAATCCCGGTCCCAACCATCCTTCACTACCTGCCACCAGTGCTCCGCTGGTCCTTCCAACTTGAAAACGGCACATCTCACCTTCTCCGCATCCGAACTCTCCATAGCTGCGAAAATCTTATTCATAGCCTCAAGCCACCTCTCAGCCTTCACCGGATCCGGATCTCCGTTGAAGCTAGGAGGAGACATCTTCACGAACTTCTCCAAACCATGTTGCCCTTGCACCTTGATTCGATTCGATTCTCGATTACGAGTTGCCATATGCTGAAGAAACACTCGGAACATATCCATCATCTCGGCATTCGGATTACCGACACCACCCAAACCCAGATTCTGATCACCATCATTACCCGCCATTAGTACAAACTCCTGCATTAAACACTCGACGTCAGTTATCACACACTCTCACTCAGCTAGACTCTACCCGAGAACTCTAACCGAGCTCTGATACCAGCTGTGAGGACCCCGACCTGGAACCTACACGTGTCCCGAGTTGGAGCGTCCTCATACTAACCCAAAAACACTAAACTTTTAAAACTTTGCTTTGACTTTCAAACATAAACATTAATAACATAACATTTCAAAAGAACTCCACTCAACTCCCCATCGGAGGAGGAGATAACTAACTTTGAAAACGGTCAACAGTTTAGTTACAAAAGATTAAGGTTATGACATAGAGTTTAAAGTTTATAATTACAAACTCCAAGAAAGGAATTATCAAAATACAATTTTATACATCACCCTACGTACCCCGACAATACCCCAAAAGATTACTCCAAACTCCTCTCCGCCCTTACTTGGCCGGTCCGCCTGTCTCGGGATCTAAAACAAGAAGGGAGAGGGGTGAGAATAAATCTCAAAGAAGCTATTATGGATGCAACAATATGCCAAATAAATGCAACATATAACAAGTCGCACATAACACATTGGGAAAGCTATAAACACATTCCATTACCTTGGTTTACCTTTTCCCGTCTGAACAGTAGTCGTACAACATTGGGTATAATAATACTCCAATCTTACCGTGAGCTGCTTAAGCAATACTCACGTCTTATAAGACCCGTTTTTCAGTGGAACCAAATAAGACAGTAGCAACTCTGTAAGGCTTTTGGCTCAATACAGATGCTATAACCCCAACCTGTGGCCACAGGAGGGGACGGTCACAGATATAACATAATCCGATCACATTAGGTCACACTTCCATAATTGACCGTATTATGTTATACCCCCAACGTCAGCTGACTCACACATATCAAGCACATAATAGATACTTGAATAAAATCCACAAAAAGGGATAAACAATAGCCACATGGTAATATATACTCATGCCCAACAATATCAAAGTGTAACAATTTATGAATACACTAAACAATATCAACAACACTATGTATAACATCAAGTAAGGAAATGAGGGATCATAAACCTACCCTACAAATTCCATATACAAGGATACAAGACCTAAATGAAGGTTCAAGTTCAATTACTAAGTGGGAGTCACCATTTTTAAGTGGCCAAACAACTTGCCAAACGATCCTAGTTTAAATTAAGAAAAACTGGTTCAGGGTCTTGGGCGACCGCCCTTACCACTTGGGCGACCGCCCAAGTGGACTTCAAGGGAATTTGTGGTTTCTGCCAGCATGGGCGACCGCCCTCACCACTTGGGCGACCGCCCAAGTGGACTTCAAAGCAATTTGGACCTCCTGCCATGATGGGCGGCCGCCCAAGCCCCCATGGGCGACCGCCCAAGCCTCCTCCAGCCCATTTTTTCAGATTTTAACCCCTTTTAACCCTAGTTCTCCTTTCCTCTACCATGGCTTACTACAAGAACACCCAAGAACACCTTCATCTTACCAAGTCCCATTCAAACTTGTAAACTCAAAACCAAGTAATCCTAGATTATTTATCTCTACTCATTTCACCCATTTCCAACCCTTTAAATGATCATTCCTTAAACCCTAACTTCAACCAATTTCATTTTCCAATCATTCAACACCCATTTGGGTTTCCAAGCAAGGAATCATCATTTCAAGAACAAGAACAACATTCAAGGAACTTATGAACAAGTAGAGGAAGGGAATCATAACAACTCACTTTAGGGTTTGCAATGGAAGGTTGATCTTTCTAGCTAGATGGATTCCTCTAGGTGATCCAACTCCAAAGGTGCTCTTAGATTTGATTTTGGTGAAGAAATGCCTTGGACTCAAAGCTTGGGAGAAGGCTTCAATGGTGGTTCTCTATACTTCCTCTAGGATGAAAAGTGTAGTGAATGAAGGAGAAGGGGGGAAGGGAGTAAGAGAGGTGATGAGGGAAGGACACTTGGCAAGAGGAGGGAAGAGGGAAGGATTTTGGCCCCCCATCAAATAACCCAAGGCTTTCACCCCACTCAAATTAAATTAAAATAAACCTTATCCCATTAATTCATCCTACTCAATTAACCTCCCCATATTATTTAGCATTTTCCCATTTTTATTATTTTCCTTAGTTTCTTTATTTAATGTCCAATAAATTCTCATAAGGTCCTAAATTTACTTTTCACTCAATTTATCTTAAATTAAGAATTTAAAGACATAATTGAACACATAAAGATAACATAAATATTAAAGGCATATAATTAAGTATTTAAAATGAGTGCCTAGGGTTGGGGTCGTCACACAATTAAATGACCAAATTCCAAAGGCATTTTGATCATTTCATAAATAATATCTCGTCATTTGGGTTTTTAACTTCACACAGTAAACAAAATCAAAATTAAACGAGGGAATTCAAGCGAAATTAGGGTTCCAACGATCAATGATTTGCTACAATGTCGACTGAAGAAGAGATGAACTGGTTCAAAAGATTGGATGAGTATAATTAAACATCTGTGTTTGCACTAATTTTTGATTTACCCTTGTGCTTAGCAACCTGTGACACCCCACAATACTCAACATCATAGTCAACATTGACTTCATATTGCAAGTCATCTTCTGCACCATCATAATGACTATCATTAAATGATTCACCTTCAGATGAGTATTCATCACTGATATTATCCTCACATAAAACTTTTCTTTCGCCCTTATCCACTAGAATATCAACCTCTTTATCCTCCCTTATTATCACTGATGCCTCTACAATCTTTTCAACATAAATCTCAGCCTCTCTCTCCTCCCTTGCACATATAAACTTAGGTATATATAAAACATCTTGATCATTACTTAGTACTCTATACCCATTATGTACATCCATCACATACTCTTTTTGATGAAACACTATGCCTTCAACATTGTAATCACACCCTAATTCTTTAACCATATCTTTAAGATCATTGATTTTAATCTTCTCAACAACTACATAATCAAACCAACACACTCCACTGCCTGTGTAAACACCATTCTCAAATTGACCACCATATATCATTCTTATAGTGTAGTAATTACTGAAAATGCCTACAAAAAACAATATATGGAACAATTATACTAATATATAAGCCTCATTAACACAACCAACTACCAAAGTACAACCAAAATCAATAAAGGTACAACATAGCATATATGACCCATTTTTTAAAAAAAATCAAAAAATCAAAAAAAAGCAATGGACCACACGGGACCACACTCACACATACCAATTTCTTAAAAAAAAAGTATTCATTTCAATTATTTTAACAACAACATAGGGACCCATTACTATAAAGCGAAGAAATAAAGAACTTTTTTCACATCTTTTCAACACTTTCACATTACATACAGCCACAGAGTGAAGAATCTTCATCAATTTTTGTACAATCAAGCTAAAAAAATATATAAATGGTTCACTTACCATACGTGGGCGTGCCATCTTCTAAGCACTCATCCAATCTTTTGAACCAGTTCATCTCTTCTTCAGTCGACATTGTAGCAAATCGTTGATCGTTGGAACCCTAATTTCGCTTGATTTCCCTCGTTTAATTTTAATTTTGTTTACCGTGTGAAGTTAAAAACCCAAATGACGAGATATTATTTATGAAATGACCAAAATGCCCTTGGAATTTGGTCATTTAATTGTGCCCCAACAACCACCTGTTTCATTACAATTTATGGACGAAAATACCCCTTCAGTTAGTCACGTGAGACGCACATGTTTCATGGTTCGTTAGTTTTTAAACTGGCCATCCAAAAATATACCTAGCTAATTGCAACAAAATGACAAACTCAATAACCAACTTGTTACAAATGCAAATTCGATAACCAATTGAAATATCTCGACAAACTCAGGTAACTAAAATGCAATTTGCCCTTTATTTAATTTTGTTCTAGTTCTTCAAAGTATTTTTAATTGAAGGTTTTATGATTTCAACTTTATGTTAAGATTATTTTGGCTATTTAACTATTTGGTTATTAATTGAATCATTAACTTTGGTGATTAATACATCGACCACTGCTTTGTTGATTAGATCTAATTGAGGTCGTATTAGAAATCAAAAGGATCTAGGCTCGTTTAAGTGCTTGATAATTTCTTTGCATGTTATGTGACCGTAATAGAAAATATAACCTAAAGAGAACAATAAGATTGCAATCCGGTCACCAAACGTTACAATCATTAATTACTTTAGTGAATGAACTCTATAATGAGATTGACATCTTTATTTACAAAAATAGCATAGAGTGAAGGTAATGTGAAACCAAATCCATGAATTCATTGCATAATATGGTTAATTATTTGCTTTTACTTGTTTTTTTTAAATTTTTTAAATTTTGTTTAGTAGTAATAATCAACAAAAAAACCTCTATTTTGCTTACTTTTCACTGCCTTAAATTTACTTATTTTTCATCAAGTATATGTGGATTTGACCCTCGCTTTTGCACGTTACTACTACGATAACTAGTGCACTTGCTATGTAATTATTACAAAATAGAGATTTCCTTCATCAAAATTTTGGCGCCGTTGTCGAGAATTTGGGTGAGTAAACAAGTTTGTTTAGGTAGTTTACATAGTTTTCTTTTATTATTTTCTTTTTGGATTCATCTTAAAAGACTTAAGCTTTCGATGAACATATTTGTAGCCATATTCAAGGTCATAATAATCATTTTTTCTAGCTCATATCATTCTTTTCTGATATATGGACTCTATAATCCCGAGGTGAGACAACTACCCCACATTTTCGATTCAGACGAATAAAAAACATCAACTTTTAAACCATATTTATTATTTGAAGGAATGATAATGTAAATAAAAATGTGAGAACTAAGAAAGAAAAGCCTTATCATCACATTCAACACAAACTCGAGAACAAATTTATTTTTAACCGACCCAAGCCCAAAGCTTACACATCACTTTTGACGCTCGGCTCTAACTCATATAAGCTGGAAATTTCCTTAAACAAGCCAATTATGCACACGTGTCACTCCATCAAATAAGCTGGAAAAATCTCCTTGAGTTCTTCATTTCCAGCTTCCATCCGCATAAAAGGCAACTCTTGGTTAGCTCCAAGATTGGCGAGATAGTCCGCATAAAAATTGTCTTTCCAAAGGGTGTGTTGAATGAAACAAATAGCAACACGAAGGAGAGCTTTAATGTCCCCCATCAGGGCTGCACGAGGATGATTGTCATCTGCTGGCCTTTCTACGAGCTTAACCGCTGCCTGAGTCTGCCTCAAAACCAACATTTGCGTACCCCATTGCTTTCAGAATTTCAAGGCCAGCCAAGATAGCGTGAAGTTCATCTTCGAGACTGGTGCAAGGGTTGGGTTTTCCATATACGCTTCCAATCCAATCTCCTCTTCTTCTATAACGCATGATAACACCAAAGCCGCACCTGCGACCTCCATTTTTGACGCTTCCATCCGTGTTTATTTTGATAACGCCTGCAGAAGGAGGGGACCACGAGATAAGTCTAATTTGTTTAATCTTAGTAGGGGGATCCAAAAGAAAAGCGGAGAACACTTCCCTTGCGAAATGGATGATTTGACAAGTCAAGATGTAGGTATTTCCATGAAGTTTTTGGATGATTTCCTTGTTTCTATCTTTCCAAATAAACCAAGCTATAGAACTGAATAGAATAAACCAAGGAATGTCTAGAAAGATGGTTGTATTTTTCATATTGGACATGACCCAATCATCAAGGGGAAGATTGTAACCGTTAGTCCAAGTAGTGTCCTGCCGAAACAGATCCTAAATAGCCTTTTTGAGACGCGATTGGACATGACCCAATCATCAAGGGGAAGATTGGACTAGCATTGCATCTTTCACAAATGTCAGTGTCACACATGTGGAAAATAAAATCTGAACCTTTGGTGAATCGAACTATTTGTGTGTGATGCAAGTTCGGGGGTTAGACGCGATTTTTATTTTAATTATTTCAAATGGGTCTCGTTAGAAATGAGTTATCGTTGGTTAAGGCTTTTTGAGATGCTTACTTGTATCTAATATAATCTCGATATTTCATATTGACAACCTATATCTACTCCCTCCGTTTCGCTAAAATTTGTACACTTTCCTCATTAGGCGTTCCGTTATAAACTGCATATTTTTTAAAATGGCAAAGAATCTTTACTATTTCACCCACTAATTCTCTCTCCTACTTTACTTTTATACTCACAACACCAATCAAATCACTATTTCCTACTCCACTTTCTCTCTTCAACCTCACTTTTCATATTCACAATATTTTCTCCACTAACTTTTTTCTTAATTCCCGTGCAAACAGGTAAGTGTGCGGGTTCTATCGGAATGGAGAAAGTATATGATGGAAAACTCTCTCTCTCTATCAGTATGTTGTTAATTAGCTGCAAAGATTTGTTTATATCACATCTTGACCATTATGCATATGGATGGATGAAAATTTGAGTCGCAATATGAGGCTAACAAACGCTCGAGTAAATTAATCTCAATTGCTCATCTAAGTGATAAATATGATGTGACTTGATCTCATCCGTGAGAAAAATTGACAACAAATTGTTCGAATATAAATATAAGACTTTATTTGTTTCGCATAAAATGACCTTTGGAAAATAATTTCATTTAAAATGTTTTTTCGAAAAATGAAAATGTTTTCCGAAAAATGAAATAAATATGTTTTCGGCTGATTGGTAAAGAAAATGTTTTCCAAAAAAAATTCATGTGTTTAATAAAAATATTTTTCGATAAAAACACAATTTAAAATAAGTTGAAAGAGATAGAGTGGGGTAGGGTGATGGAGGTGGGGTGGTAAGGTAGGAGGTGGAGATTAGTAGGGGTGAGGTGGGTGGGTGTGCGGTAGGGTAGGGTAGGGGTATGATAGGGTGGTGGGGGAAAATATAAAGGGTAAAATGATGATAGGCTAGTGTGGTGATAGGGTAGGGTTGGGTAGGTGTGGGGTAGGGTGGGAAACCAAGAGTGTGTGGGGGGGGGGGGAGAGGTAGGGTGGGTGATCGAGAGTAGGGGAGTGGGGTTGGGTGGGATAGTTGTTAAAAAATAAATTAATTTAATTATGAGTAAAAAAAGTTTGATCGTGAGAGGGGATTGGTGGGTGGGTTGGTGGGGGGGTGAGGGTTAGGGGTGAGCATGGTACGGTTCGGTTTGGTATTAGGATAAAACCGATATCGAACCGAAATACTTCGGTATATTAAAAACTTATACCATTAGTTATCGGTTTTCATCGTTCGGTTGTTTCGATTTTCGATTTCGGTATATGCTCGGTTCGGTTTTTTCGGTTTTTAAATTGTTTAAAGGTCTTTATAGAGTCATAGGGTTTTATGCTTATTGGGGTTTCTCAAAATTGCTATTTGGAATTTCTTTTCCGAAGGAAAACAATTTTCAAAATCCAAAAGTGCAAATGACACAAGATTAATTCTTCAATTTAAAGATTAATAGTTCAAAAATAAATACTTAATTATTGAAATGAAACATAAATCTAATTGCACAACTTATATTAACAACTGTAAAAATAACAATTAATATATTTTTGAGCATAAATAAATAAAATATATGCTCGTAACATAACATAATAAATTAACAATATACTCGACATATGTAACAAATCATATAAAAATAATATGATCTTTTAGTTTCGGTTCGGTTCGGTATGATAATCGGTTTTGGAATCATAAAATCTTACCGAACCGAAAAAATCGATTTTGGTATAATTTAATACCGAACACTAATCGGTACCATCGGTTTTTGGTCTTTTCGATTCGATTTTCGATTTTTTCGGTTTTCTTGCACACCCCTAGTGAGGGTTGTTAAAAAATAATTTTAATATAAACAAAAAAAATTACTTGTGAGCGGGGGGTTGTTAAAATATAATTTTAAAATGGGATAGGGTAGGAGGTGGTTAATGTGGGGTAGACATGGCCAAATCCAGGTCCGGGTACGGTTACGACCCACCGAGTACGGGTCTGAAAAATGAGGAATCGAAATCGAGCCGCCAATTGTACGGGTACGGATCCAACGGTTCACAGGTCTTACATGGTTCCGATTTTGACGGGTCAAATCCGGGTATGGTTCCACGGATCCGTACGGGTACGGGTCGGTCATGTCTAAACACACATACTATATGATTTAGACATGGCCAAATCCGGGTTCGGGTACGGTTACGGTTCCGACCCGCCGAGTACGGGTCTGAAAAATGAGGAACCAGAACCGAACCGCCAATTGTATGGGTACGGGTCCAACGGTTCACGGGTCTTACACGGTTTCGACGGGTCAAATTCGGGTACGGTTCCACGGGTCCGTACGGATACGGATACGGGTCAACCATGTCTAATGTGGGGTGTGTTACGTGGGGGTGTATAAAAAGTTTGGTGTATGCGGGTAAGAGTGCTAACATTTTACAAAAAATGTTTTAATTAGCAAAAATACGCAAGTTATTTTAGTTAAAAAAGTGAAAAAAATATTTTTCAAAAAATATTTTCTCTATTTTTCGATTCTAACCAAAACATCAAAAAATAGGAAAAACGTTTTCCGAAAAATATTTTCTCCACCAAACAAACAAACAAACGGAACGAGCCTAACATTCCTGGTACAATCTTACGCTTGACTAATTGTTACATCTGGCTCCAACGCACTTGATGCCTAGACAAACAAGTCCTTCAAACCTTGCGGAACTCTCTAAACATCCAACACTATTTCACCCAAAAAATAAAAAATAGTGGGGCCCATCGCGGGGTCATTGATAGATCCGTCCGTCACTGGTAATGAACAATACTTGACCCAAATACCCCATTTTCACATCATTCATCTCCCTCTCTCTCTCTCTCTCTCTCATGGCTTCGAGCATAGCTCCAGTTACGATCTCCGGTAATTTTCGAACCTTTTCCTCAAATTTTATGTTTCTTTTTCATGATTTTTCGCTCTTCCATGAATTTATCAATGGACCACAATTGATAGGTGTTTTCATTTGAAAATTATAATTAATTTCTAAGAGGAATGAAATGAACAATTTGCTTCGTAATCATCGTATTTGATTGGCTTTGATTTTCCAAGTTATGAGCAGTTCGATCCAAGGTCTCCATGTATGTGCAATCATTATTTTGATTTGAGATAGCAACAAGCTGCATTAATGTTGTTTATTTATTCCAAATTCATGTTGTTCAAAGTAGTTTTTTTTTTTTTTTGGTGACTAAATAAAGCTATACAGTGGATTGTTAAGTGGTTACTCAAATTTGTGTGTGGTTATTTTGTTTTTCTTAACTAAATGGATTTTCGTGTGCTTTTCATTGCTGGCTTGGATAAATTTTATATTGGTTATAAATGTTTTCATTGGTGTTTTTGGTGGTTTGCTTACTCTAATTATATCAGAGACTTATCCAATTTCTTACTTCTTTTGATATGCTACTTATTTCAGCTTTGTTATGACTCTTTGGTTTTATTGTGTGTTCTCTTCTATATTTTTTTTCTTATCATGATCGTAATTATTGTTATCAACTTCATGATCTTGCGAGGCCTTGAGCATTGTGTAAGCTCACTAATACAATGGTAAGAGGCTCAGATCACATATTTTTGGCTGTCGTTATTTAGATATCACTAAATTGTTCCATAAAATAACACTACCTCTGTCCCAAAATGAATGAGCAAAAATATATCAAATTTTCTCTTGATCAAGAGCAAATTTGAAATTTTTTCGGTCATTTATTTTGGGATGGAGGGAGTTAGAAATAGAAGGAAAATTTTGAATGGACTATTTTAGAGAGTTGAATTACTTACTAGTTCTATGCATTCAGTATTTTGTTTCATGAAGACAAAGGTAAGGCTGCTGTTACTTTAGTATGTTTTCCTTCCTTCTTCCCAATCTAAGAGCCCACTATTCTATCTATGAATGTTCAATTTCAAATTATCCCTTGAATTTCCATAATCTGTCAATGTTACCCTTCACATGTTATACATGTATATTAGGTCGCTTAAGCATTTTCCAAATGATGACCAACTAAAGGATACCAGAATACCCCTTGATTCGTTTGCCTTTTCAAGGCATTGACTCTATTAATGGCAGGAGTATTTACATTTGATTTGGCAGTTTTCATCTAAGATTTTTAATCCTAAGCATGTGGTACGAGCTCACTAATTGGCTTCCCTTTTTTCTTAGATTAGACATTTAAACAGAAGAAGGGTGAAAGAGATCATGATCGTCCTCTTTGTAAGGATTTATGCTTCCCCTCCCCCCACCCCCCAAGGAAAGAAAGAAACACAATGGTAGCAGGTCATTTGTGCTCCTATATGATAAGATAATGTATAGGGACTTGTTTGTTGAGGCACTGAAACATTCTCTTACTAAAGTTCTAATGTTGATCCTTCATTTGGTTGGTATAATCTTAAAGCACTGGTTAGTTTTTATGACGCTACTTCACTATGAAGCTATGTTTCACATTTCATGTGTAAAAATGTGGTTGTGGTATACGACAAATCTGGACTGTGACCGTGACCATTAATTATAGGAAGTGCTTATTTTAGATTCTGAATGTTACCCTTGTTGGTTGGATTTCTTGTGTTTTTCCGTAACAGTTTTGATGTTGATACAGCTGGAATCAATCTTAAAGCAAGTGATTATTGTTCTGAAAAGACCTTATCATATGGTAGAACAAATAATTTGACAATTCCAAGGAAATTGAATCGACAAAGAACCAGCGGCAAATTGTCTATTTGTGCAGCGTCCCAGTAAGACAACTTCTCCTAGTTTTGATATAAATTTTCAGATTTAGAAAGCAAACTGTTTTTGAGAACCTTGAGATTACCGTCATGTGTTATTACTTATTAGAGGTGGTAGGAATTATGTATAGAGCTAATGATTATTCAGTCATGGTTGTTTATAGTTTATTGCCTCTTTTCTATACCCTCCTTGCTTTAGATACTTATCACTTATTTTATTTTATTTGAATCCTTTGAAAAAGTATTCATGCACCTAACCCAGAGTAATTGGGCCTAATGCTGTGACCGGTTAACTCTTACTGAAATTGAATATTACCTGTCATTGCTATTGACAGATGATTCTATGAAACTACACTCTTGGTGTTAAGTTTTCTTCTGTTCAGCTACTGGATAGCTGAGTTGGCTGCACAATTTCGCTCATTGATTGATGGGATGTGGTCATAGGACTGCGATTTACTTTCTGAAATAATCATAGGACTGGTGTGGTTTACTTTCTTACCTTGTTAAATAATGGACTTCCCTTGTTGACTTGTGAATCATGGAATCGCCAGTTGTATTTGGAACATGTCCTTTTGAGCTTTGCGCCCCTCAAGAGTCTTTCATTTTTGGGGTCATCCCAACATTTTGGTTCAGCTCAAAGCCCCAGTGTGGGTTACTTTGTCACATTGTTAGATAGTGGTCTTTCCTTGTTGACTTGAGAATCATTTTAGCCTGTTGCCCTATGAACTTGTCCTCTTATGCTTTGTTCCCTTTCTCTTAAATTTTTGGTCATTTCTATTAGCTCATCTTATTGTTTTGTAAATACATTGTGCAGTGATCGTAGTGGTGGAGGTGATGGTGATTTTATTGCTGGTTTCCTTATAGGCGGTGCTTTATGTGGTACTCTTGCGTATGTTTTTGCTCCACAGGTGATTATACCTCTACATTCAACTGTCAATGTGGTTAATTCTATCTCTAAACCAACACTTAGATTAGGTCTGCTTGCTAGAAGTCATGGCTTATCTCTGATATAGAGTTAACACCGAGAACCAGAGATTATTTTATCCATGATTAGCTTATCTCTGATATAGAGTTATCAACATTTGGTAGATCACAAATAGGACTAATTTATCTCGCTAAAGGACATTTTGAGAATGAAAAAAGTTCCGTATATCTTTTCTATTATCGGGATTAAATTAAAACAAGAGGTGAGGTATTACTTAGTCCCAAGTAAGGGGTTTATCTGTTTGCCTAGCTATTTTTATCCTTAATGAAATAATGCTACCAAACATTGGACTTAGATAGATCAATGTTATTTGTTTATTATCTGACTACCAGCTCTTAGAGATGAAGTTGGTTTGTCAATTCTCTACATTGTGGATGATGACTTCTTCAGTTGATTTAATCAATTTATGTTCTCTTTGTATCAACATATTTTTTAACGGCTGAGGTTAGCTCCGTAGCCTATAGACTATAGTGCCCAAATTTCTGAGTATTTGGGTCCTTTTCTCGCTCTCATGGCTTGACTGTGGTTACTAAAGATGGATGTACTTATTATTGAGTTTGGTGGTTGTTAAGAAAGGTTATTAGGAAACAGGGTGTAGGTTTGAAGTGAGAGAAGTTCTGTGGATGGTGATGGTGTTTTGATAGGAAAGGAGTTCCTATGGTGAACATTTAAAACCATAGCCAGAGGTCCTGATTGTGATATTGATGGTTTTGGGTTGTACCTACAGATTCTGATATGGTGAGGAACTTTTGGAATATGGAGAATATAAAATTTCTGTTTAAACTATTTGAAATGGAGGGTTAAATTATATTGTCATCCTCTAGAATGGCTGTGCCATGTACATGTGGATGCCTGCTCGATTTTTTAACTATTGTACTAGAAATACTTCGTGAATTGTTACCTTGATGCGTTAGTCTCCAACTTGGCACTCTTGGTAGTGACCACCAAATTGGATTTAGTGGATTGGACAAGAGTTCAATCTGACGTTTGGTCTGCAAACCAAGCACATAGTTATCTCATAATTGATTTACATACATACGGATTCACTGGTTTTCTGAAGACGTGAATACGTTCTCAAAACAAACAGTAGACCATGTTCTATCATTTGAAGTAAAAATGGATGTTCAACAAAGTCCAATGCTCTTTATTGATTGCTATAGTCCTTATCTATCAAAATTTAGAGTGGTGGTTGGTAGATGACAATTGAACATAGTTACTTCTCATCAAAATAAAGGAAGTATTGTATAGAGATGATATTGATATCAGTTTTGTTTAATGACACAAAAAGAAAGGATAGAGACATCACTGGATTCGAGGAAAGTCACATGTACTCTTGGAGGGGTAAGTTTGCTGTGAGTTAGGTATAGAGGATCACCAATTCCGGGGGCTAGTCTGCTCAAAAAGAAAGTCTCTTTTCTAAATTTGACTGGTTAAAATAAGTGAACTTCCTAAACGTTACCACTAAAATGTTTGAATAGTCATTTCCCACATGCATAATTCTTAGTTCCATCAAGGTATTTCTTAATTTCATTAGGAAATACAACTAAAATGTTTGAACAGTCAAATAGGAACATTTTTTATGGGATGGGGAGTGAGTATTACAGAAAATTTCCTAAAGGACCCACTATATAAGGCCTTGTACGAGAAACCATAACCTACAATTTGTGTTTGGAGTGCATGTGTCTACATTTGGATTAGTTTTACATTGCAATATGCTCTCTTGTTAGATTTCATATTTCTAGTTAACTATACCTACCTCACTCATAGCATTTCAATTCACAACATAATTCATGATTTGGCATTGCTGGTCAAGATAGATGTGTTTCATTGGTTCTGTGCATACTGCGTAGAACTTCAATGATGACACTTCTTGATACTTCTTTTAGTTTTAGTTTTTGGTTGAAAGGAATATAGTGCTTCTATTAATTGCATTTAACTGACACTTGAGAACTGAAATTGTCACTTTCCGTTGCTACAATCTTGAAGTTCACAACTTCACATAATCTATGTTGTGCACATTAAACCTTTGTCTACTTGCTTTTTTTGTGTTTGAGCATTTGGGAGAGAGATTTTGGGTGTGTGTGTGTGTATATATATACATACTCCCTCCATCCGATTATAAACTACACACTTTTCCGTTTATAGCGTCCCACTACAAACTACACACTTCCTAAAATGGAAATGTTTTATTACTTTTATATTAATGGAACCCACATATCATACTCATAACAACAGTTCAATGACTATTCTCTACCCCACTTTCTCTCTCTTACCTCACTTTTCATACTCACAACACCTACTTCATTTAGACTTTTCCTTAATCCCCGTGCAAATAGTAAGTGTGTAGCTTGTAATGGGATGGAGGGAGTATATATATATGTATGTACTCCCTCCGTCCCAATAAAAGCTTTACCAATTTCCTAAAAGGGCGTCCCGTTAGAAGCTTCACCTTTCCTAAAATGACAAAGAATTTTTATTATTCCACCCACTCATTCTCTCTCCTATTTTACTATTACATTCACAACATTTTTAAAATTTACTATTTCCTCCACTCATTCTCTCTCCTATTTTACTATTACACTCACAACATTTTCTCCACTTACCAATTTCCTTAATTTGCGTGCCGGGCCAAAATGGTGAAGCATTTATCGGGACGGAGGGAGTATATATTTTGGTTGGTTGGAAAGAAACTTCTCATGTGTTAATCTGAACCTTATGTGTTTTCTTTCTCTACTTCTTACACTACTAGATAAGAAAGTCCGTGCTGAATGAAGATGAATATGGGTTCCGGAGGCCTAGGCGACCAACGTATGATGGAGGAGTCTACTATGATGAAGGTGTAGAGGTAATAAAATACTATCAACTTGCTACTCTCTCCTTATTTGAGACGGACACAACATAAATCAACTTTGTTATGACTTTCCCCTTTTCATAAACTGCAGACACGCAGGCAGTCCTTGAATGCTAAACTAAACCAACTCAATTCTGCCATTGGCAATGTTACTTCACGGTTGAGAGGCAGCAGCAATAATTCCGTCGCTGTGCCACTTGAATCCGACCCAGAAGGAGTTACAAAGTAAGACCAACTTTTGTTGTATTCTGCTTCACAAATTTGAGTTTCAGTTTAGTTGATTAGAACATTATTCGGGTAAATGTGTAACGGATATCTTTTGTGCTACAAACTTTTGTTGAATTCCAAAATAATTTTCGAAGCCTCCGAGAGAGAGTAGTGCTTCGGTGTTATATACTTGCATGGAACTTGATTGTTCATCAGTATGTTTTACCTCTGTTCATCTGAGTCTGTATCTCCCTTAAATTCTCTCTCTGCTGCATCTGCAAATCATGGAACCGATCACTATATGAGTAACCAGAAAACTGCGATTCGTTCAACTCCGGCTGATTTCTCCATAACAGCATCATCTTCTCCGGCACCACCAGTAAGTACTTGTCAACTACGAAATCGTTTTTGTACAGTTGATGTTGTACTTGTAGGATCTCTTCAAAACAACAAGAAAGTAACAGTCTCGTTCGCGAGCAATCACTGAGAAATTGGTCTTCACGGTGATCAGAGATTTAGATTTCTTGCGGTCGATGAAATAAGTTGTGACATTGTTGTTTGAAACTCCGTTCATCTGGCAAACCTTGGCCTGGAAGATCTTGAAATCCGTTGTCGGATGGATTCCACATTCTCGCCCGCCGTAGTAGAAAACCAACGGGAATAGCACCGCTGCTCTGTCTCTCTCCGCCATTGTTACCGATTACCCAGTAGAGAAATTTCTGAATTCCAGCGAAGGAGAGAAGCAGAGAGAAGGATAGAATGCTCACATCTCTGATTTTTATTACTCGCTCGCTCTGTAATTATTAGGCGGTTGTTAGGCGTCGGAGTTGGAATTAACCCTTATAATGTTTAGGCGGGGCTTAAACGGGGCCTAAGCGAGGCCGAAAATTTAGACATTCTTTATAATATCCTATCGAAATAACTTGATGTCGCTATGAGATGGAGGAGAAGGGCGAAGCTTCTCATGCCTTGACTCAACAATCGATATCAGAAATGAACCAGCGAAGATAAAAATGAAGATAAAAATGAAGAGAGAATTAAGATGAAAAGAACTGATTTGAAAATTTTGTTTATAAGCTTTAAACTAAGATTTTAGATTTTAATGAATTAATTCACGACTTCAGTTTTAGCAAGAATTTTTGGAATTTATACGGATAAGAAATGACACCGCTTTATAACTAAATACATTACAAGAATGTTAAAACAGCGAGACGGATCTCGGTGGTAGGCGGCGCTCACCCGATTAGTCGCTATAGGGCGCCTATGCAACGATTTTCTTGACTGAACGCATTTTTAGGCGAGCATCTTTTAGAACACTGGAAAAAGTCTTCAAATTTGATTTTAATCAAAAGCAAATTTGAATTTTTTTCGACATTTATGTAGGTACGGAGAGAGTACATGTTAGCTTGCTAGATTTTCATCACCAATTCCCTTCATGAGAATTGTTATATAGACCCCAATGTTTCTAAATTGACCCATCTACATGCTTTAGTTTGATGTATTGTACAACAAATTAAAGCGTAAAAAGGGGTCAACTCAGCAATGCGGGGTGGGGGTGGTTTTCTATATAACAATTCCCTTGTACGTTTTTAAATAACTTTGATCAGTAAATCTACATACACAAGTTAGCATACAAATTGGATATTAAACCAAACAAGAACTGTGTTTACAGTGAACTACAGTAATAATTTATGTTAGCTTTAATTATTTCAATAAAAATCTAAAGTCAAAATCTTAAAAAAAAAAAAAAACGCATTTTTTCCTTAAGCTTATTTCCTTAAGCTTAGAAAACGTGTTTAGTGTAATAAAGTGACAATGTTAGTGTAACAAAGTGTCGGTGTAAAAGTACCAAAGGCATGTATATTAAGTGTCAGTGTAAAAAAGTGCCAGTGTTAGTGTAACAAAGTGTCAGTGTAAAAAAAGTGTCAGTGTTAGTGTAACAAAGTGTCAGTGTAAAAAAGTGTCAGTGTTAGTGTTATTTAGTGTCAGTGCAAAAATGATTTTTCCTAAGCTTAGAAAAAAACGCGTTTTTTGTAAGACCAACTCAAATCTAAAACTTGTTATTAATAGTATTTATGACGTTGTATCAATAACAAGTTTTAGATTTTCATTACGACAACTAACCTAAATTATTGTTTAAAGTTGGTTCAAGTAAACTAAAAAAGTGGGACTAACATTTTGGGACGGAGGGACTATATATTTGAACACAATTCATCCCTTTTTACTCAAAAAGGTAAATGGAATTTATTTATTTGTATCATCTTAAAAATGTAAACAAACAAACAAATTGGTAACTATCTGCAACCAACAAAGTCTAAAACATATAGCATTCACATTCCAAATAATTTGAGGAAAAACAAAATCAAACTCTCGATATCTACCCGATAAAACGTTTCAAAGAAAATGTAACAGAGCATATATACCTCCATTATCGGCCATCAGTTGAGGTAAACGAGTCTGCAAATCCAGTTGGCCTAGCAGGAATACTACCCTTACTATCTTGAAGATCAATATATCCAGAATCCTTCCCTTCATCTTCTTGCCATCCCTTCACCATCTGAGTAAGCGGAAGACTATAATCAATCCCACAGTAATCCTCTGGATCATCGTCAGATGGTTTCCACTTCTCAACAAGTGGGGCCAGTACATTTACAGCGTGACCCATTTCTGGTCTTTGACTTGGCTCCCTTGCAGTACAATGACCAGCAAGTTCTGCTATAATGGAGATTGTTTCAAGGGTTTCTTCGTTTACTTCGAGAACTGGATCAATGGCAGCTTGTAGCTTTTCTTTATCTGATTTTATTTTCCAGAACCACGCTGCTAAGTATTGGCTTTCCTCTGATCTCTCTTCGTCAAGAGCCATCATCCCAGTAAGTAGCTCCATTACCACTACTCCAAAGCTAAAGACATCAACTTTTGTTGTGATTTTACCCGTAACTGAAACAATATGTAATACACAATAAAGGGTTATTTATGATATTCAACAAGAGTTATTTTTCTAATTTTTCTAATTTTTTAATTTTTTAATTTTTTTTCTCCAAAATTTCTTCCCACCTGTTTCCTCTTTAGATTTCTTCTTAGCTTTATCTTCTTCTTTTTTGATGATTTAAGACAGCTGACCCCAAATCATTATCAAACTCGGGCTTTGTTGTTGTTGTTATTGTTGTTGTTGTTGTTGTTGTTGTTAACAATAGTATGAATTATCAAGGTTAAAGATAAAGCAAGAAAGTGAGAAATACCAGCATATTCAGGTGCCAGATAGCCAAATGTCCCAGCCAGCCTTGTAATGACAGATTTCTCCCCATTGGGTGCGAGTTTTACCAATCCAAAATCTGAAACTTTGGCTCGAAAATCATCACCAAGTAAGATATTTGAAGATTTAAGGTCCCTATGTATGAAGCTCTGATGAGCAAACGTATGAAGATACTCCATTCCTCTTGCAACATCCAAGGCAATATTTAGTCTCCGTTTCCATGACAGAGGTTCCAAGTTCAAGCTTTTCCAGTGGAAAAGATGGCTGCTAAGAGCCCCTTGAGGCATATACTCGTAAACGAGAAGCTTTTCTCGTCCTTCAGTTGAGTATCCCAGAAGAGATACCAAATGCCTATGGCGGACTTTTGATAGAACCGTAATTTCAGACTGAAACTCGTCCAAAGCTTTGTTGTTAATCGCCCCGGATTCCATTCTTTTTACCGCTATCTTTGTTCCATCATCCAACTCTCCCTTGTAAACGACTCCAAAACCTCCACGACCAAGCTCGTTTTCCGGGGCAAAATTCTTGGTCACATTTCGAAGAACCTGAACAGATATTATCAGGTTCCCAGCCTCTATAACATGGGACCCACCCATTGAACTGCTCATTCGACTACCGGACCCACTCCCTGTCCGTGTTGAACCACTTCCATTAGTGTGATCCCCTACTACAATCTTTACAGAATTGTCTGGATCAGACGGATCTCTTGGATGAATCACAAGGGAACTTGGTGCTTGGAAAGTGTCGTTTCTTCTCTTTCTATATAAACAAAGAGACAAAGCCACCACCAAAATCACCAGAACAGCAAAAATCACAACAGGGGCTATATATATAACTATATTAGTTTTCTTGGAATGTCTCTCCTTTAAATCTCCAACCGGTTTTCCCTTAATCGAACTTGATCCGGGGGTTGGAGAAGATGGTTGACTGGAGGAAGATGGTTTTCCGGGAAAAGATGGTTTTCCGGGAAAAGATGGTTTATCGGGAGAGGATGGAAGAATTTGACTTGGTGGGCCATCTTTTGGTGAAGGGGGTGGTATAGATATTGAAAAATTAGAGTTCAATAAAGGATTTCCGGTCAGATAAAGTTTTACAGAGCTACTAAACTTTGGTAGAGGGGCAGAAAGGTGGTTGTTGCTCAAATCAAGAAGTGTCAAGGATTTCAAGCTAACCCATTTTATTGGAATCGGACCCGTAAGATTGTTAGAAGCAAGATTAATTTGAGAAAGAGAATCAAGGTCTGAAACCGAAGAACTCAAAGTGCCAGCAAGCTGGGACTTAGGAAGGTGTATTGAAGAAACCTTTTGGTTAACATTGCAGCTCAAACCCAACCATGGTCCATCACAAGGATTGTTACCAGACCAAGAAGAAACCAGCCTTTCCGGGTAGTTTAAACCATCAAGAAATTGTAAGAGAGCCATAACTTCTGGAGCACAAGGAATCCCCGGAACGGATTGACAAAAATGATTATTTTTGTAGCTTACTTGAACAGATTTGAACTTGGGTATAGGACCCATAAACTGATTATTATTCAAATCTAAATTTGCTAAACTCAAATTAGCCAAGCTATCAGGAATCAAACCAACAAAATCATTGCTATTGACATTGAAATCCTGCAAAGAAGTTAAATCCCCAATATTTTCCGGAATTTTACCAGAAAAATGGTTCCCATGAAGCCACAAACTAGTGAGTGACTTCATAGATGTAATTACATCAATTGGACCAGTTATTCCTCCACCAGACTGTCCATTTAACCAAAGAACTGTCAAAAGGGAGTCCTTAAACGACGATGGAATGCCTCCGGAAACTCGATTTAGTGACAACTTTAATGCCCCTAAAGATGACATACCTCCCAAGAAATCAGGCAAATGACCAGCTAAATTGCAGTTCATGAGTGACAAATTTTGCAACTGAGCTGAATTCTGCAGTTCTAAAGGGATTGACCAACCAGTTGTGGCATTAAGATTGTTATAATCCAAAGCTAAGACCTCTAAACTATCAAGTCCTTGGAAGAAATCAGAAGGTATAGTATCAAAATTATTATAATCCAAATAAGCCCATCTCAACTGAGACAACCCATTCAAGGATGGTAAAGGTCCAGAAAATTGGTTTCTTTGGAGACCTAAATTTGACAACATATTTAACTGGTTCAAGTTTCTTGGTAAAGGACCCTTCAAGTTCATGTTTTGAACTTGAATCTGAGTGACCCTTTTGCCAGAACAGAATACATGAGGCCAACTAGGGGGTCCACATGGGTCATTGCTATTAGGAGGCCATTTCAAGAGTTCTGAATTCTGCAACCCTTTTCTGAACTGGTTGAGAATTGCAAGGTCATTAGGGTCTGTTGCAGTAAAAGCAAGTGAAAGAAGAGAGAGAAGTAGGGTTGCAGTGAGGCTTATCTTGTGTGGAAATTGAACCTCCATGGAAGCAGCAGATCTCTGGTAGTACAAAGCATTTCAAGAAAGCTTCATCTGAAAATCTTGATAAATGAACTTGCATTTGGATCACAAGAACACCATTGTTCTTCACATTTGACAGTAGAATAAGGCAAGATTAGGAAAAAGAAGAAGAATAAAAATTTGAAGCTTTTGAGGGAGAAGATGGGAGCAAAAAAAGGTAGAATTGTGAGGAAAACAGAGACAATCATGTCAGGAAATGGGGAAATCAAAGAGGGAAATGGGAATTTTGGTCATATGATTTATATGTTGTACTAAATTAATCAATTGGTACTGAGTATTGCTATAAATGTCGGTGTTGTGGGGAGTTCTGTAGCGCATACTTTAACCTCTAGTAAGTGTCAATTCAATACTCTCTCCGTCCCGTTCGAAAGGCACAAATTTTCTTTTTGGGCGTCCAATTTAAAAGGACACATTCTAAAAATGGAAACTTTTTTATTACTTCTTTATTAGTGAGACCCACTTATCATACTCACAATAAATATCACTAACTATTCCCTAGCTACCCGCCTACCCCACTTTCTTTTTTCTACATCACTTTTCATACTTACAACATTTATTTCACTATACACTTTTTCTCTTTCATACATAATTTTTCTTAATTTCCGTGCATGGCAAAAACTTTGCCTCTTCGAATGGGACGGAGGGAGTATAGTGTACTCCATAGCCGCTTGAAACTATTATTTTCGTTTCAAAATAAATATTTAATTTTTTTTTTTAAATTTTTTAATACCTCTGTCTCAAGTAAATTTTAAAAATAAAATAAAATTTACTTTTAATCAACATCAAATTTAAATTTTTGTTTGAAATTTCATTTTGGGGAGAAAATATCGATAAGAGGAAATTTGATTTTATTTTTGGAATTTCATTTGTTATTGAGGGAGTATAAAGTTACTCAAACTTATAATTATTAAGATGATATTCTTGGTTAGTATGAGGTTTCACCTTAATATCAATTGATGTTAAGGAGGGTGATTCAGGGTCTTTATAAGTCATAGGCAAGGTTTGTCAATTCTCAATGTAGGATAATATCTCTAACACGCCTCCTCACCTGTAGCCAGGCTTTACCAAAGACAACGTGAACTTATTAATCGGGTGGCGCGAAGTAACATCGTGGGCCGTTGGGCCTGCACATGTAAGGACCTGCTCTGATAACATCTTAGTGTCTGAGGTTCCACTTTAAAACCAATTGGTGTCAAGGAGAGTGGCCCAAAATCTGTATATATCATAGACAAGGTTTATCAATTTCCAATGTAAAATAATATCTCAAACAAATAGATATGTTATGAGTGCATATAGTTTAAGTATGAGATATAATATGAAGTTAGTAAATAATTGTTGTAAATATAATAAATATGTCTCATTTCCATTTATATATTTTAAGAAATGTAAACTTTTAAATGAGACACCTATTTGAAAAATAAGTGAACAGACGGAGGGAGGAAGAATCATCGGATCTAGAATTGTTGCAACTTGCAACCTATTACGGCTACGGTGCCAGTGCAAAAATTTGGACAATTTACTTTTTAATTGTACGGCTGAGATGTGTTCAACAAAAATGTGAGTTTCACAGTTTACAATTTAGGGTCGTAAGTGGTTCGGTTTAAATCGCGATTCAAAATAGAATCAAAGCAAATCATGCGGTTTAGTTCGATTTTCAAACAATAGTAGTTTGGTTCGGTTTCAAAATTGTCAAACCGTGTATTTCGATTTGATCTGCGGTCTGTACCCTCAAATCATGGTTCGAGACCGCGAAATCGAACCATCAAATTAATCATAAATCAAACCATTCAATATTAATCACATATATACATATCTGTGATTTAAATCAAACCGAGTCAAACCGTTGATGTTTGATTTGATTGATCGATTGATCGATTTGAATTTTTTCATTATTCAATTCGATTTGAATTTTTTTTCAAATCGATAACTAATGATTCGTTCCATAAATTCATCCAAAACGAATCACCCTTTACACCCCTATTTCACATAACTTCACTTTTTATGGTTATTAATTAAAAATAAAGAAAGGTGGTCAAATCTGAACTTCTAAATCTATTCCAAATCCATTCCGACCCCACTCGATAGATCGGATCCTAGAAAATTGGGGATCCGAAGCCGACTGGTATTCATTTGGGGCCTTTTTTTTTATTTGCCACAATACAATCTTCAAAAGTAATTGAATTAAATGATATTTTTGAGATTATAATAATTGAAAAATAAAACTACTGTTGATATATAGTGTTAACTTTAAAAAATAAAGTAAGTTTTTAATGATATTTGTAAAAATATCAAAATATTGCAGTCATGCTCACTTCATTATGAAATGATGAATCTATTTTTTTTTTTGTTACTACAAATTAATTTAATTATTTTAATAAAAATTCAAATCTTATTATTAGTCTTTCTCCGTTCGATAAAAGCATTTAATTACCCAAAAGGTGTCAGTTAGAAGCTTCACCTTTCCTTTTTGGCAAAGAATTTTTACTATTTTCTCCACTCATTCTCTCCTACGTTATTTTAATACTCACAACACCATTATAATTTACTATTCCCTCCACTAATTCTCTCTCGTATTTTCAAATTATACTCACATGACATTTTTTATAAGATTTTCATAATTTTGCGTGCCCACCCAAAAGGGTGAAACACTTATTGGGACGGAGGGAGTATATCATTATGTATATTATCAATGATAATATTTAGATTTTGTTAAAATAATTAAATTAATATTTTTGATATTATTGAAAAATAAAGGAAAATGGTCAAAATCTGAAACCGCTACGCATCTATTCCAAATCCATTCCAATCCCACAATCAAATCAGCGTGACCCGCATGGTCCAATCTTGGAGTTCGTATTAACTTATAACTTGATGCCGAATTAGTTTTTAACTTTCTGGATTTTTTTTTTTTTTTTAGCAAATGATAGATTCATTTACATTTATAATATGAAAAAAATAAGAGCTGGTCTCATGTGAGAACAAGAGGATCAGTCTAAATGCGTGAAGCAGGGTCGGCCGTGGGTGACATTTCATGCCTTTTAAAACAGGTATTACGTTTAGAAAAAGTAATAGTTACCATCTCTTAATGTAATGACTGTATATATATAAAGTAACATTGTTAATAAGTAAACGTAATACCTGTTTTAAAACAATAAAAGCTCGTTTTTACCCATTTTTTCAAATGTAATACAAACTATATGTATTACATTTGAAATGTAATAACTTATTTTAGTTATAATAAGTATTACTTTTGCCAAACGAAGAAAACATAGGGAAAAACACTATTACTTTTCTGTATATATGTATTATTTTTACCCATTTTTTCAAATATAATACAAACTATATGTATTATAATACAAACTATATGTATGTATTACATTTGAAATGTAATAACTTATTTTAGTTATAATAGTATTACTTTTTCCAAACGAAAAAAACATAGGGAAAAACACTATTACTTTTCTGTATATATGTATTACTTTAATGCATACAAACTATTACTTTATATGCATACAATCATTACATTATGTTATAGTAACTATTACTTTTCACAAATCGAAAAAAAATATCCTGTCTGTCTCTGTCTCTCAGCACAGCAAGCCTTTTTCCTTCCAAAATTCCTTTCTCTCCAAATTCAAATCTTTCACAATTCTCTCAAATTAATCTAAATCACATCAAACATCAATTCACTCAAATTTGTATAAATGTATTCCATGTCACGAAAAGGGGAAATTTAAGTGTTGCATCTAAGAAATCTACCACAACAATTTATCATACTCTCAGATAGCCCACACATCTAGCAAACAAACATGGGATTTAACGAAATGGATCTAAGTCAAGAAAACAGGTAACATCCTATTTGTTTTCTTCGTTGGGCAATTCATCAAACGTATGGGGAGCACTACTTCGGGGTGAGGAAGAGAATCCCAGATCATCTGGACGTAAACATCAAATTTGATTGCGGTAAAAACGAATTAAAGGTTTGAAATTGATTGAGGCGAGAGATTGGATCGGTGCGGTGGGGAGCTTGGGTCAGGCCCAAATTTGGTTTGGGTGAGGAGGTCGTAGGTTGATTAAAGGGAGGAATCGGGTGAAGGTTTGGCGGAGAAGGGGAAACTTGGGTTGAAGAAGACGATTCCCCCGCTCCCGCTGCTCTGCGTTTACATATAGAGAGAGAGACGGGTATTCTTGGGCGGGTCATGGTCATGGATCCGACCCGTCTCATGGATGAGACGGGTATTGTTGTTCTCACATGAGTTTTTGTCAAAAAATAATACTTCACAAAAATTGGAGGCTCACCCCAAATGACAATAGTAGATCTTTTTGTTAACCTACAACAAAGATATTTTCTATCTAAATCTTGAAACGTTCGAATTATACTAAGGGGCCGTTTGGTAGCCCTTCTTAGGCTGGATAGGATTATTAATCCAATAAGTTTGGTGTTTGGTACATTAAATGCAACCGCTGTATTATTTCTAACAACCTGGATAGTAACCTCTTATCTCCTCTTATCCCCTTCTTATTAAGCCCAAAAAAAAGGTGGTATTATTAATCCCCTGATTAATAATTCACTCACTATTAATACAGGCTAATCCTATCGGCCTACCAAACGAGCCCTAAAAGTAAAACTTAAAAACTGCATTAATCTGACATTTAAGAAAAATAAGAGTTGGTATCATAAAAAATGCATTTTTTTCTAAGTTTAAAGAAAAACAATTTTTACACTTACACTTAATAATACATGCACTAACACTTTTCACACTGACACTTTTTTATACTAACACTGGTACTTTTTTACCCTACACTGACACTCTTTTATACTGACACTTAATAATACATGCACTGAATCTATTCACACTAGCATTTGTTTACGCTAACACTGACAATTTTTAATACTAACACTGACACTTTTTTACATTGTCACTTAATAATACATGCACTGACACTTTTTACACAGACTTTTTTTTACACTAACACTAGCACTTTTTTACACTAACACTGTCACTTTTTACACTGACACTTAATAATACATGCACTGACACTCTTTAAACTGACACTTTGTTACACTAACACTGACACCTTTTTACACTGACACTTTATAATACATGCACTATCACTTTTTACATTGTCACTTTGCTACACTAACTCTGGCACTAGCGGGAGAAACAAAACACGTTTTTTCTAATCTTAAGAAAAAACGCGTTTTTTTTTTTTTAGATTTTGACAAAAAATAAAGTTTTAAAAAAAATAATAAAATAAAATAAATAATCTGAAGTTTATTAGAGTTAATGCATAAGCCTGATTATGTTGGAGGGTGCTTATTACACTTTTTTTCTTTGGCAACTGTTAGTCAAGTGGGCAAGTGGGCATAAAAATTGACTGAAAGCTGGAAATTTGAAATATTGGCTCACCGGTGGACTTTTAAGCAAATAGCATAAATTGTATGGTGACCACAGAAATAAATAAATATGGACCTTTCACACAGCTATAGAAAGAGAAATTTTGGTATTCAAAAGTCTTATTCTCAGATCTCTAACAAGCTTTGATAACCAATTTAATTAATTTGCTATAATGTTATACCAACGAATAATACTCTTTCCATAATAATAAGACTTCGTTTGTTTCGACGTAAAATATTTTTCGAAAAATATTTTCCGTAAAATAACTCATTTTTTGTTATTTGATTGTTTTTCGGAAAACGTTTTCCCAATTTTCCGTTATTTGGTTGTTTTAACGGAAAATATTTTCCGTAAAATAACTCGTTTTTCGGTGTCTGGTTGTTTTCCGGTAAATAGAGAAAACGTTTTCTGAAAAACATTTTACGTCCTTCCTAAGTAAAACGACTTACTGACCTTGTCCTAAGTAAAACATTTTCCGAAAAATGGTGCCCTTCATGTACAACTCATATTTCACAAGGTACAACATTCTACTTTCGCATTATAATAATAATAATAATAATAATAATAATAATAATAATAATAATAATAATAATAATAATAATAATAATAATAATAATAATAATAATAATAATAATAATAATAATAATAACAATAATAATAAAATAATAATAATAAAAAAAATATAATAATAATAATAATAAATAAATAATAATGAAATAATAATAATAATAAGTAATAATAATAATAATAATAATAATAATAATAATAATAATAATAATAATAATAATAATAATAATAATAATAATAATAATAATAAAATAATAAAATAATATATATATATATATATATATCGAAAATATTTTCATTAAACACATGAAAATATTTTTCAGAAAACATTTTCCTTACCAAACAGCCGAAAATATTTTTTCCTAAGTAAAACATTTTTCGAAAAATATCTTCATTTTACAGGAAAACATTTTATCGAAAAACGTTTTCCGAAAAATGTTTTACGTCAAAACAAACGAAGCCTAAGAGTTGGTTTTATTAAAAAAAACGTGTTTCTGAACTGGCTTGAACCAGAGTGAATTGAACCGGTAACATTTTTGTAAATGATTAATACTTCTTTTAAAATGGTCAGTAACATTTTTGTAAATAAGTGAGATTTCACGCGCACTGTCAATCATCGTGAATTACAAGGAGTGTCAACATTAATTAGAAAATGTGTCAACACATGTACCTGACATTAAAAAACACTAGTCACTGATTTTAAGATAATATAACCAGCATTAATAACAAAGAGTGTCAGTGTATTTGTTTTACTAGTAAAAATTATTGTGTTATTGGGCGCGCGCGCCAAAAATGGCGTAGCTTTTAAATCGGGATGAACTACGAAACGCACAACATATCAAATTTATTGGAACTTCGAGACATACCTAAATTATGGGCCTTTGACCTGTGATATAGGGTTTATAAACCCCTCGTCTTTTAGGCACTTTGAAATTTTTGTAAATTTTGTTATTGAGCGATAGAGCATGTGTTTTGATGAGTGACAACACATGAGTTTAAGAGTGACAACACATGTGTTGACTGGTGATTCGATTCTAGATCCCATTTTCTTCTGCAGCGGAACACCCTAGACCTTTATCAACCTAACCAGGCTCTGGTACCAGTTTGTTATAACAGAGACTATGTCGAAGACATTAATAAATCAATCACACAACACAAGAATATACGTGGTTCACCAACTTGGCTACGTCTACAGGAAGAGGGCAAACATTATATTATCAACTGACAATCACCGAATACAAAACTCTAATCAAATGCATGAATCCTTGCAGAAATTCACAACTGTGCAAACCCTAGATATAGAGAACCAACAGAGAAACAAGAAAACTTAGGGACACCTAGAATTATTGATATGCCTATCACACTAAAAATTACAATCACAAAAAACTGTTAAAGAATATATATATATATATTTTTTGGCGAAAAGGGCAATGCCCCCTAAATTTTATTAAAAATTAAAAAGTACAATAATTAAAGAAAAACATAAAATAAAATAAATAAAAAGGTCAATCAAATTGCCTTTTAGGAAACCAAGGCCTTTTAGGCTTGAGGTTTTTTGATTTACCTTTCGATCCAGATTTTCCTTGTTTCCCTTTAACCTTTTGAAATCCATCTTCTTCATCGTAAAAGTCTTCAAAATTATCGCCGTCAGCCATTGGAGCCCTGAGATCAACATGAACTCCTCCAACAATACCCCCATAAGTGCGAGCATCATGATAAGCCGAAGGAGAAGTATCAGAAAGACCGCCTTCTGATTCAGAATCGCATTTTTCCCGAAGAATAAGAGCTTCTTTTAGGTTTTTTGGGTTTATAAATTCGGAATTAAAATATTTAGGATTTGGCATACGAGCAGTAGAGGAATGTAAGTTAGGAGCTGATGAAGCTTGAATTTGTCTAACCTTTTCCCGAACGAGATTTAGAGCTTCGCTATCCAACGCAGGAGCAGTAGACCCATTTTGAATGGCCAAAGCCCCCAACTGCGCTCCAAGCGCAGCAGTAGCTACCAGAGTTTCATTGCCTGTATTTATATCAACAATAATTGTGTCGTTCAGGACTACCAGTTCTTCACCTTGAGTGTCAACCGTTTCATTATGGGTATCTATATCTTCATAACCATTTTCGGCTGACCGCTCGTTAGAATGAACAATCCCCCCATCGAGATCAACAACCTCAGTCTCATGAGCACAACCATCAATTTTCGCATTATTCTGGCCATTATATTTATCTTCTTGAGACGCCCCCTTGATAGGCTCAACATTCCCAATTGACGAAGAAGGATCTTTCACTTTAGCTTTTTCAACATAAATCATTTTCTTTCCCACATTGGCACCCTTCGTTAGACCACCAGCATTCACCTCTTCCGGAGTCTCTTTTGCAGCCGTGTGACCCTCATTCAGCGCCTCCTTACTACCTCCATTAGCTTCAGCCCCATTCTTCAAGTTTGGCTTCTTAGGATGAAGGTAGAAACACTCATTCAGATCATGGCATAACTTATAGCAGTGCTTACAATAACTTGGGAGGTTATCAAACTCTAAAGGCTGTCAAAAACTTGAAAAATCATCTCCGCAATCAATGTAAACTCTAGACGGAAGTTTCTTCAAAAGATCCACTTGAACAAGAATTTTCGCCACACTAGGTCTTGAAAGGTTGCAAGTGGCTTGGTCTATAGCTAAAGGCTCTCCAAATATATTAGCAATAGAAAATAGACATACCTTGTTGAACATGTGGATTGGGAGTCCGGGTAATCCAACCCAAACAGGAAATAAAGAGGACTCCTTATCCAGCCTCCAAGAAGGTGACCAACGGAATACTCGCATAGGAAAACGCCCAAGGTGCCATTGTTCTTTTGCCCAAAGCCTATTGAAATCCCCCTCATGCACAATCTGAATGAGAATGTGTTTAGGATCAATATGACCCAATTTAAAGTCAGCCTTCAAGCCAAACTTCAGAAAATGTTGCCGTGTAACCTCCATTGAAGGACGACCATGAGAAAATTTTCCAACTAAAGTGTATTTGAATGGCTGTGCTAACACATTAATAAAATCTTTTGTAAACTTCAAACAAGGTTCACCTTTGTGGGTAGAACTAGGAATGGTAGTAAGTGGCGGAGCATTTGAAACGTTAGCGGCCCATTCCGCTTCACAATGTATGCAAATGATTTCGCAGCAGAAGGAGAAGACGGCTGCGCATGCATAGAATTAGGATTTGACAGCGGTGTAGGGTTAGGGTTTGATGGAGGCGTGGTTTCCAAACCAAGAGAAAGCGGCGGCACAGGAGCAATAACATTCGGGCTAGGACCATGGCCTAAAGACGGAGCAAGGCCCGAAGATGATAAGGCCATTGGACGGAAAACGGGAAGCTGCAAGGCGGCGGCAATGAAAGCCAGCCGCCCTAATTAGGGTTACGACAAAAAACGTGGAGAGAGAATTTTTTACTGCGTGTGTGTGTTTTTCTAAAGTACTGTTAAAGAATATGACATATTTATAATGCGATACTAAAGAATATTATTCCTAAAAGGAATAATACTCCTTTCTTAACCAAGCAGGTCACCACCCACATGTGCAAGTCAATTCCATCCAAACTCATCTTTCGGTCAACAACTTACGTGCGACTCTTTTTCTCTTGGGTGTGATCGCCTCTATATATAGGAGGGCGCAATCGCCTCTTCTGTCTAGAAACATCGCGCGATCACCCCATTTTGTTGCCACATAAATTACTGATTTGCCCCTTTATTCAATTCTCTAAGTTTCCCACTTTAGATGTCATTAAACCCAACAATGCTAACTTCAATTATGAAATGATTAATCTATTTTTTTTTGTTACTACAAGTTAATTTAATTATCCTTATAAAAATTCAAATCTTATTATTAATGATAATTTTTAGATTTTATTAAAATAATTAAATTAATATTTTTGATATTAATGAAAAATAAAGAAAAATGGTCAAAATCTGAAACCGCTCCATCTATTCCAAATCCATTCCAATCCTACAATCAAATCAACGGGACCCGCATGGTCCAATCTTGGAGTCCGTATTAAATTGATACCGAATTAGTTTTTAACATTCGGGATTTTTTTTTTTTAACAAATGATAAATTCATTTTCATTAAAAATATGAAAAAAATATGACACTGCATAAATGTCGTAGGCTCACCCCAAATGACAATAGTAGATCTATCTGTTAAACCTATAACAAAGATATTTTCTATATAAATATTGAGACGTTCAAATTTCACTTTAAGTAAAACTTGAAAACTGTCTTAATATGGCATTTAAAAAAAATAAAATATTTCAAAAAAAAAAATTAATAATGTGCTGTGAGTATATATAGTTGTATATTCGCCACTTATTGATAGTAATTTAGGATATTCATGTATATACGCCACTTTATTGATAGTGAATTGAATAATCTGTATAAAAAATAAATCTTTAAAGAATATTGGCAACATTCATTAAACTTATAATAAAAATATGACCATATTTAATTTTAAATCAAATCAAACTAAAGGCACAAATACACAAGAATAGTATATGAGTAAGCTCTACACAAATGTCAAAGACTAAGGGCTTATTTGGTAATCAAATTAATTTGTTATTTTGAAACACTTTAAGAGATTAAAAAATTAAGTTTGTTTGGTAAGATAAATTTAAATCACTTAATTAATTAAGATTATCTTAAAAAAAGCTATTAATTTTAAGATATAAAGAGATATCTTAACAAAGTAAGAGGAAAAGAGAAGAGAAAGAAAGGGAATGAGTTCAAATACACCTATCAACATGTTTTATTTATTTATTTACTGCTATTTTCTTTTATTGAAATAATTTTTTTGTCATCCAAATTTTATTTGACCAAAGAAATATTAATATGTATTTATTATCATATTAAAAATATTGATTAATAATATTTTTAAATGAGTAATATAATTAAGTTTTCTTAAAAAAAAATCAAAGTTCAGTTTCATTAGTCAAATTATAAAGTAACTGAAATTATTCAAATAATTTTTTGAGTATTGTGTTGAAATTTTGATTAAAATCAGATGTTTGTGATTTTTCATTACCAAACAAACTAAAATTTTAAAGAAATCATCAACTTAATAATTTCAACTCTATTTTTTCAACTCTATATTTTCAGTTTTACCAAAACAGAGCCTAACTCACGTCACATATTAGGATTAGTGTACCATGTTCTTTAGAGAATTCGAGTATTCGGGCCATTCGACTATACATAAGAAATATACGTAACCCTTTACTTATTTAGTTATTTTATTTTTTTTATTTGTCAAAATCTTACAAACGTGTTTTTTATTAAGCTTAAAAAAATGTGTTTTGTTTTTCCCGCTATTGCCAGAGCTAGTGTAACAAAGTGTCAGTGCATGTGTAACAAAGTGTCAATGTAAAAAAGTACAAGTGTTTGTGTAACAAAGTGTCAGTGTAAAAAATTGCCAGCGCATGTGTAACAACCCAATTTGGGGTCGTTACAGCATGTATATTAAATGTCAGTGTAAAAAGTGCCAGTGTTAGTGTAATAAAGTGCTAGTATTAGTGTAACAAAGTGCCAGTGTAAAAAAGTGTCAGTGCATGTATATTAAGTGTCAGTGTAAAAAGTGTCAGTGTTAGGCTCCGTTTGTTTCGTGTAAAACAACAACAACAAAGCCTTAGTCCCAAAATAATTTGGGGTCGGCTAACATGAATCCTCATATGTTATCGTGAAAAAAAATAAATAAATAAAAAAATTAAATTAAATTAAATTAAAAAATAAAAAAAATAATAAAAATAAAAAATAAAAATAAAAAAGTAAAAAAATAAAAAAATAAAAAAATAACCCCCACATGGATTTTTGCCCTCCACTCCGGCCTCTTCAACACCATATTTTCATTCACTCCAAGTAAATTCATATCATTTTCAATTACTCTAATCCAAGTTTGTTTCGTGTAAAACATTTTCCGAAAAATGTTTTCCTTGTTTTCGGGTGTTTGTTTCAAGTAAAATGTTTTCCGAAAAATGTTTTCCTTGTTTTCGGGTGTTTGGTAACCACTTGTAAAATGTTTTCAAATGTAAAACATTTTCAGTCAATGTAAAAAAAAGGGGTTTTCTTTGTAAAATGATTTATCGATTTCAATTTCGTAAATCATTTTACAACTCTTCCGTTCGCCCTAATAAAATAATAATAATAATAAAATAATAATAATAATAAAAATAAAAATAATAAAATAAAAAATAAATAATAATAATAATAATAATAATAAAATAAATAATAAAATAAAAAATAATAAAATAATAATAATAATAATAATAATAATGATAAAATAATAATAATAAAATAATAATAATAATAAACTAAAAAATAATAAAATAATAAAATAATAAAATAATAAAATAATAATAATAATAAATAAAAAATAATAAAAAATAATAATAATAATAATAATAATAATAATAATAATAATAATAATAATAATAATAATAATAATAATAATAATAATAATAATAATAATAATAATAATAATAAAATAAAAAATAATAATAATAAAAAAAGTTAAGTTGTTCAGTATAATTTAAATAATAATACAAAAACATTTTCGTCAAAGTTGATTTAAAATTTTATTAGTATAATTTAAATTTAGTATTATAAATTAATAAAATTTATCATTCAAAGTTGATTTAAATTAATAAAAAAAAAGTGACATTTTCGGAAAATGTTTTTCGAAAAACATTTTCGTCAAATTTATCAAACAACTGAAAACAAGATCATGATATTTTAAAAGAAAACATTTTACAAGGAAACCTTTTTACATGAAAACATTTTACAAGGAAACCTTTTTACATGAAAACATTTTACATGAAAATATTTTTCGGAAAATGTTTTACACGAAATAAACGGAGCCTTAGTGTAACAAAGTGTCAGTGTAAAAAGTGTCAGTACATATATATTAAGTGTCATTGTAAAAAAGTGTCAGTGTTAATGTTATTAAGTGCCAGTATAAAAATGATTTTTCTTAAACTTATAAAAAACACATTTTTTTTAAAGATCAACTCTTTTTATTTTTGTAAATTTTAAATAGCAAATTAGTTCATACTCCCTCCGTCCCATGTGATTACAAACCATTTTTTCGGGCACAATAATTAAGAAATATTATTAAGATAATAAAAATGTGTGGTAGGAAATGAAGAGAGAGAATGAGTGGAGTTGGTTGAATAAATTGTGTGGTAGGAAATGAAGAGAGAGAATGAGTGGGTGGGGTAGGGTGAATATAAAATAATAAATTTATTTCCATTTTGGACAGTTTATATTCACGTGGGACGGACCAAAAAGAAAATAAATTTGTATTCACCTGGTGGGACAGAGGGAGTATGTCGGTAGCGGTGGGATGAAAGTCCAGTCATAAATAGCTTATGCCTTGTCCATGTCTGCCCTCTGCCGACACCTTATTTCACCATATCTCAATAATATATCTTGGTTTGTTGATTAAGAATCGTTCAAAGATTAACAAATGTTACTAAGGCAGGCAATAAGTTCTAATACTTGAATAATTAATAAAAAACTAAAATCTGCATTTGTAAATTATAATTATTTAAAAAAAATTAAATCATTTTAATTATTAAACTCTTTTTGGAAATAGACTAAAAATATTTTCGAAATAAGTTTATAAAAATATTTGTTAAATTATTAATAAGTTATTTTTATAATTTAATTATCAACCCATTTCTATTAAATAAATTAACTTAATTAAGAAATTATGTTAAGAATGTTTTTTAAAATTAGGGACTATGCCCGATAAGTTCTAAAAAAGTTTCATAATGCTCGATAAGTTCCTTTCCCATGTTGTATTTTGATGTTGTATTAAGTTTCGAAAATACAACATCAATTAAGGCCATAATGCTGCATTCCGGCGGCCGCCGGTGACCGGAGTCCGAACCCATGAACCCGCGACCAGATTCCGACCTCCGGCGACCGAATTCCGGCGATCGGCGGCCGGATTCCGGCCAATATTGCCGGATTTCGGTGAAAATTGGCCGGATTCCGGCGAAAATTGACCGGAATTCGGCATGGGGCGATAGCAGACGGCGGCGGCGGAGCTGGGCTGTGGCGGAGGCGGTGGTGCGGATGCAGTATTATGATTTTAAACTACTGCATAACTAAATGTTGTATTATACATAATACAATATGAGAACTTATGGGACATTTTAATACAATGAGGAACTTAGTGGAAAGTAATTTGTTCCAAAAGAAACTTATGGGGCAAATTCCCTTAAAATTATTTAATAGATATAATCTAAAATAATTGTGTTTGAAAATAATTTTCTTAACATTTTAGGCCTAATTTGTTTACAACAAAATAATTTACGTTTTTTGAAAATAATTTTTCAAACAATTATTTTAAATTTAATTAAATTAGAGTTTCTATTGATTGTTACCATTGTAGGCCTACTTATCATTTAATTTGCATGGTTACATTTTTTGTTGTTTTTAAGGTTACATTAAATTTTTAACATCATCATTAAGTTCATAATGTTTCTGTTAATTTTCTAACGTCTTTTTGGGTGAAAGAAGAAATCGAAACATACAATTTTAGTAAAGCGGCAAAGCTGATGAAAATAAAGTAAAATGGCAAATCTGAACCCAAAGCATAACTACGTTTTCCCTCCGTCCCAATTGACTTTACACTTATTTTCCTTTTGATCCGTTTCAGTCGAATGTGAACTATCTAAAATGGAAGGGAATTTTCACTATTTACCCCACTCATTCTCTCTTTTATTTTACTTTTACACTCACAATATTCTCTCTCCTAACTATTCATTCCACTCATTCTCTCTCCTATTTTACTTTTACACTCATACATTCTCTCTCCACTTTTTCTTTCTCTTACTTTTGCTTAATCGGTGTGCACAACATTTTGGTTCACACTAGGCTGAAACGGAGGGAGTATATACTTCCTCCGTCTCAGACCAAGAATCATACTTTCCCTTTTAGTTCGTCTCAGATCAAGAGTTCCATTCCATAAATGTAAATATGTGAACAGTATTTCAGACATTTATACCCTCATAATGTTTATATATTTACAAAAAAATCATTCATTATACCCTTATAATTTTAACATATTAAAAAAAAAAAAACCAATCATTAACTTACTATTCCTCCCACTCATTCTCTCTCCTACAAAAAAATCATTCATTAACTTACTATTTCTTCCATTCATTCTCTCTCCTATTAAAAATTTTTAACTTTTACATTCTGATAGCCAAAAGCCAAGAGAAATAGCTGAACGGAATTATTAACCAAAGTTCTGAAGAAAAAGCTTAAGCTTTTCTTATGAAAATTCAATCAACAAAAACTGCATAATCTATGGTCCTAATGATGTTTAAATACTTCCTAATAACCCTAAAACGATTTAGAAACATAAAGACCAAATTAACCCCAACTAAAGTTTAAAAGAACAGCATCAAAAAATAAGAAAACAACAAATTCGTAATTAAGGGAACATCAGTCGACGCGAGGCGCCCGCCCCGTACAATGTGAGGCGTCCGCCTCCAATCCAGTGACTTCATGGCTTGGTCGAACTTGCTTGAGGCGGCCGCATGGACATCTGTGAGGCGTGCGCCTCAAGCTCCGTAGCAAGGCCTCCATGTTCTGCATTCGGGGCGCCCGCCTGACCCTGAATGAAGCGCCCGCCTGGCCCTGCGTTGCTGTTGTTGCTCACTGCCTTGGTTGACCCCTTGCCCCTACCTCCTTGAGCTGCGACAACCATGCCTCCTTGGTTTGTTGGATTAGAATGTGGAACTATATCATCCTCCCCGTCTTGAGAAAAACTCGTCCACGAGTTGCCATCATCGTCATTGTCTCCATAGTAAGCTGATAAATCCACGACATTGAATTTGGCGGAGACGTTGTACTCACCGGGCAAGTCGATCTTGTACGCATTGTCATTGATCCGCTCCACTACACGAAATGGACCATCAGCCCTTGGTTGTAACTTGCCAAAGCGATCAGCTGGGAATCTCTCCTTTCTCAAGAGCACCCACACCAAATCTCCAACCTGAAACACAACCCGTTTGCGATGCTTGTCCACCCGTTGCTTGTACATGTTGTTTTGACGTATAATGCGCTTGCGAACCTGCTCATGAAGCTCTTTAATTTGAGTTGCACGCGCCCCTGCATCCGAGCTGTGCGGCGAGTAGCCGGAAGAGGAATGAGGCCCAATAGATCGACGGGGTTACGGCCGTACACAACTTGGAAAGGGCTTTTGCCCGTAGTCTTTGTTACGAGAATTATTGTAAGCAAACTCGGCCTGTGCAAGTGTCAAGTCCCACTGGTGGGGATGGTCACCAACCAAACTGCGCAATAAATTACCCAAACTACGATTAGTTACCTCAGTTTGTCCATCCGTCTGCGGGTGATACGAGCTCTTGAGCGTGGCGCGAACCCATCTTCCTCCACAACGTGCGCCAAAAATGGCTAACGAACTTGACATCCCTGTCAGAGGTAAGTGATTTTGGAATGCCATGCAACTTCACAATCTCCTTGAAATATAAGTCTGCCACTTGAGTTGCATCAAATGTCTTACTGCAGGGAACAAAATGGGACATTTTTGAAAATCGATCCACCACCACCATAATGGAGTCCTTCTGTCGCTGCGTACGAGGTAATCCCAACACAAAATCCAAGCTAATGTCCTCCCATGGAGCAGTAGGAACCGGCAGAGGAGTATAAAGGCCTGCGTTGGACTTGCGAGTCTTGGCTACATGACACACACGACATCTTTCCACAAACCGAGCAACATCATGCCCCAACTTTGGCCAAAAAAAACTGCTCGCCCATAAGAGCCAATATTTTATCTTTGCCAAAGTGTCCTGCAAGTCCCCCTTCATGACTCTCAGATATGATAAGGTCCCTCAACGAACAATAAGGGACACAAAGCTTGTTCCCCTTAAACAAGTAGCCATCGTGGATCAAAAATTGCAGAAAATTACCCCGAGTACACTTATCCCAAACCTCCCCAAAATATGGATCATCACGGTACAAATCACGAAAAGTGTCAAATCCGCATACCTCGGCACACGCGTAGATAGTAAGGAATGTCGACGGCTCAAAGCATCAGCCACACGGTTCTGAACTCCCGCCTTATGTGTAATGACAAACGTAAAAATCTGAATGAACTCCACCCACTTGGCATGTCGCAGATTGAGCTTATGCTGCCATTGGCTGTATTTGAGTGCCTCATGATCAGAATACAACACAAACTCCCGTGACAATAGATAATGTTGCCAATGCTCCAAGGTGCGAACAATGGCATAGAATTCCTTATCATAAGTAGAGTACTTCTTCTTTGCGTCGTTCAGTTTTTCACTAAAGAAGGCGACAGGCTTCTTATTCTGACTCAACACACCGCCAATGCCAACATTAGAGGCATCACAATGAACCTCAAAGACTTCATCAAAATTGGGCAAAATAAGAACAGGAGCTTGTGTCACCGCCTTTTTCAAAAGCTGAAAAGCATCCTCCGCTGCCTTGTTCCACACAAACACACTCCCCTTGATGCAGTCAATCAGAGGGGCAATAATACTGCTAAAATCACGGATTAAACGGCGATAAAAGGAAGCCAAACCATGAAATCGCCTAATATCATGAACATTTGTCGGTGTAGGCCAGCTAGTAATAGCTTCCACCTTCGACTCATCCATACGAATGCCCTCCTTGGTAAAAACATACCCCAAGAAAGTCACTTGCTCAGTCAAAAAGTGACACTTCTTACGATTAGCATAAAGTTTCTGCTCACGCAGAACATCAAAAACCTGTCTCAAGTGTACCAAGTGTTGTTCCACAGACTTGCTATAAATCAAGATATCATCAAAATAAACAACAACAAACGTACCAATGAAAGGTCTGAAAATCTGGTTCATGAGTCGCATGAACGTGCTAGGAGCATTAGAGAGCCCGAACGGCATCACCATCCACTCATACAATCCATCCCGAGTCTTGAAAGCCGTCTTCCACTCATCCCCCGGTCTGACACGAATCTGGTGGTACCCGCTCCGCAAATCAATCTTGGAAAACACCACCGCACCATGTAACTGATCAAGCAAATCATCGATCCAAGGAATGGGAAACCTGTACTTGATGGTGATTTTATTGATCGCCCGACTATCCATACACATACGCAATGTCCCTTCGGCCTTAGGTACCATCAAAGCCGGAACCGCACATGGGCTCATACTTTCTCGAATGACACCCTTGTCAAGTAACTCCCGTACTTGTCTCTCCAACTCTTCATGTTCTTTGGGTCTCAACCGATACGCAGCCTTGTTCGGAATAGAAGCACCCGGAACAAGATCAATACAATGCTGAATATCCTGCATGGGGGGAAGTCCCGGTGGAATCTCTTCAGGAGTAACATCACTGTAATCATCAAGCAAGGATTGTACCTCTGCGGGTGTGGACATCCCTGACTCGTTCTCCTCAAGCAAGACCAGAACACAGAACCCTTGCTCCACGGCTGTTGCTGACTCAAACTCTGCACGGGTAAGGAGTTGGTGACCCACAGCATTCATCGGTTTATCACTAGCAGTCTGCTCCTGTCTCGGGTTCATAGGACATAACGTAATGGAGACATCATTCATGCGGAAGGTGTACGTATTCTTGAACCCATCATGCTTAACCCTCCTGTCAAACAACCACGACCTTCCCAACAAAATATGGCATGCATCCATTGGTACCACATCACACCACACCTCATCTCTATAGCGCTTGCCAATAGAAAACTGCATGAGGCACCGCTTATCCATCTTGAGTTCGTTGCCCTTGATCAACCAAGACAACTTATATGGCTGTGGGTGTACAACCGTAGGCAAACTCAGTTTGTCCACCATTGTAGTAGAAACAACATTCTCACAACTGCCACCATCAATAATAACCTTACACACCTTACCCTTGGCAGTGCACTTTGTATTGAAGATATTATGGCGAAGCCACTGATCATCATCCACAGCTGTTGTGTTCAACACACGTCTAACCACCAAGGCCGGACCCTTGTCTGCATAAACCACCTCGGACTCGACGTCTGACACCTCTTCTTCTTCGTCATAGATCGGCAACTCTTCCTCAAGTAAGGCAACAACATTCCTGTTGGGACACTCGGCTTGAAGGTGACCAATACCCTGACATTTGAAGCATCTCGCAGGCTGCCTCCCCCTAGTATTTGCTGCAGTGGTACCCGGATTGGCTGCAACTGGTGTCTTAGGAGCAGTTGGGGGGACCCCTTTAGGTGTGCTAGAGCTACCCACGGCCCTAGTGTTGGTAACATCTCTGCTCGGCCAACGATTCACCGCTTTCTTTCGCTTCAACTGTTTCTCAACCTTCAAAGCAAGTCGACACACATCCGCATAGGTCCAATATTGCTGCAATTGAACCACCTCCGACACGTCAACACGTAGTCCCCCAAGGAAGCGAGCAACGGTCTGTTCATCCTCTTCGGGAACATCACACCGCATCTGCAAACGATCAAACTCGTTGATGAACTCCTCGACGGTCATATCCCCCTGCTTCAGATTATGGTATTCAAGAAAAGCCTCCTGTCGATAGTGGTCTGGAAGGAATTTCCTTCGTAGCAACTTTTTCATCTTATCCCAAGAATGAATTCTTCCCCTCTCTCGCTCGTTGCTTCTTAACATGTTCCCACCATATAGAAGCATGCTTTTTCAATTTAATTGCCACAACCTTAACCTTATGACTATCGTCCATAGGTTTCAAATCAAACACACATTCAACAGTATTTAGCCAATCAATGAACTCATCAGGGTGTGCCTTACCTTCAAACTCCGGGATGTCGATCTTCATGCCGATATCCTTCGAAGGATCAGCCCCAAACCTGTGTCCACGTTCATGACCACGAGCGAAGGGATTGTGCCCATCTGCAAAGCCTCCTTCTTCAGTCGACTCGTCTGAATCGGAGCCCACACCAGTGGGAGCCTGCAAATTAGCAAGCTGCTGTTGGAGGTGCTGAACCTGGTTTCGCAATTCGTCATTCTCAATATCACGTGGGTCTCTTTCGTGAGGAATTTCGTCCGCCTGTTGGTCTGCCCTACGACCCCGACCACGACCACGTCGACCATCACGAGCCACACGTCCGCGTTCGGCCATTGATAACCAGGAAAATGATACCAAATGATAGCCAAAAGCCAAGAGAAATAGCCGAACGGAATTATTAACCAAAGTTCTGAAGAAAAAGCTTTAGCTTTTCTTATGAAAATTCAATCAACAAAAACTGCATAATCCATGGTCCTAATGATGTTTAAATACTTCCTAATAACCCTAAAACGATTTAGAAACATAAAGACCAAATTAACCCCAACTAAAGTTTAAAAGAACAGCATCAAAAAAATAAGGAAACAGCAAATTCGTAATTAAGGGAACATCAGTCGACGCGAGGCGTCCGCCCCGTACAATGTGAGGCGTCTGCCTCCAATCCAATGACTTCATGGCTTGGTCGAACTTGCTTGAGGCGGCCGCATGGATATCTGTGAGGCGTGCGCCTCAAGCTCCGTTGCAAGGCCTCCATGTTCTGCATCCGGGGCGCCCGCCTGACCCTGAATGAAGCGCCCGCCTGGCCCTGCGTTACTGTTGTTGTTCACTGCCTTGGTTGGCCCCTTGCCCCTACCTCCTTGAGTTGCTACAACCATGCCTCCTTGGTTTGTTGGATTAGAATGTGGAACTATATCACATTCTCTCTCCTCTAATCTTCTACCCACTTTCAATTTTTTATTCATTTTTTTAAAATTTTCTTAAAAATCGTGAAATACTCCCCTAGGACCCTTGGTCTGGGACGGAGGGAGTAATGAGTGACTCTTGTGAAAAACTAATTTTTTCAAAATGTTATAAAAAACTAGTTTTCAGAACAGTTCATCACTCTTATTAGTTAGACTTAGTGCTTTAAAACTAGTTTTTTTCTTATGTTACGAAAAAGCTAGTTTTTTGCAAGATTTTGACGAGAATAATATATATAATATATATTCCCTCCGTCTCAATTTTATGATTACTTATTTTCTTTTTGTGCATCTCAATGTTATAATGTTATGAATCTCAAAAAAATAAATGAAACCAAAAATTTCCATATTCCACTTTCTCTCTCCTACTTAAAATTTTTATACTCGCAATACTTATATTTTTCCCATCTCCGCTCTGCAGGGGCGGATGTACAGTGGTGTCTGGTGTTGTCCAGACAACAAATTTTTTTTTTTTTGCAAAATGACGTCATTTTGACATGTTTTTTTTTTAAAGAAAAATACTAAAACAATAACCTTTTGACCAGTTGACTTAGGCTAATAAAAAATAGAAGAAGTCAACACAATTAAAAAAAGAAAAGAACAGAGCAAAAAGAAAAGAAAGAACAGAACAGACGCAGTCACAGCTTCTCTCGATGACTCGGCCAGTCGGCCTCTCCTTCCCGGTCCACCGCCGAGCGCCCAACCAACATTACTTCACAGCCCTACCGCCAACTGACTATTATGGACGAGGAGACGCCTCATCCGCAATCACCTCAACAAACCAAGAAGATTCTCTCAAATCAAAGGTAAACCATAAAAGTCTAAAATTGCTTGAAATATAAATTTGCACATTATTGATTCATTGATTGGTTTGTGATTTGAATATTTTGGGTTATATTTATGTATGTAAATATTTTAAATTTTAATTTTGTTCCAATTTTTTTTTAGTAAAAAACATGCAACATCAAATATTTTGGTGTAAATCCGCCACTGGCACTCCTCATAAATATAGTGTGTTTGAGATCAAACTCTCAAAATGCATAAGTCAAGTATCTATCATCAAATTGTAAACTCTTAAAATTTTCATTTGATTGCAAGAACGACAATATTAATGATCTATTACATACATAATAGTTCCTGATTTTTAATTGAACATTTCAAAAATAAATCTGTCTCTTAGGTATTTGTTACAAAAAGAAAAATAAAAAGTAAAATCACATTTCACATTATAGCCAAAATAAGATTGACAAAATATAAGTTTTTTATTATAACCAAACAGAAAATTATAAGAAAGTATGATTTCAATTAACTAAAGTTAACCAAATTACATAATCCCAACCCCACCCACTTTCCTCTTTCCCCTCACCCCCCTTACCTCACCCTCTTTCATGTAACCTCAAACCCGGCCACTATCATTTTGAGTTGCAGTTTTCCAAACTTCCAATACTATTATAGAGAAATCATGCTGTAAAATGATACATTATCGAAAATAAAATCTTGACCAAGTATATCAATTATTCTGAATGCATGCAATAACAAAGCTAAGTAAAGACATGGAAACAAATTGCAAATATTTTTGAATAACAATAGCAAGCTCACCTTATAAGATATCTCCTCAAACTTTTCAGCACTTTCAAGAAAGTCTGACTTGGTGAATAAAAGTACTCGTTTCAAAGCTGAAATATATTTTACTTATTGCATGAAAATATCACATCCGGCCTTAAATGAGATTGAGTTGGTGTCCCATGACTGAAAAGAAAATGCTTATTAGATAATATCATAACATTATGCAAATTATGTGCACTAAAATTGATTATACATACAAAAGTTTTCAGAGTTGTAGAAGAACCGAATTAGTAACCTCGTCAATCTGTTTCATCAACCACTTCCCAATCCGACCCCACTTCCATTCAAAACACTCACTCCAACTTTTACTCTGTAACCCACCCAACCATACACTCCTTTATGTAAACTTCATACACTCATTCTTCTATTCATTTTTAACCTAAAAAAACAACAACACCCATCCACCCTCGTATTCTTATTCAACATATACAGTCTCCAAAATAAAAAGACAACTAATCATAGGCATGACTGCAATTGACGTATAGTATTCTTTTTTTTTTCTCAATTTTGTTTGTTCGTGTATCTGTAGGGTTTTTTATAGATATGTTTAGAGACATTTACCTTTGTTCTTGGCTCTCAAAGCTGTTGCTTCTTGTTTATGTTTCCCTTTTGTTCTTTTCTTTCTACTTAATTTACCTAATTGTTAAGCAAATTGAGGAATTTTGAAAAGGACGAAAATGAAACACAAAACACTTTGTATCATTTTCAGATTGATCAACAATGAAAACAGAAAGAACGAAAACTAAGCTTCGATAGATGTCTGGTCAACGACAGTTTTCCATAGTCAATTTCTTCTCGGGCAATCTTTTTTTTTTAAAGGTGTGGCAGTTGGATGGGAGTGGGAAGATCCGGACCCTTTTTTGTCTTTTTCCAAATCGATATCAACCACTCTTTGTGTGGCGTTTATTCCTGATGTGTATTATAATATATATATATATATACATATATATATATATATACATATATATATATATATACATATATATATATATATATATACATATAAGGAAAAAAACTCAAAATCGATTTACAATGGGCTTGAAATCAAGCCAATTATTTTGAAGAAAAATAATCATAAATCATTAATAGAATAAGAAATATATAATTAATATTCACTATTTCGTTAATAATAAAACACTAATTTGTTGGTTCCTATTCAATGACATTGACAGCTACGAAACCTTCGGCTTCAACTCTTCTAGCTAGTTCTTCCTGCGCTTGGGCAAAAACATATATCAACAACATTTAATTAACTATAATTGATGCATTATATTCGATTATATTTTTTAAAAAAAACATACGCTTGACAACAAAATTTGGATCATCCCATATATCTTCATACGTCAAGCGTGGTAGAGTCATTTGTGAATCGGTTAGAACTTCGGTATCTTGCAAATCTTCCGTCAAACGTGGGAAAACCTATTTAAAACACTCATTAGATCAATATATACACATATATAGTTATATATAAATGTGTCATGTTATCGACATTTGATCCCGCCATTTAGTTAGTTAGTTATCCATCCCATTATGATTCTCTTAACTTTATTTTTTAAGTTAATTTAATTGAAATTTAACGAGAAAAGTTACTAAAATTCATTTATTCATAAAATTTTAAGTATTATTATTAATACAACAATATTTTAAATTTTATAAAAAATAATTTTTTATTAGTTCTTGATCATATTTAATATGAAACAGCTGAAGTATACTAATATCACGAAAAATAGAGAGAGATTGTACAACAATATTTCAAATTTTATAAAAATTATTTTTTATTAGTTCTTGATCATATTTAATATGAAACACCCTAAAGTATAATGATATCACGAATAATAGAGAGAGATTGTGATTGATAGATTCAGGGATAATTTTAGAAACCGCTTAATGAGAGTTGTTGGATTGAAGCATTGGTAATTAATCTTACGGTTAGGCTTGAAAAAGAAAATAAATTATCAAATGACAGCCCTGATATCGTAGCGGTTATGGATCGATCTCAACCGCTATTTGTCTAAAGTCAAAGTCAATAGGCGATTATGAATTGAGGTGTCGTGAGTGGGTAAGAGAGAGAAAATGAGATAGAAAATAGTAAGACGATAGTCGTTATAAGTATTAAAAGTGAGTCTTATTAATAAATAAATCTTTGTATTATATACTTTCGTTCATAGAAAATGGGACTTATCAATAACACGCTATAGATGACAAAGTGGGTCAAGATTATTTGGAACAGAAGTAGAGGGAGTATTGCGTTAAATTAAGGTCAAAATATGCATTTTGGCTAACGAAAGTTAGTCATGGAACTAACTCCGGGTAATATATCATGTGAAATGATCAAATTGTCTCTTAAAAAAAAGATGTCCATGATATATGACTTGAAAATATAACATCAATTTTTTTATTTGCAACAGATTATAAGAACAAATACTCCCTCCTTCTCGAAAAATTTAGATCACTTTGAATTTAATGGTCAACTCAATCGAATTTTGACCGTAATTTTATGAAAATTTAGATATTTTTATTCAATTATAAAAATTGTTATTGTTTCACCATTAGAAATACTATCAATAACAATTTTTAGAATTTCATGAAAATATCTATATTTTTCTATAAAATTATTCATATTTTTTTTTTATAAAAATATGTCAAAATTTGATTAAGTTGATTCTGCGAAATAAAGAGAGTGATCAGATCTACACACTTTTATTTTTTAAAGTATATTACAAAAGTAACCAAAATCTATGTCAGTTAAATTGTAAATTGAGAAAAAGTCAGACAGACGATACACACAACCAGATCACTTGTTTGTTTTCTTTCCATTTACATTTGAATTGAAAATCTAGGTATCCGCCAATTTCCAAATAATAGTTATGTATACTATTACTACATTATTATTCTCCCGTCCCGTCCCACGTGAATGAAAAATTTTAGTCAAATTGATGTAACTTTAATCAATAATTTAAATAAAAATAGTGATTCTAATAAAAATTTAATGTTTTAATTATCTTTCCATTTACATTTGAATTGAAAATTTTGGTACACGCCAATTTCCAAACAATAGTTATGTATTATACTCTCATCCTGTCCCACGTGAATGAAATATTTTAATCAAATTGATGTAACTTTAATAAATAATTTAAATAAAAAATAGTGATTCTAATAAAAATTTAATTTTTTATTATAACACAATTAATAATGTTTTTAATAATGTTTTTTAGATTTTTATAAGAATTATTATTTTATATTTAAATTAATAGTTAAAAGAAGTTAAAACTGATTAATAATAGCCCTAGGATCGCAGCAGTTATGGATCGATCTGAGCCATTCTTTACCTTAAGTGGTTTTATCCAGTGTGTATTATCTTTTTTAGATTAAATCCCAACCCCTCTTTGTCTTTTTCCAAATTGAATCCTAGCCACTCATTGTGTGACAGTTATTCATGAGCTCTATTGTAATATAGATAAATACTGTAATTGAATGTTGGCGTGAGGGGTAGGGGTGTAAGTGGTTTAGCTCAAATTGTGGTTTGAGATCGAACCGAGCTAAACCATGGGGTTTAGCTCAGTTTTTTTATTTAAGTGGTTTAGCTTGGTTTATAAAAATTACAAACCACGTGGTTCGATTTAGCTTGCGGTTTGAGGGTGCCGAGCCAAACCGAGCTAAATCGAACCGCCAAACCGAGCTATGAAATCGAACCGCCAAACTGAGCTATGAAACCGAGCTAGTGGTGAAGTGAATATCTCGTCTTTTGCTTGTGAGAAATAAACTGTAATTTCACAATGAGGAGCCAGTCCTTGCGTATCCAATTAGTTGTTTAAAGATATGATTTGGCTGCATCATATCTAATTTCGGCCTAAAATGTAACTGTTGATAACCTCTTATTCAGGACCGAACTTCATTATCCATTTCTCCTTTCCTACATTGGGCTTCTGGTGATGAAAATAATGTCATAGAAAAGCAGACATCACTGAAAACTTGGATTTCTTCAATAACTGGGTATTCTCATAATATTTTGCAAAGAAAAAGGTCATCCTTGCCAATATCTAAGTCTCAGGAAACATTTCTTCATGGTAATGCTTCCATGTTCTTTATGTTACTGTAATTTTTCAAAGTTTCAATAAGATTGTTGTTTGGTATTTTGATAATGCTGTGTTTATTTTAGTTACTTACTGTTTTATATTGATTAGTCATAAAATCAAAATGATTAAACCGCGGTTTAGACCGAGCTAAACCAAACCTTGGCGGTTTAGCTTAGCTCGGTTTGAATTTTTTTGTGATTTAGCTCGGTTTGAAATTTCTCCAAATCGATACTAGCGGTTTAGCTCTAAAATTTTCCCAAACCGAGCTAAATCGAACCGTTTACACCCCTAGTGAGGGGTAGGGTTCATTCAAAAGTGGCTTTTTGTGAATTTACCCTTAAATGTAAATTTAATTACAATGTGCCACTAATAATATTTTTATAAATATATGAACATTATAAGAATATAAATGTCCGAAATATTGTTCATATATTTTTATTTATAAAATAGCTAATTTAAAGTGGGACAAACCAACAAAAAAAAAAAAACTCAAGAGGGAGGTAGTAGTAATTACGGAATTACCTCACTTTATATTCTTTAAAACTTCCACTTAAATTATTTAATTATAAATAATGTTATTGATGTTGGCGTGAGGGGTAGGGTCGGGTCGTTCAAAAGTGGCTTTTTGTGATTTTATTAAATCCAGAAATTGAGGTCATAATAAATCTTTGACGTGAGCTTTTTGTTTCTACTTTAGCATGCTTTAATCCAAAGCCATCCCTTTCTCTATATTATTTTTATTTCCTTTTATTTATTTTTTTATTCATGGATTATTTGGTGGTTGTATTAATTAGAAGATTAATTAATGTATACTCTGTCGGTTCCTAAAAAAATCATTTTGATCAACACTGATTAAATTTTTCCTGATAAAAAAAACACGATTAAATTCTGACCATATATATACTACCTCTGTTTCAAATGAATGTTCAATTTATTAAAAAAATAATTGCTATTGATCAATATCAAATTTAACATTTTTTGGATATTCAGATTGGGACGAAGAGAGTAGAAATTTATAAATCAAAATAAAATTTAAAAAGATAATGATAGTATTAATCATCAATATCAATATTTCATTATATGAATATGAAATCACCATATTTTGATCAATGTTCAACCATTTTCAACCATATATCAAAATTCACAAAATTTGTAGGAAAACTATACCTAGATTACAGTAGGAATCTTGCAAGAACAAAAAATGATGATGCAAGAATTGGTATGGATCAATCTTAGTACAGAAATCAGGTTGTATTCCGGCGTCTAAGATTCAAAATCACGAACAAACGAATAGCCGCAATAGTCTACGACTAATACCCTCCGACGTAAGTATGAGTATTGGTGTGTTTTACGTAAAAATCGTATTGACAAGAATCTTAAGCGGTAAAAGGACCTTAACCTTTTCATGAGGATTAGTGTAAAAAGACCTTAACCTTTTCACCATCCCTTTTATATTTGTAAGTTTTAAAGTTTGAAATTGCATGATAAGAATATTCATGTATCGTTGCTACTAAAATGATCAAACTTTTGTTTTGTCAAGAAAGTCTAGTGATCAATGTAATTTATAAACTTTTAGTGACTAAAATATAATTTTCACTTTTTGCCTTGTGTTGCGTCGGTGGTCTTGTGTTAGTTCGTACGTGCTACTATGCAAGAAAGGAGGACATTTTGGTCTTTGTGTTAGCAAGGTAGGTGTCTTTAGGATTTTCAAAAATATGGTATCGTAAAATTAAAATTCTGCCTATTAGTATACCCCTTTCTTTCCGGAAAGATTGTCCCATTTTATTTTTATTGGTCAATCCGATAAAACTTTGACCAAAATTTTATAGTTATTTGATTATCTTCATAAAATTATAAAAAATGTTATTGATGAACTACAAAGAATACTAACAATAACAATTTTTAAAATTTCATGACAATAATCGAATTTGAATAAAATTTTGGTCAAATTTCACTTGAATTGACCACCAAAAATAAAATGGGACAATATTTTAGAGACGGTGGGAGTTTTGATAAATGTTGTGGTAATAAGGAGTAATATTATTGCTACAATAATTATTAAAAAATTATACTAATGTTATACTTCAATACTTCATATCTCAAAGTTTAAGGTTCATACTTTTAACTGAACACACAAAGAATAACGAAGTTCACAAAATTTTGGATACAAATTGATTTGGCAATTTTTGATGGGATGTTGTGATTGTAGGTTCAGTTATTCATTAATTATCTAATCAAACGCTGTCAACTCAGTTTGGATTTTATTTTGTGTCACTAACATTGCTCTAAAATAAGTGGTTGAAAAGGAAGTGAGACAATGCTATGGGTACAAAATAAGCTCACAAAAGGATGAGCACATGATGAGGCGGAGATATTTCAATGCTAGAATCAGAAAATAAAGTTACAAAATTCTGCTCATAAAATAAGTTGACGATATTTTATTGGTTGCATCGATAGTGGACCCGCGACACTCTAATTAAAAATATCAATAAAATCGTTGCACCTAGAATTTTGTGAGCAAGTTTTTGTGACTATTTTGTGCCCCTATTACTATTCTTTATTGAATAAATTGATCGTGGATCCATCACTATCTAATTTAACTTTCCAACAAAATAATGATGCCTCATTTTTTATCCATGATTTTGTGAGATTTTTTTATAATTTTAGAATTATTAAAAAATGGTAGTATGTTGAATAAAATGAGTGGTAAGAAAGGAAAAGAGAGAGAGAATGAGTGAGATAAAGTTGTAATCCATTAAAAACAATCATGTATTATAGTTGTAAGCCATTAAAAAACAATCATGTTTAATATGGAGAATTTAGTGTTGGAACATAAACGACCCATTAACCATAAACCAACTCACAACTAGATTAAGAAGAGAAGGAGATGAAAAAGACGGAAGCGTGTACCTTGTGATTTCATGATTGTTCTTAGTTTTGTTCTTGAGTAGAAGAAGGAAGTAGGGAGATAGTACTTCGAAGTAGGGAAGAGTAGATCTTCTAAATGATAGTGCCCACACTTGATCTTCTTAGTGAATAAAGAGAAGATTTGTGACTGAATTTAGTGAATGAATAAGTGTCTCTAAATGGCTGATGGATAGCCTTTATATAGATAGAGAAGGGGCACTTCATTTAGGGACTACACTCTTTCGTAAAGAAGGCGGTGAGAAGTTACCATTATGCCCATCATTTAATGGTACTTACACCTAATGGAATTCTACATATTTGGTCTATACTTTAACATTTATTAAATGATTATAACATATGGAATTAAATAACACATATTATTAATCCATGTTCTAACAATCTCCCACTTGGATTAATATTAATATGTATCTTTTACTAAATAAATTCCTTAATCATTTATAACATGAATGACAACCCTTATGTGCACGTTTATTGTCATCCAACACAATCCCGTCCATTAGTCTTATAAGTATAGGGACTAAAGGGACAGTCGTTGTAATTGATTCGCAACTAAACCCACATTAATCACATATATATATCCAACTAAATGACATAGATTAAGTATAGATATGTAGCATGGAATATTAATGAATATATATGAAGAACGCATATATATATTCTCCAACTAGTCCTACTTAACCAAATGAGATCAATATAAATAAAAACAACACAAAGAAATAGAAAACAACACAAACTCCCACTGATTTAAGCATTATCAAAATTGTTTCACCCATATGAGCAGTATGCTCGTGAAACATCAAAAGAGATTACGCTTTACAAAATGGATCAAATAACATGGAGTTTGATCTTATAAGTTGTATATCTATTTGTTCATTTTATACTTATTTCTCTTCAACAAGAGACATAACCATATGATGTCTTTCGACATCTTTGCATCCACTAAAACATAATCGGAATACTTAATGATCTCAAAATGATCCGATTTTATATACATAAGCATGTAGTTTAATGTTTTATAGGTACTTCATCATTCTTTTGGATGCGACTTAATGTTCTTCTTTCCGAATTACTTTGGTATTAACCAAGCATCCCAATAATAAATACAAGATGCATGCAGTACAGACTTGCGCATACATTAAGCTTCCTACTGCCGGTGCATAAGAGATATTTTCCATATACTTGGATTAAAATTAATTTTAGGACATTACTTTAAACTGAATTTATCTCCCTTAGAGACAGGGGTGTCATGTGGTTTACAATTTTCCATGCTAAACCTTTGTAATACCTTCTCTATATAGCTCTTTTGTGATAATCCCAAAATACCCCGTGAATGATCACGATGAATTTGGATTTCCAATACAAAAGATGCCTTACCAAGATCTTTCATCTCAAATTTGTTTGAGAAATTTCTTAGTTTTTTAGAAGGTCCTTATCATTACTAGCAAGAAAAATATCATTCAAATATCATCCACATATAAGACCAAAATAATAAATCTACTCCCACTGAACTTATGGAACACACAATCTTCACCAAGATTCATTTCAAAGCCAAATGAAAGAATAACTTGATTAAATTTTAAGTACCATTGACGAGATGCTTACTTAAGCCCATAAATGGATTTCTTAAGTTTACAAACCAGTTGACTAGTTTAATTCGAATTAGTCACCATTTCTGGTTTCTTCATATAGATAGTTTCCTCAATGTTGCAATTGAGAAAAGCTGTCTTAACATCCATTTGATGAAGCTCAAGATCATAATGTGCCACTAATGCCATAATGATCATAAAAGAGGTTTTAGAAGATACCAGAAAAAATGTTTCTTTATAATCAATGCCTTCCTTTTGAGTAAATCATTTAGTAACAAGACGTGCCTTATATCTTTCCTGATTACCTTGCTAATCCCTTTTGGTTTTAAATATCAATTTATAACCAATAGGTTTTACACCTTCAGGTAATGGGACAAGATCCCAAATGTCATTGTCTTTCATTGATTTTAACTCCTCATTGATGGCATTGATCCACTTATGAGAATTAGGACTATTAATGGCTTCATGGAAGGTGATTAGATCATCTCCCACTAAACCTAAGGTGTCCTAATTCTCCGCAAGATACATATCATAAATATCCGAAATAACACTTCTTCTTTCTCTAGTAGATCTCCTTAAGGGCACCGGTTCATCCTCATTTTGAGGTTGTTGAATTTCCTCATGTCCAACATTTCCATGTTGTCCGTTATTTACGGGAGTCTTTATATTAATTTGAATTGTATGTTCTTTGTTGAATTTCAGGTACAATTACTTGATTTCCAACAGGAACTAAAGTTTGAGGAACATAGAGTGGTTCCTCTAACTCTTCAAATTCAAAAACATTACTATTTCTCCCATTAAATTCAACATCCTCAAGGAACCTAACATTGACAGTCTCGAAAAATGTTCTAGTTTTCGGGTCATAAAATTTATATCCCCTAGATCTCTCGGTATACCCTATAAAATAGCTACTAACAGTATTAAGGTCCAGTTTGCCCTCATTAGGCCTATAAGGTCTAGCTTTTCCTGGACACCCCCATACATGAAGATGATTTAAGGACGGTTTCTTATTCGTCCATAACTCATAAGGGGTTTTGTCGGTAGCTTTTGAAGGTGCTCTATTGAGAATATAAGCTGCGGTTTTTAATGCTTCGCCCATAATGAGTGAGGTAAAGAAGTACAAGAAAACATACTTCTTACCATATTCTTAAGGATTTTATTATGTCTCTCCAATATACTATGCTAGGTTTGCCCGGCATGGTGTAGTGAGGGACAATCCTACACTCTTCAAAATAGCGAGTATAAAGGACCTGGACGTTATTCACCCAATACGTTATACCGTCCGTAGTTTTTACTACCATGATCGGGTTTAACGTTCTTAATAGTCTTTCTTATGCCTTAAAAGACTTGAAAACGTTCAATAATTGAAACTTTACATGAAGAAATAATGTATCCATAACGAGAGTAATCATCCATGAACGTAATGAAATATTTGTTAACCATTCCATGAAGGGTTAATGAATGGTCCACAAATGTCCATATGAATTAGTTCCAAGACGTTTGATACTCTCAAAATTCTATTTCCTTTAATGTTTGTAAATTTATTCTTTAAAACACTTAATGCAAAAGTTTTATCCGGAGTATCAAGTTGTTTTCAGAATTCTCTCCGACATAAGCTTTATCAATTCTCCCTTTGGAGATATGACCCAAACGCCTATGCCTTAGAATACAAGAATTTTCACTTGATAACTTTTGCTTAGTGCCTTTAATTTCGATTTCATTATTATGGGACTCATTAATAGTACTTACTGTTTGAAGTAAATAAAATTGTCATTGTTAAGATAAAGTACTAATACCGACAACTTCGGAATTGAAAATAAGATCACATTTATTATTACCAAATGAACAGGAATAACCTTCCCGATCTAATACTGTGACTGATATCAAATTCCGCCTAAATGACGGTACAATAAATGTATTATTTAATAGCCAGTACTTAACAAAAATCCCTATGCCTATAACTTCAACCGGATTTCCAGCTTCCATATAGATGTATTTCTCATCTTCACTGGGGATTCGGTAATTCAGGCAACCCTGCATACATGAACTAATGTGAGTTGTTGCACCAAATACAACCACTATGTATATTAAGGAATTGAAACCAAATTTGCCTTAGTACAAACAAGACCAAATGACATACCATCCTGAATTCGCCATTGGCGATATTTATGGTAGTCGTTCTTCATGCGAGTAAGGTCCTTGCAAAAGAAGCATTTCTTGACTTTATGATCTTTAAATGATCCCTTATGCTTCTTACTTGCAACCGCAATTTTTTTTCCCTCTTCTCTTAATCCCACGAGAAGAAGTAAATGCTGAGTGAGTACTTTCTAATTTGAGATATTTCATCCTATCTTCCTCTAATGTCATATGTGAAAGTAATCCATTAATATTCCACTTTTTCTTTTGACATTTATAGGTCACTTCAAAAGGACCAAATTGAGGAGGAAGATAGATCAAAACTAAGTGCACGAGCAAATCTTCCGAAATCTCTAACTTAAGTGCCTTTAGTTTGATCGAAAGATGAAATAATTCAATAATGTACTCCCTAAGATTTTCTTCACCCTTGTATCGAATGGAAACAAGTTTCCACAAGAATTCAAATAAAATCTCAGCATTTTCGAACTCAGAGACATTGTCCAAAAATGTCTCTGAAACTGCATTTTCCATGATCATTAGACTCACGCGGTTGGACCGTTCCCATTGCTCAACATTTTTCCGTTCTATAACGGTATTTCCTTTAGTGAGAGCAGCGGGACTTGATTCCCCAAATGCGTGATCGATGTCCATATTGCCTAAGATCATCGTTATATTATTTTTCCAAGTTTTAAGTTTAGTCCCAGTAGGCAAAGGTGCATCATTTATAGCAGTAGGTACGGATGAAGCATTAATCAAATCTGAAGGAGAAGAACAAGAATGAAACAAAACATATATAAGAAACTACATAATGATTAATTATATCAAATGAATTCCATCAAAATAAAAGATAATCAACATGACATCAAGACTAATCTTTGGATTGCGAATTGACTCACAATTTGATTTATCTTAAGGTAAACAAATAGCTTAAACAACACACTTTAAATACTTGCCTTCCTTTGGGCCGGATCAAGTACAAAAAGTGTCCTAAAGTTTAAGGTATTTGTTCCCCGGCAATAAAGAATATAAACAATTCACTTTAAACACCCGCCTTCCTTTGGGATGGTTCACAGCATTTAAAATGACCAAAAGTTTAGTTCAATTATTACCCCATGAATGTAAATACTTAGTCAACAACAAGGTCTCCTTTGGGAAACAAGCATGTTATCACATATCAATATTTACATTCATCTTTTAACAAGTTTGAATTTAATCAACAAGGTCTCCTTTGGGAAACAAACATGTTAATTTTATCCAAAATGTTAAGGATATAATTAATCAGAAATAAAAGGGCCTTAAGGTAATTAATGAAATTTATTAATAAAAGATAGTAATCCTTTTGTTCTACCCGTCCATTCCTAAAGTTTGATAACTCTAAAAACCACCGAAGCGCGACTGGTGTCCAGATACTATAATTTACTAACAAATTTTCACAAAATTCTGGGCAAAACTCAAAAAAAAATCTCTCTTCCCTAGCCAGAGCACGACTCGTGCCCACAAGTACGAATGGGGCACGAGTGGAAATGAATTGCTTGGTTTTAATCAGAACGACTTGGAAGCTTGGAAACGAGTCGTGGGCACGAATGACCAAAAGGGCATGACTCGTGCCAAAAGGCACGACTCGTGCCCAATGCCCAGAATTTTGAAAAGTCACCATTTAAACGACAGGAATCAAAGGGCACGACTCGTGCCCAATAGCACGACTCGTGCCCACTGTCCAGATTGGTGAAAAGCCATCAGTTTTAACACCCTTTTATGAACAGGTTTGAATCAATTAGAGAGGCATACCATACCGCGGGGGGCTACGCCCCCCGCACCCCCCTTTCATGCTCGATACCAGTCTACATGACGGCTAGGCCCACGCCCTCGGAGGGCGTCGGGCCCTTTGCCAGAACAACGAGCCATAACACCCAATTAGACTATCAATTCTTAACTTAATGGTGAATCAATATTCAACCAAAGCAAGTAGATCCGCATACTCACATCACATTTTTAAATGCGTGGCTATGCATTTGAACAAACTCACAACGCATCCAATGATGGTGGCTATGTTCAAAATGGGATAATCTTACATTAAGAATTGAAAGCCTTTTGAGTAAATTTATAATTTAGAAGTAACATAATACTCTAGAATCTTAATTAGAGTATGAAAATAATTCAAGAACACATGATGAACATGGAATCTTTTCAAGAAATAAAAGCATAAGGCTTTACAAGAAACTCAAACTCAATCTAGTATATGGCGAGGCTACGATACCAATTGTTGGAACATAAACGATCCATTAACCATAAACCGACTCACAACTAGATTAAGAAGAGAAGGAGATGAAGAAGAAGAAGACGGAAGCGTGTACCTTGTGATTCCATGATTGTTCTTAGTTTTGTTCTTGAGTAGAAGAAGGAAGTAGGGAGATAGTACTTCGAAGTAGGGAAGAGTAGATCTTCTAAATGATAGTGCCCACACTTGATCTTCTTAGTGAATAAAGAGAAGATTTGTGACTGAATTTAGTGAATGAATAAGTGTCTCTAAATGGCTGATGGATAGCCTTTATATAGATAGAGAAGGGGCACTTCATTTAGGGACTACACCCTTTCGTAAAGAAGGCGGTGAGAAGTTACCATTATGCCCATCATTTAATGGTACTTACACCTAATGGAATTCTACATATTTGATCTATACTTTAACATTTATTAAATGATTATAACATATGGAATTAAATAACACATATTATTAATCCATGTTCTAACATTTAGTAAATATAATCAAATTAATTCAATGTGTTTTCATGCAATCTGGGAAAAAACTAATTGATCATAATATAATTAGTATTTGAACAATCAAACAAGACATTGATCATTCTTTGAATAAAATTAGGTTATCTTTCGATTATTCTACACATTAACGAAAATCAATAATTACCTTTTGTAAAAGTTATATATATATATATATATATATATATATATATATATATATATATATATATATATATATATATATATATATATATATATATATATATATATATAGAGAGAGAGAGAGAGAGAGAGAGAGAGAGAGAGAGAGAGAGAGAGAGAGAGAGAGAGAGAGAGAGTTATAACAGATATATGTAGAAAATAGAAAATAAATCAATCAAATAATACAACGATACGTGGTTCACCAACTTTGCTACGTACACATGCATAGATGAAGAATATTATTATCAATTGCCAATCACCAAATACAATCTCTAATCTAATACACGAACTTCTTGATTACAAGAATTTACAAATGTGCAAACCCTAGATCTAGAAAAAAAAGAGACAAGAAAACCCTTGTAACACGTGTACTTATTGATCTCTATAACAATAGAAACTACAACCATAAAAACTGATGGGGAATAGGACTTATTTATACTGCCTATTCCTAACCCTGTAGGTGTTTCTAATCCTGCACCAATTCTGCCGCTGATCAGACCCAGTCCGGCAAGGTGCGCAATCGCTCTCTTCTGGTGCGTGATCGCACCAAATTTCCAGAAACTCATCGCGCCCTTTTCATGGCGTTGTCGATCCCTTCGGTCTGTCACATGAATTACTGATTTGCCCTTTGTTCGATCCCTTAATTTGTTACCAAGTTAGATGAGATCAAACACGAGAGAGAGAGAGAGAGAGAGAGAGAGAGAGAGAGAGAGAGAGAGAGAGAGAGAGAGAGAGAGAGAGAGAGAGAGAGAGAGAGAGAGAGAGAGAACGTGCTCAAATGAGAACCTAAGTAAAATAGATAATGATGAAACTGTAAAAGAATAATTAATTAATGAAAGCGAGTGCGTTGGATTCAGTAGCTGATTAGTTACTTAATTCAAGTGTATTTTGAATAGTTGGATTCAGTAGCTAATTAACTAATAAATCAAAGTATAATACTTACAATGAAAATTACAAAAATGCCACTCGTGTTGGTTTCAGTAGCTAAGTAGCTACCAAATACAAGCATAATATTTGTGACGAAAATTATAAAAATGTCGTCATAGGTTTTTTTTTGTAAAGGCCAAATGACATTACTACCCACCCCATTTTTTTAGTGACATCTAATTTAAACCATTGATTTATCTTACCTTATTACAAGTGGTTATTGATTTCTAAGTTTCTATTTTATTTAGATTATTATTGGAGTAAAATTATATCTATATATATATATACTCCCTCCGTCTCAATAGTAGCTGCTCAATTTTTGGGTTGCACGCAAATTAAGAAAATGAGGGGAAAGTAAAAATATTGTGAGTGTAATTTAAAAATAGGAGAGAGAATGAGTGGAGGAAATAGTAAATTATAATAGTGTTGTGAGTATTAAAATAATGTAGGAGAGAGAATGAGTGGAGGGAATAGTAAAGATTCCTTTGCCAAAAAAGGAAAGCGGAAGCTTTTAACGGGACACCCAAAATGGCAAAATGGAAAGCTTCTATTGGGACGGAGGGAGTATATATATATATATATATATATATATATATATATATATATATATATATATATATATATATATATATATATATATATTACCTTTTTAGCCTTATTTTATGTTTCCGTTAATTTCAAATTTGGTATGTGAATTTCCTTTTGAAAAACTCAATCTTTTCAGTTTACTATAGAATATTATATTCACCTTGCTTCAAATATATATATGCATCCAGTTGAATTCGAAATATGTGAAGAGAATATATTATTTCACTCTCTTGAAGAATTATGAATGATACAATCCTATATATACATCATAATCTTACTTTGACTAGGATTCTATAATAGCTACATATTCTACTTTCTTACTTAGAAAAGAAGACTTCCTATAGTAAACAACTTACATAAGGAGACAATATTTACAAGAAAAGGAAATTAACGGAAACACACGCAACACATCAGTTCAATGAGCAATCTTGGGCTTGGTCATAAATTGTGCAAGAACATGCACACTATAAGACAATTTCGGGCGTGTAATGGTGAGATAAATAAGTCTCCCCACAAAGCGCCGGAAAGGCTCAGGATCACGCAAATCATCGTCTTCAGTCAAAGCCAAACGATGATTTTGTTCAATGGGTGTAAGGGCTGGACGTGCGCCAAGAAGTCCTGCCTCGGAAACAATGTCAAGGGCATACTTTCGTTGAGAAAGAAAGATGCCATCCGGATGTTTTGCAACTTCAAGACCCAAGAAATACTTGAGACGGCCAAGATCTTTCATATGAAAGCAACGGCTGAGATAGGCTTTGAAACGACGAATTGCAGTCGAATCATTGCCTCCAATAACCAAGTCATCAACATACAAAAGCACATGAAGTTCAGCAGTGGATGTCTGAAGAGAAAAGAGAGAATAATCAGAACATGATTGAGTAAACCCGTACTCTGTTAGTGCCACGGAAAGCTTTGCAAACCAACACCGAGGAGCTTGTCGTAAGCCATATAATGATTTCTTTAGTTTGCAAACTTTGCCAGAAGATGAAGCTGGATGTCCCATTGGTACCTTCATATACACATCCTCACGTAGATCCCCATGCAGAAAGGCATTGTGGACGTCCATTTGATGAAGCTCCCACCCTCGAACTGCAGCAATAGAGAGAAAAACTCGTACGGTAACCATCTTTATTGTGGGTGCAAATGTCTCCTTGAAGTCCGCTCCTTCAACCTGACGGTTTCCCAAGATCACCAACCGGGCCTTGTATCGTTCAACTGACCCATCTGCGTTGTATTTAATCTTGTAAACCCATTTGTTGCCAATCACTTTCTTGTCAACAGGAGCATCTACAATTCCCATGTACTATTCTGATCAAGAGCATCTAGCTCTTTATTCATAGCCTCACACCATTTAGGAGATTTACCGCTTCACCAAAATGCTTCGGCTCAACACCTGAGTCAATGGCAGTCAAGAAACAATGATGTGCCATAGAGAAGTTAGTGCAACTAACAAAGTGTGATAAAGGATAACGAGTACCTGAAGATTTCTTTTGGACCGGCGAACTAGACGGGGAGGGGACTCGTGCGGTGTTTGCTTTGCCCAACTCATATTCAGATGGAGGATACTTAGAAGAAGGAACCTTATCTCTCTGACCTCGACCCAAAATCTCTGCTGCAGCTTGTTCAGTCACCTGCAATGGATCAGAAGCGAGTTTGAGCCTACGATCGAGAATACGCCTTAGGATGTGTGCGGGCACTTGTGCGTCGGGTTGTTCAAAGCAAGCTTGCTCGAGCATTCGAGGCTGTTCGGGTTGTTCACTGGCCCAGTCGAGACAAGCGGTGCCCTCATGAACATTGTCTTCTTCATGAGCAATTTCATCTGTGGACTCACAAAGAAAGATGTCCGATTCTGTATAGGCTTTTTTATGGATCAGTCCAATCTCTAGCAAAAGAAAATTCCTTTTCTACAAAAACATCATCTCTAGAAATGAGCATTTTATGCTCATCAAGATCAAACACTAGCCAACCTTTCTTCCCTAAGGGATACCCCAAGAAAACACATCGTCTACTTCGACTAGCAAATTTATCATTATCCCTTCGAGAGTAATGAACATAACATAGAGAACCAAAGACCTTAATGTGTTTGTAAGAAGGGGATTTTCCAAAAATAATTTCATAGGGGGTTTTTCCGTTCAATAATTTTGAAGGGGTACGATTAATAAGGTGCCCTGTCGCTAATACACATTCCCCCCAAAATTTCACCGGTAATTTTGCTTGAAACATTAAAGCACGGGACACATTCAAAATATGTCTATGCTTTCTTTTCACCCTTCCATTTTGTTGGGACGTACGAATGCAAGTGGTGTGATGCTCAATGCCATGTTCAAGAAAATATTTTTCTAAACAAGTAAATTCCGTCCCATTGTCACTCCTAATTTTCTTGACACGTTTATTAAATTGCCTTTCGACCATGACAAGAAATTCTTTTCAAGATTTGAGAAACATCACTTTTGGACTTAACTAAGTAAACCCACACGGCACGGGAACAATCGTCCACAATGGTCAAAAAATAAACGGCTCCACACATTGCAGGCTTTCGATAATCACCCCAAATATCACAATGAATTAAATAAAAAATTTCAATAGAGTTACTATCACTAAGCGAAAACTTGTCCCTACTTTTTTTGGCTTGGCAACAAATCCCGCAAACGTCCTTATCAATACTACTACGACTAATAAAAGGTAATAAACTAACCCGTTTACTTGATGGATGTCCTAGTCGTTGATGCCACAACTTATAACTTTCGGATTCTCTGATGTTGCAAGCTTGCGTCCCTGTTGATCCCCGCAAGTAGTACAACTCCCCGTCTTGTTCACCCATTCCAATCAAAATCTTCGTGGCTCGGTCCTGTACAACACACAATTTGTTAGAAAAGTGCACTATATGATTGGAATCATTAAGCAATTGAGAGACAGATAAAAGATTGCAATTGAAAGTGGGGGCATATAAAACGTTTCTCAAACGTAGATGTGATCCGATGACAACATCTCCTTCTTTCATGGCAATCATATATCTTTCATTGGGAAATCCTATGTGGTTAGTCTCAATCTGTCGTACGTTTTCCAACAGAGCAATATTACTTGTTATGTGTCGATTAGCTCCACAATCGACTAGCCAAGATTCATTATTTGTCTTACCATTCATTCACTACCAGAAACATGTGTTTTAGCGACGGAATCAGCAGCGACGGACTCATTCCGTCGCTATTTAGCGGCGGAAATTAAGCTTTAGCGACGGAAATATTTTGGCGTCAAATTTACCGACGAAATTAAATTCCGCCGCTATATTCCGTCGCTAAAACGAATATTCCTCGAATATTCCTTTTATTACCGCCACTATTTTGGCGCAAGATTTACCGACGGAATATTCCGTCGCTAGTTCAGACCTAGTGACGGAAATATTCCGCCGGTGAATAGTTAATATTTTTTATTTTTTTTAATAATACACCGACGGAATATTTCCGACGCTGATTAATTAAAAATATTAATTAATCAGCGGCGAAAATATTCCGTCGGTGAAAATAAAATATCTTTTTTTTTGAAATATTACAACGACGGAATATTTCGTCGCTGATTAATTAATTTTTTTTAATATATCAGCGGCGGAATAATTCCGTCGTTGAAAATAAAATGTTTTTTTTTTTTTTGAAATATTACAACGATGGAATATTTTCGCCGCTGATTAATTAATATTTTTTAATTTATCAGCGACGGAATATTCCGTCGGTGATTATAAAATTTAATTTTTAATTATTTTTAGAACTAATTAACAAAATAACTAACTGAAAAACATTAAAATATTTAACTGAAACGTTAGAAAATTGACTGAAATTTCAAAAAACTAACTGAAATTTTGAAAACTAACTGAAAACGTTAGAATACTAACTGAAAACGTTAAAAATCTGACTGAAAACGTTATACCATATACTATACTCCCTCCGTCCCAATAGAAGCTGCCCTTTTTTTGTCTTGCACGCAAATTAATAAAATGGATGGAAAGAAAAAATGTTGTGAGTGTAATTTGAAAATAGGAGAGAGAATGAGTGGAGGGAATAGTAAATTATAATGGTGTTGTGAGTATTAAAATAATGTTGGAGAGAAAATGAGTGGAGGAAATAGTAAAGATTCCTTTGCCAAAAAATAAAAGTGGAAGCTTTTAACGGGACACCCAAAATGGCAAAATGAGAAGCTTCTATTGGGACGGAGGGAGTATACCACATCTGCTAACCCACAACCACAAACCAAATTCCCTAAACCTAACCCACAAACCCTAAATCCTAAACCACTGGCGAAAACGTTATATCATATCTTATAAACCTGACCCACAACCACTAAACCTAATTCCACTAAACCCCAACCACATACCTACCCTAAACCACAACCTAAAGCCACTAAACACAACTGACTTACAACCTAACCTACTTTAACCACAAACCACTAAACCACTAAGCCCCAACCACAGACCACTAACCCACAACCACAAACCTAATTCCCTAAGCCACAACACATACCTACGCTAACCACAACCCAACCACTGCCACACAACACATGCCTGAAGCCACCCCAACCACAACCACAACCCCAAGCCTAACCTAAGCCACAACCTAACCACAACCACAAAGCCACAACTCTGAACCCACAAACCACAAACCACAAAGCCACACAACCCACAAGCCACAACCACATAGTGTATAGGGTATAGTGTATAGGGTATAGTGTATAGGATATAGGGTATATGGTATAGTGTATGGGGTATCGGGTATAGGATATAGGGTATAGTGTATAGTGTATAGGGTATAAGGTATAGGGTATAGGGTATAGTGTATGGGGTATAGTGTATGGGGTATAGGGTATAGGGTATAGGGTACAGGGTATAGTGTATAGGGTATAGGGTATAGACTATAGGGTATAGTGTATAGGGTGTTGAGTATCGGGTATCGGGTATAGGGTATAGTGTATAGGATATCGGGTATATGATATAGTGTATAGGGTATAGTGTATAGGGTATAGGGTATGGGGTATAGGGTATGGGGTATAGGGTATAGGGTATGGGGTATAGGGTATAGGGTATAGGGTATAGGGTATAGGGTATCGGGTATAGGGTATAGTATATAGGGTATAGGGTATATGGTATAGGGTATAGGGTATAGTGTATAGGGTATAGGGTATAGGGTATAGGGTATAGGGTATAGGGTATAATAAAAAGAATGATATTTATTAAATTAAAATTAATAAATATTTATGATTTATTTTTTTCTTCAAAAATAATATTTATTGACTCATATTTATTTTTTTGAGAGTAATTTAAAATAATTTTCATGTTTTATATAATTAAAAAGAATGATATTTATTAAATTAAAATTAATTAATGTTTATGATTTATTTATTTTTTCAAAAATAATATTTATTGACTCATACTTATTTTTTTGACAGTAATTTAAAATAATTTTCATGTTTTATATAATTAAAAAGAATGATATTTATTAAATTAAAATTAATAAATATTTATGATTTATTTATTTTTTCAAAAATAATATTTATTGACTCATATTTATTTTTTTGATAGTAATTTAAAATAATTTTCATGTTATATATAATATAAATATTGATTTTTATTAATGATATTTTTAATTATAGCGGCGGAAATTTCCGTCGCTGAGGTTAATTAAACCAGCGGCGGAAATTTCCGTCGGTGGTACATGCCACGTCATCGATCCATGTGAACGTAGTTACCAGCGGCGGATTCTCAGCGGCAGAATATTTCGTCCCTGATGTAAAATATAAATACACATTTTACGCCCTAAAATAATTACAGTCTCTAATATCTCTCTCTTCCCGCTTTCTCTCTCTTCCCGGCTCTCTTCCTTCCCTAGCTCTCAGACCACCGCCGTCGCCTCACCGCCGTCGCCTCACGCCGTCCCTCTCAACTCCACCGCCACCGCCATCGCCGTGATAGCTGCCGCCGTCTACCTCTCCACCGTCTCCGATTCTCCTTCCCTCCTCTCTCTAGCCGACGCTCTCAACCTACCCAGGTATTAATTTGTGTTCGATTAGACTTTTCTGAGTTAACTTTTCATTTTGAAAGGTTGAAATCCATGTAATTTGAACTGATTGGCTTATTTGAATGACTTATTTGTATGCCAAATTGAACTAATCATATGCTTGATTTTAGTTGTCCTGGTATATGATTTAATTGTCCTGGTATATGAAATCCATGTAATTTTTGATAATGCTTGATTTTTCTGTTTGTTTCCTGAGAAAATAAAGAGGAAAAAAAATGTTAACAAAAGAAAGATAAAAAAAAAAAAAAAAACAATGGCATTTGGGTTTCAGTTTGTTTGGATCGATTATTTAGAAACATATGATCAGTTCAATTAAGCATTGGTTCCAAGATTTGATTTATTTACTTCACTTGTCTTCGTGCTCGGTTTCGATTTGCACAGTTCTTTGAATGTTCGCTTGATGAACGAAGTTACGGATTTCTTCTTTTGATGTTTCATGTAAATGTTTTATTTTTTTGTTGTTACGATGCTGTTTGAGTTTGATGCGAATTTCGTCTACTCTAATCTTAGGTTTTAATCCCTTCATTTCTGTTTTTGTTAATGTCGAACAGTAGATTAAAGAGTTAACTGAAACATGAAAATGGAAACCTTGTCCTTTGGCGTTGAAAGTTGTAGGCTTGTTCATTTGCAGCTAGCTGAGCTATTAACTTGCAAGGACTCAGTGGGTCTAGGTTTCAGTCTGTTTTTGTATATATGTGTATGAATCTGTATGATGCTGTGTGCAGTTAAACCATTGAGAGGATAAATAGAATGAAAGATATTGTAGTTTTGATTCATTTGGTTGGTAGAATTAGCACATATGATACACCAATCCATGTTCAGCAGTTCAGGGCTTAGTGGCTTACATAAATGTGGACTTTATGCTCTTTCCCAAATGATAACATCATATGAGTTTTGGTATTAGTGAGTATAAACTGCATAACACCAGTAGTTAGGAGAAAGGTTGGGTTGAGCTGTATGGAGGGGAGGGATACATGTCTGTATACATTAAAAATAACATAGAGATTCATGAGGACCTCATGGAATATAATGATAGGGTTCTAGATCCCATTTTGGGGCGATTGATCTATCCACTTCCTTAGATATATTCATGTTGCTCATTCTGTCTACGCACTACTTCTGCGGCTACATTGGAGTGTGTCTAGCTACGCAGTTAGAGATCATCAGGCAGCTGAGAGGTGATCGAGGAGTTGACATCCGGCATATTCAATCTGGACAGGGAGCGATGGACATCATTCCACTGTTGCTAGCGGAGACATACCACGGCATTGATAGATTAGCAGGAGGATCCGAGTACATGGGTTCGAAGCGACCCCAGTTACTATCATTGTGGCTGTATGAGAGGTGCGCTTGATCTCGCCGGCTGCCCGGAGAGGGCGACGGCATTACACTTGGGTATTTGGACATCACGGGATATTGAGGGATGCCGCTGCGAGAGTTGGCATAGGAGGTTGGCCTTGGCCCGATATGAGACCGCAAACTGTACTATTGGATTCCGACATGGGGATTGCGAGACTATGAGAGATATTCGGGACGGGTCGGTGATTGTCCGACTTAGGGACTACATGTATCATCCTTTTGCATTCCATCTCTAGTGAGCGAGCGACAGTATGGATACCCGTAGCGAGACCATTCGGACTTTGAGAGAAGCGATTGTGACTATTACCATGCCGATGATTATGGCGAGCCTCGAGACTACACACTTCTTTGGCGAGCATTTCTAGAGGGCTTTCTTCCTATACGACCACTACTCCGTCGGACTAGAGGTAGCACATTTCGACCACCGAGTATACGATATGGTACGAGGAGCGACGAGGTCCTGTACGGTGATGATAGAGGCTCGACGCCAAAAGTATTTTGGGGCGAGACTATTCTTCAGTAGGACATTAAGAGACATGAGGCCAAGAGCAACCACGATGAAATCACTTTGGCGACATTGCGGCGAGATTATGAGAGACGGGAGCTTCGGAGAGCTGCTTTGAGAAATGATCCCGAAGTGATAGCTCGCAGGAGGCCTTGAGGCAGAAAGAGCGATGCGAGAGCTACGGGCGATTGATCCACCGGCTCTGTGAGGACCCCGGCCGGAACCTACACGTGTCCGAGTTGGAGCGTCCTCAAACTAACCCAAAAACACTAAACTTTTAAAACTTTGATTTGACTTTCAAACATGAACATTAATAACATAACATTTCAAAATAACTCTACTCTACTCCACGATGGAGGAGGAGTTGACCCACTTTGAAAGCGTACATCTGTTTAGTTACAAAAGACTATGGTTATGACGTAGAAATGAAAGTTTATAATTACAAACCCCATAAGGAAATATACCAAAATACATTTTATACGTCACCCTATCATACCCCGACAATACCCAAAAAGATTACTCAAACTCCTCTCGTCCTTACTTGGCCGGTCCGCCTGTCTCGGGATCTAAAACATTAAAGGGAGAGGGGTGAGAATAAATCTCAGCAAGCTATTATGTATGCAACAATATGCCAAATAGATGCAACACATAACACGTTGGAAAAACTGTAAACACCTTACGTTACCTTTGGTTTACCTTTTCCCGTCGAACAATAGTCGTACAACATTGGGTATAATAATACTCGATCTTAGGTGAAATTTGCTTGAGCAATACTCACATCTTATAAGACCCATTTTTCAGGGAACCAAATAAGATAGTAGCAACTCTGTAAGGCTTTTGGCTCAATACAGATGCTATAACCCCAACACAATGGCCACAGGAGGGGACGGTCGCGAGTATAACATAATCCGATCACATTAGGTCACACTTCCATAATTGATCGTATTACGTTATACCCCAATATCATTGATTAACAAATTATCAAGCACATAGTAGTTACTTGAAATAAATCCACAAAAGGGATAAACAATAGCCACATGGTAATATATACTCATGCCCAATAAATATCGAAAGTGCAACAATTTATGAATACAGCTAAGCAACATCAATGAATATATATAACATCAAGTAAGGAAATGAGGGATCATTAACCTACCCTACAAATTCCATATTCAAAGATACAAGAACTCAATGAAGGTTCAAGTTCAATTACCAAGTGGGAGTCATAAGTTGTAAGTGGCCAAACCACGTGCTAAACGATTCTAGTTTAAATTTAAAAAAGTTGGTTCAGGGATATGGGCGACCGCCCTTACCACTTGGGCGACCGCCCAAGTGGGTTTTCAAGGAATAAATGTTTCTGCCACTATGGGCGACCGCCCTCACCACTTGGGCGACCGCCCAAGTGGATTTCAAAGGCAATAATTGTTTCTGTGGCGATGGGCGGCCGCTCAAGCCCCCATGGGCGACCGCCCAAGCCTTCCTCCAGCCCAAATCTCAGATTTTTAACCCTTTCATGCCTAGGTTTCCATTCCTTCTAACCAAGCTTAATTCAAGAACACCAAAGGATACTTTCATCTTACCAAGTCCCATTCAAAACATGTAAACTCAAAACCAAGTAATCCTAGATTATTTATCTCTACCCATTTCACCCATTTCAAACCCTTTTTAAATGATCTTCCTTGAACCCTAACTTCAACAAATTTCATTTTCCAATCATCCAACTTCCATTAAGGTTTCCAAGGCATAAAATCAACATCATAGAACAAGGGTAATATTTAAAAGCTCATGAACAAGTAGGAGAAGGGAATCATAACAACTCACCTTAGGTTTTTAGAATAGAATGTAGATCTTCTTAGCTTGGTTTGATCCCCTAGATGATCCCAACTCAAAAATACCCTTAGACTTGAATTTGGTGGAGGAATGGTTTGGCTTCAAAGCTTGGTGCTTGGAGCTTCCATGGAGTTCTCTAAGTTTCTCTAGGGAAAGTATGAGAAATGAGGGAGAAGGGAGGAGGAAGTAAGAGGAGGGGATGGAGGGTGACACTTGGCAAGAGGAGGGGAGGTTATAAACTTTGGCCCCCCATTAAATATCTCCTAAGGCTTTCACCCAAATCCATTTAACCCTTCCCTTTAATTAATTATTCTACCCATTTTAACCTCCTCATATATTTATCTATTTTCTATCTTTATCATTCTCCATTATTCTTATTTAATATCTAATATTTCTCAAAAGATTCTAAATCCACTTCTCACCCAATTTATCTTAATTTAAGAATTTAAAGACATAATTGAACACATAAAGTTAACATAAATATTAAAAGCATGTAATTTAATATTTAAAATGGGTGCCTAGGGTTGGGGTCGTCACAGACTCACACGATACCTGAGCAAGGACGACGTCAGACTGACTTTTTCGACATACCTAGACCAAAGACCTCCCGGGGACCGAGGCGGAGGAAGAGTAGAGATTCGAGTTCGGGAGCGGGAACGAGTTCCTAGACACTTTAAGAAGACCTGTTAATATATTGTTAAATATGAGTTAGAAGCTTTATATTTATTTTAAGAAGATCTGTGTTGCTTTTAAGTTTGTAATTCAAATTTAGGGAATGATAATACGTTAATTACTTCTAAACTGTTAATATATTATGAAATTCAATAATTATTAACATCCCAATTTTGTTTCATCCGTCGATTAAATTGAGTGTACGTATAATATATGGATTGCAATGCAGGAGTGATGTCTGTTAACGATGATCGTAGTTGGATATACAAGCGGAAGTTGCCGAATCATTGCAGTTTGAAATGCCTTGTTTAACCCTATTGCAGAATGTTTGAAGATTTAGCTCAGAATTTATCTCCAGAACTCATCGCAACTAGGACAGACAGAGAATTTCCAAACTGGCTAAGGAAATATGTAAATATTTCGTTTCATTCAAATTTATTCTATACACTTTTTTAAACATTCAATCTTAAAATTGTATTAAATTGGTTACATATTGTCTTATAGATAGCTGAACATCCGGGTGATGCCAAAGCTGCGAGGTTAAGACATTTAGCATCAACTCCGTACTTGAATGTTAATTTATACAACGGTTATTTCGTGTGGCTATGTGTTTCATACCAAAGCTTACGGGGACTCTAAATTATTGTGGAATATCGGTGTGAAGCTTAAAGGAAACCTTGATTATTATGGCGTCCTGAAAGAAGTAGTCGAGGTGGAGTATTTGGGTAGAAAAAGTGTTGTCTTGTTCAATTGTGATTGGCGAGATGCTGTGCGAGGTGTTAAGAAGCACGCCATATTTGACCTCGTCGATGTAAAGGACTCGTCCAGACATAATGGCGACGACGTCTTCATCTTAGCATCTCAAGCACAACAGGTATACATGACTCCCTACCCTCGTCCGCGACCCGACGGATGGTGGGCTGTCTGGATGACCAAGGCTAGGAGCATGATTGACAACCTACCCTCGTCGACAACTACAGAATCGTCATTCGAAACACCCTAAGGGATGAAATGCCAGTGCCACCTAACGTTTCATCAGCTAATCATCCATTAGATGATGTCACTCATATTCCTCAAAATGTTGATGAACCCGAGGAGGATATCTTACCAGTGAATTTGCCAACTCCTCCGCCTCGTTCAGGTCATCTCGCGCACATTGATATTGATGAATCAGAGGAAGAGGAAGAGGAAGAGGAAGAGGAAGAGGAAGAGGAAGAGGAACCAGAGTTTGATTCATCAGAGTCCGAAGACGAAGATGAAGAACTCGAGTTTTGTAGTAATTCGAGTAGTCCGATGATGATGATGGGGACGAAGATTAATAATAGTTTAAAGTTTTATATGTATTGTGAATGCTTTAGATTATTAGAACTTTAAAGTTTTATATGTATTGTGAATGCTTTAGATTATTAATAGTTTAAAGTTTTATATGTATTGTGAATGCTTTAGATTATTAGAACTTTAAAGTTTTATATGTATTGTGAATGCTTTAGATTATTAATAATAGTTTAAAGTTTTATATGTATTGTGAATGCTTTAGATTATTAGAACTTTAAAGTTTTATATGTATTGTGAATGCTTTAGATTATTAATAGTTTAAAGTTTTATATGTATTGTGAATGCTTTAGATTATTAGAACTTTAAAGTTTTATATGTATTGTGAATGCTTTATATTATTAATAGTTTAAAGTTTTATATGTATTGTGAATGTTTTATATTATTAGAACATTAAAGTTTTATATGTATTGTGAATATATTGTTTCCTATTGTTAAAGTTGTATATTTTAATATTTTCTTGTAATACGAGATATGAGTTCTAGTAAAAAGGGTAGGAAGACACGGCCCATCTACACATCTATTACTGGGACGCAAGCCGTCCCGATCCGATGCGATCATGATGCCGATGTCGATCCTACCCGCTTGATAGTACTAGCTCCACCTCCACCTTTGGGGCGATACTCATGCTGCTTTGTCGATTACGAGGGGAGGATATTTGTCGAGATATCGTCACATTATGACCAGTAAGTAACTCTTCATTAATTTGATATAAGTTGGTTCCTTTTTGTTTTATATATAATTCATTATTTAAGTTAAAATGTTATTGTATAAATATACTTGGCAGGTTTGTAGGTGGATATCCTACCCCAGGGACTAAGATCGGGCAGTATTGGCGGTCTCGGCTTATGACAGAGTTTTGGCCCAACTGGAAATCATTGCCAGCGGAGCAGAAGGAGGATGCGTGGGAAGAGTTTAAGGTAATGTGTTAATGGTTTTTATTTTAAACTTAAATGTTAGTTTGTTATTAAAATGTTATAATTAATAATGATTATACTCTTTTAGTTTTGTAATGTTATCATTATATGTTGTAGAGGAAATATTGTTGGGCGCCGGAAATCGACGAGGCGGCGGCTAGATTTGTTTTCGATGTACATGCTCATAAGCTATTTAAGGATCATATTGGTAACATATTTATCTATCCTTAATTAGTTTAATTAACAATGATTACACTCTTTTAATTTTATAATGTCATCATTATATGTTTACGAGATATTCATATTTTTTATAGGTAACACGAAGAAACAATGTTATACTAATCGGCTCAAGGCGAAACAACATCCCTTGAGACCTACTTGGATGACCGAGGAGGTGTTTCTTCAATTTTGCGAATATTGGGGGTCGGATGCGGCGAAGGCTATAGCCGAAAAGGCTAAGGCAAATAGAGCAGGCTCCTCGGGGTCGGCGGCGAAGCATACCATGGGGACGATCACGGTCGGCAAGCATCACTACCGCATGGTATGTATGTTAGTTTAAATGTAGTAGTGTATGCATGCTTTTAAATAGGTTTATGTACGTATGTTAGCTGGGAGCCATGTTGATGCTATGAAATCCATGGTTTTAGTGTAAATGTAGTGTATGCATGCTTTTAAATCAGTTTAAATGTTGCATTTATACAATTTCAAAGTAATAATCTCGCTTATTTATTTATAGGAAAGGGATCATGGCCCGAATGTCAGTTTTTTGGATGTTTATGCTAGCACCCATCTTCGGAATCCTACAGCGCCTGATTAACCTCCGCAATGGGTTGACGATCGCTCTGCTAATGCCTTTGTAAGTAAACTATCATTAAATGACTTAATTTTGAATATGTAAATTTATTTATGCCCCTTACATTGTGTATATGATTATAATTGTTTGTTTTATTTTGACAGAGTGCATATCAAGCCGCCGTTGTTCCCGAAGGAACGCCTCCCGACCAGCCCGTTCCCTTCGTGCCTGATGTTTGGCGCTCGGTCACCTCTGAGGGACATCCAGAGAGAGGAGCCCGAGTGTTAGGGATGGGGGATTACGGGCGGCAATGCCCGTCAACGTCGACCAGCCGTCGACCAAATGTTGTCCCGACCACGTTTCATGCTCCGAGGGTTGACACTCTGCAGACTGCGTTGGATGAGGAGAGACGCGAGCGGGCAAAGCTTACGGAGGCTCATGCAGAGACTCAAAGACAATTGACGCTATTGATGGCTCGTTTGGACCAGGATCAGGGTAATTTCCGGCCTCCCCCGAGTTGATTACGGACTATTTTAGACTTGTTTGTACTATTTTATACTTGTTTGTAAACATTTGAGATATTTGGTACCCGTGGGAGCCCCTCCCCCTATCCCCCCCTTTCCCCCCTTTCCCCCCTCTCCCCCCTCTCCCCCTCCCGATTTGGTACGGTGATATTTAGTCTTTAGTTTGGTACGCTGATATTGATTTTTAGTTTTATAGTTTTAGTTTTATAAATTGAATTGTTATATCAGGTACAAAATTTTTTTGGATAATTGATATTTTAAATTATTATTTTTTAATTTATTTCAGTATCAGCGACGGAAATTTCCGTCGCTGAAATTAATTTATTTTAATTAATTTTAATTACAACGACGGAAATTTCCGCCGATATATCAATTAATTTTAATATAATTTAAATTTAATTTTTGTTTTCAGCGGCGGAAATTTTCGTCGCTGTACTAAAAATTAATTAAAATAAATTAATTTCAGCGTCGGAAATATCCGTCGCTGAAATTAATTTATTTTAATTAATTTTTAGTACAGCGACGGAAATTTTCACCGCTATATCAATTAATTTTAATATAATTTTAATTTAATTTTTGTTTTCAGCGTCGGAAATTTCCGTCGCTGTAATAAATTTATTTTAATTAATTTTTATTCCAGCGACGGATATTTTCGGCGGTGAAAATAATTTAATTTAATTAATTTTTTTACAGCGGCGGAATATTCCGTCTCTGAAATAAAAATTAAATTAAATTAAATTGATTTAGCGGCGGAAATTTCCGTCGCTGATGAAAAAAAAACACCGGCGAAATTAATACCGTCGGTAAAATCAAAATATACCGGCGGAATTTGAGCCGTCGGAAAGCTGCGGCGGGCTGGTAGCGGCGGACCACCGACGGAATATTTCCGTCGGTGTTTATATATAGCGACAGAAATTTGATTTTAGCAACGAAAATTTTTGCCGCTAAAATCTGTTTTTCTGGTAGTGATTCTCCCAGTTGTGCGATCAGCTATCTGCACATGTGTCTGCATATACTCCTTGAGGTGAGTCCATTGTTCAGGCGTGAACCCCAGCAAGCCAGCCCGATTTTCATCTGTTATCCCAACAGCTCCTTCACCGCTAGTATGCACCGGTTGACTCGTGGATTGAATCTTTCCGTAGCTGAAGTATTTCCGCCTCGTCCCTATATGTTCTTCAAGCACTGTTCTCCCCACCAATATGGGTACCCCACCAGCCTGTAGCATGTATCTACATCATGTCCCTTTTTCTTGCAGTGAGAAAAAACAGCACTGCTCGCCTCCTTTCTTTCTATCTTCGAACCATTTGTACGATCAGTTGTGCGATCAGTTGTGCGCCAACTATTTTAACAGCAAAGCTGGCAGGCGCTGGATAATCTTCATGCAGGCTGCCCCGGACTCTTTCTTCTCCTGCAACCATAGAATATGCCTTATTTACATTAGGCAAAGGTTCTGTGTTCAGTATGGAGGATTTCACGTTCTCAAACTTCGGAGCATCAAGCTCCATAACGAATTGATGAACCCTCTCGTCTTCACATCGTTGGACTAGCTTCGTGCTAATGTTACACCTGCACCCCGCACATGAACAAGTCAGAAGTGCATCATAGTCATTCAACTCGTCCCATAATTTCTTCACGCGACCAAAATAAGCCGCCACACTTTCGCCTTTTTGTTGCTTGCAATTTGCCAAATCCGCCTTCAATTGCTGAATTCTAGGTCCGTTCCCAATCGAGAATCTCTCCCGCAAATCGTCCCATAGCGTCTTCGCATCATCCACATAACTCACCGTGGAACGAAGGCTTGGCTCAATGGTGTTAAAGATCCATGAAACAACCATTGAGTTTACCGTTTGCCAATGTTCCAATTCATCTTCTATTATAGGTTTTTCAATGGTTCCATCAATGAAGGCCGTTTTTGTCTTAGCCCTCAATGATCCCTTGAAAACCCTAGCCCATTCTTCATAATTCTCGCCCTTCAATTGAACATGGGTGAGAATCATTCCCGGATTGTCACTCGTAGAAAGAAAATATGGAGATCTCCTTTCATCCATAGTTTTCTTCTCGCCACTTTCCTCGGTATTCATGGCTCTGATACCAAGTTGAATTCGAAATATGTGAAGAGAAAATATTATTTCACTCTCTTGAAAAATTATGAATGATACAACCCTATATATACATCATAATCCTACTTTGACTAGGATTCTATAATAGCTACATATTTTACTTTCCTACTTAGAAAAGAAGACTTCCTAAAGTAAACAACTTACATAAGAAAACAAAGATATTGACAAGATATGCCAATATCTCAACACATCCCCTTGTAAATATATGCAAATAAAAACAAAGAGATCAACCTTCAACATGAATCTTGTCGAAAGAAGCGTTCTCTCTTGTCTCAAAAAAAATTTTCTTACTCTCCCTTCTTTACTCACAAACTTCTTTTGGTTTTATGGAGGACGGAAGAAAAATCGCCTATCATCGAATTCTGGGAGAGCGTCATAGTTTTACGATCCATATCGTTAATTGGCTAGGCGATAGGCCTTTTCGGGTCCATTGTCTAGCATCACAATAAGCAAGCTGTATTCGACGTTTTTAATACTGACATAATGAAAATATGTAGTCCCCAAGTTGCAGGTTCTAGCTAGGATATGCAAATGGAGGGTTAAACCTGATGGTTTCTACAAATTCCATGCATCTTCTCCAAAGTCAGAACAAATACAGATGCTACAGCCAACAGTAGAAGCTGCTCCAGCTCATGCATATTATCAAACCATGCAACAAGAGAAGTTTCCACAAACTCAGCAACAGCAAAGCAATAAGATGATGGAGGAATGTCCTTGCAACATTTCTGAAAGATTTGTAGCTAGGACTGTGAACACTTGTGCGCGGTCACTTGTGCGTACAGTTGTTCACACATGTGTCAGCACAACTGTATAAATTATTGTGTAGGAGGTAGTATTACTCATTTCCAATATTTCCAGAATAATATCAACCACATTATTAAATATGTATCATGAAAAATTTCTCTAGACTCCAATTTTTGCCAGAATATAATCCTAATAAAAACATTAATTTCAATAATCCCTCAATTATGCAGGATATAATGAAACCAAATTGGTTGGAATACAAGGAGAGTTCTTCCAAACCCTAGCATGCAACTTAAGTATTTCCGTAGCTCTTTCTTTAGTCTTACTCCCACAATCCATTTGTAACACCAAACAAAGCTTTGCCACCACTCCCAACTGCATCATTTCATGTACCACATTTGTGCCACACTTGGAGACCGAATGCAAAATCCGTACCCCGCTCTCACTACCCACTTGAGAAACCCTAAGTATCTTTTTCGACACCACTGCTAACCCTGCCCCATGCTTCAATAGCTCTGCCCGCCCCTCTGCGCACCGACAAAGTTGGTCCAACATTATCAACACCATCTCATTTACGCGTTTTTCACTGGTTTCGAGAAGGGTATCAACTAATACTGAAACTGACCCTGCCTCCACAGCTTTACTGCGGTTTCGTCCCCATGGGCATACATTTGCTAGGAGCTTTAAGGTGGCTTTTTGGACCTTTTCGGATATTTGGTCCTTTAGGATTTGGACCAGTTCAATAAAGAATGAGGGGGTTAAGCTGATCACTTGGATCGGTTCAGCTACTTGGAACATTGACTTTAGCAAAAGAACTGCGTAGGTTCGGGACTCGTAATTGGCGCGTTGCATGACACGTGTCAAAGATTGGATGAATTCTCCATTTTTGCCAAACAGGGACTTAAGGCTTGTTTGGGAAAGTTGTAAATGGTAGATAATACTTAGGGCTTCATCACTGGCTGTGGTCAACTCTTCTTGTGATGTAATGTTGTTGTTCAAGATCGAAGCTAGGTAGTCAACGGCTCCGGCGGACTCGATGATCCGTTTATTGGTGGAATTTTCCATTGTGATGGATTTGAGTCTCTTGAGGCATTTCATTTGTAAATGTGGAGATTTGGAGCCTTTGAGGAGTTTTTGGATTTGGGTTTTTCCAATTTGTGGTTTTGGTGTGGGAAATCTCTCGATGCCAAACGAGGCATTAAGGGTGCACCAAGATTGGATTAGTCGTCGTAGGGTGTGGTTAGGGGTGAACTCGACTTCTGTTAGGGCTTGTTTGGTAACGGGACAAGTATCATTCTTGTTGATGAATACCCATTTTTCGATGGTTTCGCGGTCGTAGGTTATCCCGGTGGAGAGGATTACGGGGTCTTTCATGATATCTAGAGAAATGGGACATATGAAGAATGGTGGAACTTCAATATTGTTGTCATCCATAATATAAAGAATATGTGAAGCTTGAAGTAAGCCAAAGTTTTATGTATGAATATGATTGAAAGATAGAAAGATGAATAAGGAGATGTTTGAGAGTTGTGAATGGGTTTGAATAAGGTGGGATTGGGTTTTATATATGTGGGTAGTAGGGAGAGATTCAATATGGGAAATTAGTCAACACACGGAAAAAGGAAGCTTAGTGTGTGGTGTGTTTGTGTGTGTGTGTGTGAGAGAGAGAGAGAGAGAGAGAGAGAGAGAAGGACTTTTCAAAAGGAGTAGATAAGATTGAGAAGAGGGAGGGCTCAAGAAAGACAGCTAACTTACTTGGTCTTTTTAATGCAATAGTGTGGCCAAAATGTGTGGGCACTCCTTTCTTTCTTTCTCTCTCTCTCACACACACACTATGTATTTCTCTCTCTAACTCGTGCTTAATTATCTAACTCGTGCTTAATTTAGATACCGACAATGGGTCGTGTTGGTTTTTATGGACTCATAAGTCTTACTTTCAATTGCAAACAGTCATTTTAAATTTCCACTTGCCACTAGTTGACCAGTTTCTTACAATGACTTGGTTCATTATGGTAACTTTTAAGAATTCTTCTGAGGATAATTCTGTAATTTGAAATGGTTTCTTATTTGACACTTTCCCTTTTGCTTAAATAATGAACGGAATAATCTGTGACGGGCCGAGCCCAACGTTTACTACGAGCCCGGGGGCCCAATAGGCCCACCAAGAGACCAACTACAAAGAATCAGATCAAGGCCACAGGACTGGCCCCTAACACTGGTTGGCCGTCGTGCCAGCTGGCGAGCCGGGCTATCCAAATGGCAAATCGAGATCATTAATGGGGAGGCAAACTCCCGGCCCGTCAAATCGTCACACGGTGGTGGCGACCGTCCTTGACTGGACGAATCTTCCTTCGACCCCAAGCGGCACTCATCAAGGAAGTAAGCGTCGTCATTGAACGGCTCGTCGTCATTGAACGACTCGCCGTCATTGAACGGCCAACTCTCTCTGGCGAGTCATAGCTCGAGAGACGACAGTGGCGTATAGTTCAGTCGTCTCCTTACATTAAGCTTCCTCAACAAGTTTAGTTAATTAGCTAATTTGGGATAATGACGGACCTGCTGCAGTGCCTCGTTATATGTGCAATCATGCATTCGGTAATAACTACAAAAGGTACGAGAGGTTGACTTTCCCTTATAAGGCAAACTACTTATCCGAGATGTCGGAGTGTTGCGAGTGTCACTTACATAGACGGACCAATGCGGCGCGACACGTGTACACCTAGGAGATGGAGCCGATCTACGGGCGGCATCAATCCAATCCAGCGGTCTGGTAAAAACCTAATACCACCTTTCCTACTATAAATAAGAGAGTAATATCATGGAAAAAGGTAATGCTTTTACGCATATTTCTATACTCACACTCTATAGTATTTTGCACCATATTTCCGGACCATAATCTTACTCTCGCGGAGGAGCTTGCGGAAGACCCCGTGCGCGGTTTCCACCTTTCTTGTCAGTTTGTGCGAATCAGGAGCTAGCTCGATCTTTCATTGGACACCTGGCCCAGGCTTGGCACGCTTTCTGCGCGATCGGATTGGTTCCATTGCCGGAAACGTGTTAGTGATCTTCGGACTACGAAATACGGCCGGAGCAGGTTTGGAAAAATGGTGTCAGGTGGTCATACGGCCCGGTAAATCAGCAGGAGATGAAGGTGTACCACCTCGGCAAGAGAATCCTAGGCCACCCTCGCACCTAGGAACCCTAACTTAAGGGTTACCGGAGTCACGAGGGTGGTTGATGGTCTGAGGTCTTCAAGCAACTAGAAGAAGAGAAAAGGGGCTGTTGCAGGCGCGGAGGAGACCTCCACTAGAAAGGAGGCTGAGGCAGTGCAAGGTATCCGGGGAGGTCCCTCTAACCTAATCTCGACGGAGCGGCTTTCCTCGTCGAGAGAGCTAACGCCCTCGGGAGTTCTTGCAAATCCGGGACGAGCTAATCCCGTATGGCCGCTCCTCAAGCTCCCGGGCATCACATCAAACAATCTCGTCGGGAAGGAGGAGAAGGAACCGAGAGAAAATGCTGCTCGTCGTGAGGGGCTGCCGGCTGGAAACGAAGCAAGTTGTGCCCCGGCTTGATCTAAGGGAACACATCGATGAAAGACGGAGCCGAGGAGCACGATCCTGACGGCGACGGGCGAGGCGGTGAGCCTCACGGAGAGCTCGTCGTCGAAAATCTTGAAGCTATCGGGAATCGGGTCGTGCGGGGTCGTCTCCAGACTCCGTCATTAAGAAATGAACGGGCGCCAGGAGCGAAGAGAGAGAACTCGATCTCCCGTCATGAACGGGCTTCCGAGATCTTATAGATCGTCTCCACCTCCCAGGCTATAGGGGACGATCCATCTCACGGCGGCTGCCCACTTAGAGAGGCGACGGTCTATCTGCAGATTGCAGGGGCCCCGTCAAGATAGGATCCCCAGCTGGCCGGCGAGAGAGGTAGACATGAGAGAATTTTTGAGCTTGAAACGTCAAGTGGAAGAGTTGAGGAACAAGAAAAACAAAGGGGATAGCGACGACTCACGATGGCGAGCAGCGGCGCTATGAATCCCACTTGCTCCCGGATGTTGGAAAACTGGACCCCGGGAACCGGGCTTTAAACTACCCGAGCCTTAAGCAATACGACGGCTCCACCGGTGCCATGGACCACATACTACACCTTGAGGCACGAGATGTACGTAGTGGCGAAAGCTTCCGGCCACGACGACGTCGTGTGCGAGGCTCTCACAAGCACGTTGGTCGACTACTGCTTTGAGGTGGTTTAGAGGCACTGCGAGGGAGCATTGAATCTTGGAAACGAGATGAGGAAAAAGTTTTTAGGAAGGTTTGCTACGGCGGGAGCGTCGTAAGGCGATCAGCGACCTCGGCAACATATCCCGAGGAGCTACCGAAAGCTCGATGAACTACTTCAAGAGGTTTAAGAAATTGGTAGATCAAATTGATGAGGATCTAACCGATAGGGAAATAATAAAGCTGCTTGGGACATGGCATCCTTTCCTCTGCCACTGGACTACGAGCTCCAAGTCCGCCCGGCCAAATCTCGCAAAGACCTCTATGCCAGGCGTACGCAGTCGTCGCGAGGCCGAAGAAAGAAAGTTACAAAGAGAGGGAAAGTACGTGGACGAGGCGAGGCAACGAAGTCAAAAAGGATAAGGGCGGAGAAAAAGGAAAGAACAAGGCGAAAGCGGAAAAGGTTCCAGTCGTACGCTCATTCCCACGCGTTTCCGGAGCGAAATTTTGAGCAACGTTGATTTCGGGACCGGCACAGAAGATGAACCCTAGCAGGAAGGGAAAGAAGAACATGAACAAGTATTGTGAATACCACGGGACAAGGGGCACGACACCGAAGGAATGTTTTAGTTTGAAAAAGATCATTCAAAGATGGATAGGCAGGGCGGCCCCGGAGGAATATGTAAGGAAGGACCGTCGAGTGCCACAACCAGGACTACTAACGACGAAGCGCCCCAAAGGAATCCCGAGAATGGTCTGGTGATCTACGAGGAGACGAGCAAGAACCAGATTAAGAGCGCCATCTATCATTTGAAGAAGGCCCGCACGTCCCCGAAGCGAAGTTCCAAACGACGTCATAAGTTTCTTTCCCTACGAGCTTCCGGCCAACCCACTAGCTCGTCAACAAACCTTAGTCATACCTGGTTTCATTGATAATTGTGAGTCACGGAGAATCTTGATTGACACGGGAGCGACGAGGATATCTTATTTTACAATGTCTACCAGCGAATGGGTCTACCTGACAGTCGCCTAAGTCCATACTTAGGTCGTCTAGAGGGATTCACCAATCATCGGGTAGATGCGAAAGGCCAAATTAGCCTCTCAGTTGATATCGGAGAATACCCCTTGAGAACAATCAAGACCGTAACCTTCATTGTGATCGACGTCGTCAGTGATTATCATGCCATCCTTGGCCCAGTCGATCGGCTTTGGGGATCGTCGCCTCAATTCCCCACCAACGAGTTAAATTTCCTACACGTGCCGGAGTCGGATGTGTGTTGGGGACGGCCCCAGAATTCCTGGAGCACGTGCTAAAGGCGAAACGGACTATCGAAATCGACGACCCAAATCACAATGTGAAGCTCTCAAAATCCATCAAAGAAACGACGACCTCGTACGCTAATGTCTCAACGATCAAGTGCGTCGAAGATAAAGAAACTTTGGACGAGGTATTCTTGAGCGACAAAGGCTGCGAAGCCTGACCTTTGGCCGCCCAAGAATCGGGGGCCGACCTAGACAAGCTGATTGACGACGAGGTTCCGGATCTGACACCAGAAGCGAGAAGAAAAATTAGGGAGATCGTCATTGAGTCCATGGATTTTAGGGACGACGCCCCCGAAATGAAGCCGGCGGACGAGCTACTCGAACTAGTCATCCACCCAGTATCCGAGCGAGAAAATAAAGCTGGGGTCTCGGTTGTGCGCGAGGAGAGGGGAAGAGATAATCTCCCTACTCAAACAAAACCTCGACGTTTTCGCTTGGAGGGTAGAAGATATGAAAGGCGTTAGAGAAGACGTGGCGGTTCACGGTGGGGTGAATCCTACTATGAAATTCAAGGAACAGAGGTGTCGTGTTTTTCAGGCGAAAAGGAGGTTGCCATAAAGCAAGAGATCGAGAAATTGCTAAGTCTTTGGAATAATCGTGAACGCAGTTTGGGTTCATGGCACAGTTGGATGTGGTTCTCGTGAAGAAACCTAATGGGAAGTGGAGATTGTGCGTTGACTTAGCGATCCGAACATGGCGTGTCCCAAAGACGGTTATCCCCTGCCAAGAATTGACAAGCTCGTCGATTACGTGGCCGGCCATACTACTCTAAGCTTTCTTGATGCCTACTCCGGCTATCACCAAATCAAGATGGTGAGGAGGACATTCGAAAACTTGACTTTTCGGGCGGCGGGGGAACTTACGTGTACACAAAGATGCCTTTTGGGCTTAAAAACGCCGGCGCCACCTATCGAGAGGATGATAAATAAGGTGTTGAGACCGGATCGGCGATAATGCGGAAGCGTACGTCGATGATATGGTCGTCAAATCAAAAAGAGGAAGCACGTCGACGACCTAGAACAAACATTCACCAACCTACGAGCCAACGACATGGTCCTCGGCCCGGCGAATGCGTTTTCGGAGTTCTTTGCGGGCAAGTTCCTAGGATTTATGCTATCTCGGCGGGGATTGAAGCCAACCACGAGAAAATTAAGGCTTTGATGGATATGGCAGAGCCTACGAGCGTCGAAAGAAGTTCGGCGTCTAAATGGACGAGTAGCGGCCTTGGGGCGTTTTATCGCCAAGTCTGCGAGAAATCACTCCCGTTTTTAGAGCTCTCAGGAGTGCGAAAGACTTCCAATGGACGGACGAGTGTTCCCAATCGTTCAAACGGTTGAAAAGAATACCTTGGCTCCCGCGCTCCTCAAGCCCGTGGCGGGAAGACCTTTATGTTTATCTTTCGGCGAGTGATAAGGTGTCGCCGCCGTATTGGTAAGGGAGGAGGGAGGAACACGAGAGGCCGGTTTATTACGTCGTAGCTTTGTCGAGATGTGGAAACCCGTTACTTTAATGCGGAAAAGATAGCTTACGCTCTCGTCATTACAGCACGAAAGCTACGAGCATACTTCTCAGCTCATCCCATCGTCGTATATACTGAAATGCCCCAGCTGCGCAAAATCTTGCACCGTCTGAAAGCTACGAGTCGTCTTCTCAGCTGGAGTATCGAGGCGGCGAGTTTGATATAGAGTATAGGACGAGGAAGACCTGCAAGCTCAATCATTGGTAGACTTCTGGTTGAAACATCATTCACCATCGACGACGATCGAAAGGAGGTCGCGGCCGTCGACGAGGAAGGAGGTCATTGAACGGCAAACGGAGTTAGTTACGCCTGTAGGATGTTGGAAAATCTTTTCCGACGGGTCGGCCACCAAGAATCGAGCGGAGCGGGGATCGTTCTTGTTGAGCCGAGAAAGTGGGGCGGCTTTTTGAAGAGGTTACGAGGTTCAAGTTTCAAGCATCAAACAACCGGGCCGAGTACGAGGCACTCATAGCGGCCATTGAATATGCAAAGTGTTTTGGAGCTACAAAAATTGCAGCTTACTGTGATTCTCAATTGATCGTGAACCAAGTGAGAGGAGATTATCAGGTCGTCGATTCCACCCTACAGAAGTACCACCTGTTGGTCGGAGAATTGATACAAGTTTAGAATTTTGGGCCATTCGGAGAATCGCTCGAGAAAACAACGAGCACGCCGACCTACTTTCAAAGCTAGCTACGGACCCAACTCCACGAGGACGAGCATGGCCATCACTTGGCCTATTTGGACCGGCCCAGCTTATGAACGGGTGAAGATCCTTTGCATAGGAGACGGCCCAAAATGTTGGATCGACGAACTAAAAGCGTTCATTGAACGGGAGGAGTTGCCAACGGACGAGGTCTCGGCAAGACAAGTAAAGAGGAAGTCAGCCAGGTTTACGGTCGTCGAAGGAGAGCTCTACGAGACGATCCATTACCCGGCCATTGTTAAAGTGCGTTCATCCAGGACAAGGTCGTTCGATTCTTTGTTCGAAGTGCATCAAGGAGAATGTGGAGGCCACCACAGGAGCCGTACCTTTGGGCGATAAAATCATAACCATGGGATACTCTTGGCCCCGCCTTCGTGAAGACGCTAAACGGTTGTGAAAAAGTGTGACACACACTTGACGTTTCGCCGACCTTCCCAGCGCACTACGGCGAGCGAAACCCTGTCTTGGCCGCTGGCCGTTTGATATGTGGGGTGTTGATTTGATCGGGCCTTTTCCGCCGGCGACGGAGGAGTCAAATATGTGATCGTAGCGGTTGATTACTTTTCAAAGTGGGTGGAGGCCGAGGCCTTGAACAAGATTACGGAAAACAACGCCTAGCTTCATTCATGACTCAATATGGTGTCGCCGGAATCCCAAGGGTGATCGTTTCGGACAACGGCCTACGGTTTTCAAGAAAATTTGAGCGAGGAATTGAACGGGATGGGCGTCAAACACTCCAAGTCGTCCGTCGCCTACCCCCGAGGCAACGGGCAGGCGAAACGCCAATAAGCTCGTCTTATGCGCCTTGTGCAAAAATGCGGAGGGAAGAGACACGAGATGGTTGGACGGACTACCCTCGGCTCTGCAGGGCTGTCCGCACAACCACCCGGGGGCCTACGGGGAAACCCCATTTGCCTTGGCTTATGGCTCGAAGCCGTGGCTCCGCCCGAACTCCGGTGCCGACGGACCGAGTTGCTTTATACGAGGTAGAAAAGAACATCCACAACCGACAAGTCGACTGGACCTCGTAGACGAACGGAGATTGGATGCCCCGGTGAGGATGGAGAACTACAAAAAGAAAACCAAGGCTTATCACGACAAGAAGGTGAAGAGAAGGTTCTGTAAGGTCGGTGACCATGTACTAAGAAAGATTGAAGCAACGGGACTCAAAGCCCGTCAAAACAAACTCTCCCCCAATTGGGAAGGACCATACATTGTCACAAGTGTGGTCAGAGAGGGAACCTATCGCCTTGCAAAGCCGAACGGTGAAAGTCTCAAGCATCCATGGCACGCCAACCACCTAATGAAATACTACTTTTGAGGTCGTCGACAACATCCAGCGCTCTTAGGGCACCTACCTTGTGCTTCCTTATGTAATTTTGAGAAATTGTAAGGGATACCTATAAATCCCGGTAGCTCGTTGTTTAATATAAAGTTATTTATGAAAGATCGTCGCTTTGTTGATTTTCTACTACACAAACTCTAGCACTTTAACCAAGTATAAAGGTTAGATGAAGCCAGACTTCGTCAAATACATCTACTTTAACCAAGTATAAAGGTTAGACGAAGCCAGACTTCGTCGAATACATCTACTTTAACCAAGTATAAAGGTTAGACGTAGCCAGACTTCGTCGATCGCTATAACGGCATAGATGACTCGTCTATGGATCTTTGTCTACGAACAAAAATCTACAGACCTTCATACTATTCCTACGAGCCATTGAGAAGTTGAGAAAACACAAGTTTGAACAAAGGTCGACCACATTAGGACGACCCACATTCTGGTTATCACTAAAGACGACCACTCACACTTGTCCTCAAACTTACTCGTCCAATAGGTTATCACATGCTATCTATGTTAACACAGATTAACAAACAGAAAACAAAAGCATTAAATAACTTAAACATAAAACAAACATTGTACGACCCCCTCTAAACAACGAGGAAACAGGTCAAGCTACATTACAAAATTAAAAATTGTCTTGAGATAATTGTTTGAAACCACCACCAAAAAAGAATCAACATTGTTTGAGACATTACGAACGATCTCCTAAAAAATCAAATGATTACTGGAGGCCAACACCAACATTGGACGGAGCTGCATCAGGGTCCGGGGCATCCTCGACGAAATGCTTGAAATAGGCGTCGAAATTTTTGGGATCAACTACGGGAACCGGCCACTCGTTCCTCCCAGCCTTCTCGTCGTCTTCTCTTATAATGAGTAAGTCGTTGTCATTGAAGGGAACAGACGGATGAACCAGACGAGCTTCTTCGTCATATGGCAATTCAGTGCAAAGGTCAGCCAGCTTCCTCGTAGATAAAAGACCCTTAGCTTCCGGATCAGCAAGGATCCTCCGGGCTAAATGTTTGGCTCCATCTTGGAAGAAGCAGCTGGCCTTATCGGCGACGATTTGGGAGAATTCACCACCTCTTTTGAATTCTTCCACGGCATCCAACTTTGCCTCGGCCAAAGCCGCTTGATTATCTGCCCTCATCGATTCAATTTGACTCCGAGAGCACTCGTAGTCAGTTGTCAGTTTAATCACTTTACCCTCGGCAGCTCGAAGGGCAGTCGTCAAAATCTTGCCATCTTCTACGAGCTTGGCCTTCTCAGCTTTCGCCGCCTCCACCTCCTTCAGAATCCCATTCTTTTGAGCCATCAACGACTCATAGGCAGCGGTGAGCTGGCTGATGTTTTCTTCAGCTTCCTTCAACTTCTTCTCAGCCTCTTCCTTGGCTCCGACGGACAAAATCAGCTGCTCATTTTCCTTCATCTGAGCGTCGTAGCAAGCCTTAAAGTCCGCCGTCATCGCCTCCATCATCGACGTCATCTGCAGCCAAAGGATTATCATTTTCCCAAGTATAAAGCAGCGAAGTAAAAAAAAAAAAAAAAAAAAAAAATAAAAATATAGGCAACTAAATTACCTCCGTCTGCATTAGCCCGAAGCGAGCATGATAGGTCGTCGGACTCATCTTGGCCTTCCTCATTTGACCCACAAGATCAGCATCCTTACCCCTCTTGGTCAGGGCCGTCCCCAGAAGAAGAGCAGGACCACTTCTTGCCAAGCAAGGAACCCCAGTTATCTGAGGAACCTTACCAAACTTGGTAGCCATGGCTAAGGCCTTTTCTCTGGTAAGCACTTCAGAAGACGAACCAGGGGCTTCAGTTTGAGGAGTTGATAGGTCGGAGGGACTCTTGGGGTCGTTGTCAGCTCTACCCCTTTTGCTTCTCTCTCCCCCAGAGCCAGCAGAGTGACTTTTTCTCTTCCTGGAGACGTGGCTCCCTCCTTCGACGGCCTCATGGTTGGAATCAGAACTTCCTACGTCCTCAGGGTTAACATGCTCACCCACGACGACGATCACTTGATCCTCAGCATTGGCGGCGGCGGCACCCAGTTCCACTCCAACCTCTTTCTCCAGCCCGTCGACCACAGATTGACGACCTCTAGTGTTTAGGCCTCCAGCGGCAACCTCTTTTTCAATCAATGGAATGGCGCCTGCAGGTTGATCCTTAGGAAGCTCGTCGTTCCTCTTTGCACGATTGTCTGTCGGCGCGAGATGGCATTGGACGTCGCCACTATCTTTCCTGGCCTTGGTTCGCACGGCGAGTCGGTGCTTCACTCATGTTTGCAACCTTCTTCTCAATGGCCGGATATCCTTTTCGAGAGAGAACTGCCAAGTAAAAAATGAAAAAAGTTCAGTCATATACGACGAGACATATAGGCATGTTATCAAAATAAATAGACGAGTGATGAGAACCCAACCCCCAGACATCTCAAGGTTTTCACACAGCTCTTCTGGATGGTCAAGGCGGGCCCCAGCACAGTTAATACAATTGTCGTCCCACCGTAAGTCGTCGTGAACGACCCAAGGCCAGGTAACGGGGGTCTAAGTCTACCTTTACTAAGGGTTCAGGGCCCTTCGACGGCTTACTCATAATGCCGGCCCGTATATACCTCCAGTGAGAAGCCTCGATGTTCTCAAACGCCACCCATCCATGACTCAACAAATCGTCGATCTTTCCTTTCAGCTCGTCGGCCCACGGAGCTTGAAATACACGGTCGTCGGTAACCGAATCACGATTCTCGAGGCCATGGAAATTGCCATCCTAACCGGCTCTCCACCAAGATCATGTGGCCGTCCCGGCCGTACACTTTATTACAGGTATCTAGAAACAAACCACTGGACATTCCGGATGCACAACACACTTACGACGGACTTCCCATTCTTCATAGATCGTTTGGTCCGATAATACTGACGGAATACCTTGTTACATGGCTCGTAGCCAAGAAATCTATAGACAATGATGAAGCATGATAAAACCCTAACAGTGTTGCCGCTCAACTCCATTGGCACACAACCTGAATCTTCCAGAAATTCATTGATGAAAGGATCTAGGGGCAACCTCAATCCAAGCTCGAACTGCTTGTAGAAGAAAGCAACCTTTTTCTTCTTTGGTGAGAAGAGTTTGTCTACGAGGCTCATAGTCCCTCGGCTAAGATACTCCGGTTGTAATTGTTGGCGTGCACTCTGAACGAGCTTCGAAGGGAATCTATGAACGGCAGCTACGTCTCCCTTTGTCGCGGCCACGATCTTGGTGATTGCCCGATCCCGAGAGCACCACCCCCGAAGTCTCGTTCATTGCTTCTACTACTGTACACCCGTGTGGAAGGCGTCGACAATTCTAGTATTTCCCGCACTCGTGCGGCTTCGTTTACTTCTTGAACCGGTTGATCGGGCGTCCGTCGTGATCCATGTCTACAAAACAAGGAAAGACGAAGGGAATCGGCCCTAACATTTTCGGACGACGACCTATCTCTGGCGGTCTAGATTCCCCTACAAACAAGTTCCTAGATGAATCACGACGGGACAAGGAATAGTTGGTTCGTATATGATTTGGGAGGTCGTTCATCGATCTAAAAGGCGTTACCCTTGGGTCACCTTCCTCAAAATTCCCAAGAGCCTCACCAACTGGAAACCACTAGAGGTTCATTTTCAAAATCAAACTTTGTCAGAATGGATGAACACTCAACCAGTGGGATTTCTCTCCAAACACCCATGGCACACTTGTATACCCGTTGATTCAACCCAAAACCAAATTTGACACCCCTCTCGAAGCTCACCGTTCTGGGTCCCATTGAGCAAAACCCCAAGCAAAAACCCAGGAAATGAAGAATGACGAAGAAAATTACCTGTTTCTGGGTTCGAGGATGGGTTTTCCGATGAATTCGCCGGTGGAAGATCAAAGAAGTTTCTGATCCAAGCTGCAGGATTGTCCAACGGTGGTGAAGCCAGAGCAACCAGTGTTGCCGGAAAAGTTCGCACGATTCTTGGGAGTTCTTCCTTGCCAGTCGCCGGAAATCGCCCTTACTCCTTTGCTCTCAATGCTCGAGTTCGTGAAAAGTTTGAAATGGAGGAGGGAGGAGGTTTTTATATGTAGAGAAGATGAAGGGTTTATGCCTGGGAAACCCAAACGGCGAAATAATGAGCATTAAATACCCCTCACAACTTCCGAGAAGAATGTCCCATCACGGGACGCGTGTCCATTAATGGAGGGATCACGGTCGCCCACGTCATCACCACTGACATCATCATAATTCAAAATTCAAATTGACGGTCGTACGGATATCTTGGAGGGAAAACGACAACTCCTGGCCCGTCGAGACGACCCGTGAGTTGGGGGCGGCTGAACGGAATAATGCAGTGATGGGCCGAGCCCAGCGTGTACTACGAGCACAGGGGCCCGTTAGGCCCGCCTAAGACCCAACTATGAAGTATCAGATCAGAGCCTTGGGTCATGGCCCGTCCGACCCTGGTTGGCAATCGTCGTCATTGAACGACCAAGCCCATCCAAGCGACGAGCCATCATATCAATAAGGAAGGGTTTGACTTATAACTCGTCGACGCTCCAAGAAGAGATCGTCGACTGAGGTAGGCCCATCTAAACGACGAGCCTTCCCTCAGCGCAGACCAGCACTCGCCCAAGAGAGAGAGTCGTCACTGAACGACCAACACTCTCCCGTCGAGTCACCTCTCAAGGAAACGACCCAAGTGGACGTACAGCCCCAGGTCGTCTCCTCTATTAAGCTTCCTTGACAAGCTTGGTTAATTAGCTAATTTGGGATAATGTCAGACCTGCTACAGTGCCTAGTTACACGTGCATTCACACAACCAGTAATAACAACAAAAAGCGTGCAGGTTGACTTTCCTCTATAAGGAGATGGAGCTGATCCCACGGCTGGCATCAATCCAATCCAACGGTCCTGGTGAAAACCCTAATACCACCTTTCCAACTATAAATAAGAGAGTAATATCATGGAAAAAGGTAATGCTTTTCTGCATATTTCTATACTCACACTTTGTAGTATTTTGCACCATATTTCCAGACCATAATCTTACTCTCACGCCGGAGGGGCTTGCCGGAAGACCCCCGGCGCAGTTTCACCCTTTATTTCTCTTTGTGCGAATCCAGCTAGCTCAATCTTTCGCTGGACACAAGAACTGAGCTTGGCACGCTTTCCTGCGCGATCAATACCTAATTTACCTCCTAAGACAGCCCATTTTCTAATTTACATCCTAATCTTACAAAATATTTTCTCCTGCCCATATAATCCCTCGCCTATTTTAAAAATTTGGAAATACCGAATATGCCATCACAACAACTAACAACTGAAGGCGGCGGGGTCCGCACAGGCGGCTCTGTCAATGGCGGGGTGGGATTTGGATTCGGGTTTGTGTCCGCTGGTGGCGGCGGCGATATATCAGTACTCTGATTTGAGTTTGAGTTTGCTGGCGGCGGCGGTTGTGATTGAGTAGGAGTGGAGCTTGGATTCGAATCGAGCGACTGCGGTTGCGGTGGAGGAAATGCCTGGTTAGAATTGGGATAATTAGGAGGATTCAAGTTGGGGAAAGCGACTGGGTTTTGGTGGCAAGAATCATCGGAGCAATTGTGGGATTTGTGATTGGCTCTGTGACGGATGAGCTCGAAAGTCAAGACGAGGCCGAAAACGACAAGAACTATGAGAATGAAGATGAAGATCTTGGTAGCTTTACCCACATAACACATTTCTGATCTCTCTCTATTTCTATGCAATCTAGGGGTTGAGGCTAATGATTGAGTCCATAAATTGTGATTGGGGTTTGTAGGGAGGGATCAGAAAGGGAACGTTGGAATGGGGATGTCACGGTGGTTATGGTGGTGGAAAGAAGGTTGTACTGTTCTTGTTTTTGTTGGTGTTTTTGTTTTTAAGCGGAAGAACAAGTGTGAGGGTGAATGTGGTTTTATTTTATTTTATTTTATCTCTCTAAATTTGTTTAAATTTGTGAGCTTTTTATATTATCAACTAGTTTAACAATCCGTGCGATACACGATTTCTTAATTCCTTTTTTTAATCAATTTATGTTAAATATTAAAAAAGTAATTAGTTTTATTAAATACATTAATTATTATTGAGTACATAATTTTCTTGATCTATGATGAAATAATTACATAATTAAACTATGAAAAAGTAAATTTGATATACTAATACCATGCATTTGCATTGGATTGAAGTGTAAGTACATAAACTAAATTATTTTGTTTCTGTATCATTAAAATAAATGTCACATATAACTTGTTAATTTCTCTAAGAAATGTACTCTACTTTATTTTTCTTTTATTTATATATTATTTTAGACATAATAAAACTGTATTAACAATATTTTCTTATTTAGAAATATAATGGTAAATTAAAAATGAAAGTGAGATATATTAAAAAAACGGAGGGATTATCACTATGATACATAAGTAAAAGCATAAACACCATTTCCATAAATATATATTATCTTTGTCTCAAAATGAATAATATTTTTTTAAAATTTGATCTATCCCAAAATGAATTACCATGAATGACTAATATGTTTCAGCTTAAACTTTCTCTCTCACATAGGGAAATCTTTTTCGAAATTATTATTAAAAGTTGGTGTATTCTTGTTGTAGCAAAATGTCGTGTATTTTTCAAGGTTAGCTATGGGTGAAGTGTTCAAGTACTGATATTGTTAGGTATTAATAGGTTTTCAGCTTAAACTTTGTATTCCTATGATTATATTTAAGTCTTGACATAAATGATTTAGCACTAAAACTAAGAAAAATGTAGCCTTATAGAATAAAGTAGTTGGATGAATAAAATGTTACAATATTAGCAAATAGCTAATAGTGTGAAAATGTATTAGCATTTTGATAGTGAAAAATTTATGAAGAAACTGAATGATATACTCTCTCCGTCCCACGTGAATAGACACCAAAAATCTTGGCACAATAACTAAGGAAAATGAATATAATAATGAAAATGTGTGGTAGGAAATGAAGAGAGAGAATGAGTGGAGTTGGTTGAATAAATTGTGTGGTAGGAAATGAAGAGAGAGAATGAGTGGGTGGGGTAGGATGAATAAAAAATAATAAATTCTTTTCCATTTTGGGCAGTGTCTATTAACGTGGGACGTCCCAAAAAGAAAATAAGTGTCTATTCACGTGGGACGGAGGGAGTATTGTTTAACAAAATCATATGTCTAACCATGCATGCCAGTTACAAATTTTGAAACACTTCTTTGTAAACTACATTGGTCGTCGAATTGCTTATTCGACCATCATTGTCAGCAATAAGAGCTTTCAGTCCTTTTTTGCTTTTAACCCTAGAGAGTGCCACATAGAGTTGGCCATGGCTAAAGACTGGGCGAGGCAAATACAATTCAACTTGCGAAAGAGACTGTCCCTGGCTTTTGTTTATCGTCATAGCAAAACAAACAACCAAGGAAAAATGTCTTCTTTGAAACAAACTTTGAGGCCTTTGATCTTCCTTGCAGTCTTGGTAAATGTTGTAACAATCAATTAAACTAATTAAATATTTATAAATTGAATTAATTGAATTAATTAATTAATTAATTAATTAAATATTTATAAATTGAATTAATTAATTAATTAATTAATTAATTAATTATAAATTGATGATGTAAGCATATCATTTTGTTTAAATTTGTGAGCTTTTTATATTATCAATAAGATTTCAGAACATATACTCCCTCCGCTTCGAAATGATTTTTTTTGGTTAACGCAAATGTAATTTGAGCAATAATTCAAGATTTATTTAATTATCCGAATGAACATTTAAAAAATGTCATTGATAGTATTTATAATGGTATGTTAATAACAAGTTTTAACTTTTCATTAGAATAATTATATAAAACTAAAATTATTGATCAAATTATCTTTATGTTAATGATAAAAAAGTGAGAAAAGAGACAAAGAAAGTAATTACATTAAGAAAAACAAAGAGGTCACATTAAATGCATGAGGAAGATATGGTTGTTACTTATGCTCGTTAAATAGATGCAATTAACGAGAATAGTAATTGGCCATTTTCAAGAAAAGGGCAATGAGCCTTTTTGTGTTGAACATGTACCACTTCTCTTTTTCTCTTTTTGTGTTTAATATTTATGAATCTTTGAGGATTATGATAAGGTGGGTAGAGTGAATCTTTGATAAACTATTAAAGCAAAGTTAAAATTGTCGAAAAATAAGACAGGCGACATACAAAAGATAGAAGTCAAAACACGTTACAGAAAGCAAAGCAATGTAATATAAATCGAAGTAGTCAAAAGTTGCAAACAGCGACAACCAAAGTACAAAAAGCAAAATTAGAAGGTAAAAAGTAAATTGTTTTAGTACAGACCCAAGTTAAAAGTAAAATTGTTTGCATCAATTACAAGCATAAGATAAAAAGATTAATGGCCATCGTAGGCAGCATTAAGAGCATCCTTGTTCTTTTGGGAGAGATCGGCCCAGGCGGGAATGATATTGTTGGTACTGATGCCGAGAACAGTCCATGCGGCTTTGCCTAAGACCGCATCCTCCTCCGTCAGCTGAGTACGTTCTTCATCACTGTAAGGAACAAGGTTATGTCCCTTACGGCAATGATCGCTAAAAATTGTTTCAGAGCCCTATTTGGCTAGCTTGGCGGGAGTGATAGCGGAAATTTGAGAGGCATCGGCAGCAATAGATCTCAGTGTATGTGGGATCGCATTATCGTATGCGTCCATTATTTCAGTCTCAGTTTTTGTTTTGGCATCTGCGAGATCATTCTTAAGTTTGGTAACTTGGTTAGCCTTGACAAAATTGTCATTCCTAAGTCGCTCATTTTCCGCGGCAAGGCTTACCAACTTGTCTTCAGCATCCTTTTGTTTCTTATCCATCTCTTTCCGATAGCATTTCTCGCCTTGATCTCCGCCTCAGCATCCGCTTTCGTTTTCTGAGTTTTTAAATCTTTGATTGTGCCATCCCGCCTGAACACTCGTTTATTTAAGCATTCTTTTTCTTTTTCAGCCTGATCAAGGTTTTCCTCTATGGCCACGTACTTCTTGCTTAGGCCCAAGGCGGTGCTACTGACCTGCAAGATAAAAAGCGACAAAAAATTGTTAAGTAAAAATTAAAGGAAAGAAATGAAATTGAAAAGAGGGTAGAAGTTTCTTACCAAAGAAAGCTGGATTCCCGCGTGATAAGCGAAGTGTGCGGGATCCTCCCCTTGGACATATGCTACTTGTTCAGCATCACTAGCTCATTTTAGGGTTGAGGAGCCTAGCAGGCAAGCCACAAGTTCCCTCTTCTCAATGATTAGTCCCTTCAGAACGGGAACATTGCTGGCTTCCTGACACAAGATCTCCATACCTTCTTCATCCGCGGGAACTTCAAAACCTTCCTCCAGCCAGCTGGCTCTGTGCAGGGGAGTGGTGCGAGAAGTAGGTTGATGAGCAGGAGAAGCATTGTGAACTGGTTCGTCCGTTTGTGGAAGAGGTAGCGAGATGTCAGTTTTCGCAGGATATTCTGTTTGAACTCCCTCGATTTACATCTCTTGATCATCAAGATGATCATCAGCATCAACATCATCATTGTGATCGTCCTCATTTTCTTCTTCATCCAGCAAGTTAAGGGTCTCAGGCTGGTCCCCTTGAGATTGGGCAGAAGACGTTAGGCGTTGTCATTTAGTTTGGCGGGAAGAGGTTGAGGAAGTTCTCTTGCGAGAACTTTCACTTACGATCTTGTCATCAACACCACTTGGTGCGATGGGGATAGCTAGATCATCCTTCTGGGCCATCAGGCTGGCTTTCCTAGTCATGGCCACCCTTTTTGCCTGTGCCTCAGAATTGCCCTGGGCCAGCCTCCGCTGGTTCATGTTCATTGTGCGGTGTACTACAGGAAGAAAGGAATGTGTTAGCGACAAAAGAAAGTTAGCTTGAAAGTAAAGGAAAGAGAGAAACTGCGAGAACCGTACGTTTCACTCTTTTCGTGGTGGGACACATGTTCTGGCCATTCCCACAAATTGTGCATTCGGAGCTGAACTTGTCGTCCATATGAATCGCCCATCCAGGCCAAGAAACGGTGTGCACAACCCGACGAAGGAGCAGGCGGGAAAGTATACGAAAGCCCTACTTGGCTGAGTAAGGAGTGATCTAAAACAATCTTTTGGCAAGAAAATAAGGCGGGGGGAGGAGTAGTCGTGCCAGAGGCATCAACTAGGAATTTAAGGATTTTGTTTTTAAGACGTTTCTCGTCTTCATCCAAAGCTCACTTCCTGTCAATCTTGGGGTGGATTCTTATCAAGTCTGAGGGGAGAGCCCAGCCTATGAGGGAAATGATGAAGAGAGGATAATCTGCCAGTTATGAATTTTGGAGGGAAGTGGAGTTAGGATTTTTGGCCTTTTGTATTGGAGCGACATTCTGATTTCATTGTTTTTCTTATCTTGTTGTTGGTAGCCAGTAAACAGATCGAGAAGAAGGTGAGTAGTTGGTTCTCGCTTAAGGGCGCGGCAAGTCACTATAAAACAAGTAAGAACCCTGATGGCATTAGGGTGAAGCTCAGCTATAGCTGCTTGGGCTTTATAAAGAACAAGGGAGATGAAAGGATCTACGGGAATCCTATGTCCGGCTTCAAGTTGGGAGGGGAATACGACAATCTCATCCTGTCTATGTCTGATGGCGGAAAGAGACATCTCGCCATCGTAATCAGCTATGTGGTAATCTAGATGATCTATGTTGTATTTTGTATGGTAAGGGGTTATGCGAGAATTTTGTGAGGAGTTAGTTCCCACAGCGTCAGAAGTGGGATTATTGTTCAAGGTTGAATTCCCGCCAGTTTGAGTTGAAGTGCTGGGGGCTCCTGAGTTTGACATATCGCCTGAATCAGAAGAAGAAGAAATTTGTTTATAATTTGCCCTATTCGCTAGAGATCTCGCAGCGGGAAAATCAGTGTCAGAGTTGTCAAAATCTCTTGGGGGGCCATAAAAGCGGCAAAGGTGGTCACAAAGTTCTTGAGAGTTGAAAAACTTTTTGGACATGGGGGCTGAAGCATGAAGAAAGCATCTACCCCTAACTTCAACAGCGGCAATAATGGCGGGATCTACTCTATGGACACTTAAACAGTTAACTAAGTCAGTTAGGGGGATTCTCGCCCAAATGCCCCTAGTCAAGTAATAAATACCCCCAGATCTCTTGCATTGGACATATCTAATTTGCCTAACACAAGACTTAGATCTAGCCATGAGCGACAAACAGGAATTTGAAGAAAGTAAAGAAAACCAAAGATCAAACTGTTACCTGGAAAATACGAAGGATCGCTGAGAAAGTTGAGTAGAAGTTGAAGGCTCGCCGAAAGTTTCAACGAACGTGAAAAGGGGTTTGTTTCCAGGATGAAGAAACAGTTGAAAACTGAAGAATTATGATCGGAATACAAAAAAGATCAAAGATAGTGAGGAGATGCAAACGGAAAGGGACTGGAAAGGTAGGAAACGAGTTCGCCGAAAAATTTGCAGGTCGCCGGAAAGCTCGCTGAGGGTTCAGAAAGCTAAATAGAGTAAAAAAGTGAGAAGAGAGGAGGGGGAAAGTATTTATAAGTAAGGAATTTCAAGGGGTTTTTTGAGAACCCCCAAAAAAATAAATTTCCCCCCATTTAATAATTTAAAATTTCAAAGTGTCTCTTCAGATGTCTTGTCACAGCCATCAGAACCGTCCAAGGAACCCTTCTGGGCGTGACACGTGTCCACTAGGTGTCAATTGTAGCATGTATCTCGCCTGATTGATGGAAGAGGGCGGGAATCAAGTGCAGTAACTTGAATTTCTCGCCTGGACCATGAATGATCCAGGTCTCAAAATTGGGGGCTACTGATGTAATTGTGAAATATGGATTTGGGTCTGAACAGTAAGTTAGGCCCAACGTGGTGAAATGGGCCAAGTGGGCCAAATACGTATAAAATGAGTATTATATGTAAGCTCATGATGATAAGGCGACATCCAGAGTGAGGCGACAAGTATAGTGGTGACATGAGTAGGTCGTAGCGTGAGAATAAGCAGTAAGCGAGAAGTACCCTTTGGTAGTTAGCGACATGCCTTGGTTGGATTAATAGGCGACAAATATAGTGCGAGTAGAGGAGGGGATTGACGACAAATATGAGTTTTGTCCCTTTCCTGGGGTTGTCACTTGGACGACAAGCGTGACTAGTGACGTGAAGTGATTAATGGACTGCCACGTGTATGTCCCAATGTAACCGTCAAAATGGCATGATGTGACAAGGTGAATAGTGAATTTTCACTAAGTTTGGGATGGTTAGCACCTTGCTTGGATGACTGACAAGTGTCCCACCATGTGCAAGGCACATGGTGCATGGGAGTATATAAACCTTGGAAAAAAATCATTTGTAAGTCACTACTACTCTCTCTAAGCTCTTTTTCTCTCTCTAAGTTTCCATTGTTACCAAGTTTGTTACCAGTCACTTATTCTCACGCCGGAGGGGTTTTGCCGGAGCCACCCCCGGCTTAGTTCACGTTTTTGTTTGTGTGTAGGCGTTCGTTAGACCATTCAAAGAGATCGAGCCGGAGTATCCTTTAAACCTGTTCGAAGCTCAGATCCTGTGCAACCCGTTTGGAGGTGGAGCATCAGTAGTTCACAATCAGAAAAACCTCTAACATGAAATAGAAATTCGTCAACTAATCTTGCATTAAAAGTTTCAAATCAAACTAAAACTACAATTCACTACTAGAAACAGTGTATTTATCGACGGACATTTACCGACGGACCCAGTCCGTCGGTAATACCGACGGAAAACAAACGGATACCGACGGAAATTAATTTCATTTTACCGGGATTTTTTTTTTTAAATTTCGTGTAGTCCGTCGGTAATTTAAAAATGTCCGTCGGTAATTCCTTGGTATTACCGACGGACAGTGTCCGTCGGTATTACCGACGGACAGTGTCCGTCGGTATTACCGACGGCCAAGTCCGTCGGTAAATACGCCCTATATATAATGAAAAAATCCCATTTCTTAATTACGCCTTCATTTTACGTACGCCCTCTCCTCTCTCTCTCAGTTCGCGAACGGAACCCTAGCGCCTCGCCGTTGCCGTCGCCGTCTTCGGTAAGTTTCTTCTCAATCGCTTAATTCCTCTCTCACTTGATTTCTCCCTCTCACTCTCTCTCTCATTAGTAATTCGCGAACAAACACCGTCTCCGCCGTGGAAGCCGTTCGCCGTTGCCGTTGCCGTCTCCGTCGCCGGCCGGTAAGCTCTCTTTCTCTCTCTCAATCCCTTTCTCTCTCTCACTCGATTTCTCTCTCTCACTCGCTTTCTCTCTCTCTCTCTCTCTCTCTCACAGTCGCCCTAGTCTTGCCGTTGCCGCCGAGCCCGCCGTTCGCCATCGTTGTCTCCGTCGCCGATAAGCTCTCTTTCTCTCTCTCTCACACTGGATTTCTCTCTCTCAAGTATTGATTACAAATCTTTGCCTAATTTTGAAAAAAATTACTTAACTGTGTATAATAATTGTTGAACAAAATTAAGAAAGTATATTTGGTAGCGTATGTATAATTGTTGAAAAAATTAAGAGGATGGAAAAATGAGGTTGAAGCTAATTAGGGTTCAGATTTGTGTGCTTTTCAAATCTCCCATTGTTGGGTACATTTACATTGCTAGTAGGGTTATGTTGTTGATGTAATTTGTAGGTCTTTTATGTAAATTGTTTGAAGATGATGGTTCGAATTTTAACTGTAGTGAGATTAGGGTTTATGCTTGTTGGTTATAGTACCTTTGTTATAATAGAGAAGATTAATGGTTAAATGTTGGAATTTTGGTTTTAATTTGTCCTTTAGAGCAAATTTGAGAAAAATAAGCGATTATTCATTTTAGGATGAATGTAGTAAAATATTCCAAACAACACATATGCACGCAAATGGGTTACGCTCATAGCACATGGCACATTTTGATCGTTATGCGTGGATAGGATGGTCGCATAGCGCCTTCCATAGTCTATGCGCTCGCATGGCTTCCAAAATGCTCCTCCATATATTCTACTTCCTTTTCCTTTACCTCGAGTATTTTGGCTCCAGACTCAAACTTTCACCGCTTAATCTTTCGTACCAACAATACTCCTCGTCGTTAGTTTAGACTCTATATCCCAACATAAATTACAGTTAATTTAAAAAATAAAAGTCATGTTTGAATTAACAAATTTTAAATGATGATTATATAAAAAGAAAAATATTAACGATAAATATTGCCCTGTTACAAAACAAATGTCGCATTTAAATAGTTAACGTTTTTATAAAAAAATGTTTTATAATTTGTACATTGCTTTGCTTGTACAGGAAAAATTGCACTAAATCATTTAATTTTTCTAAAATAAAATATTTATTTTGAAAAGAATTAAAATGAAAGTAACAATGTTTATTTTGGTACAAAGTGACTAAAAGAAAAAATAGAAAAAAATTGGTACAAAGGGACTGAACAGTATAAAAAAAACAAAATAAATAAAAAATAAAATAAATAATAATAAAATAATAATAATAATAATAAATAATAATAATAATAATAAATAATATAATAATAAAAAATAAAAAATAAAATAATAAATAAAAATAAAAAAAACAAAATAAATAAATAAATAAAATAAATAATAATAAAATAATAATAATAATAATAAATAATAATAATAATAATAATAATAATAATAATAATAATAATAATAATAATAATAATAAATATAATAATAAAAAAAAAAAATTAAAATTAAAATTAAAATATACATATATGTATATATATAAATAAGATGAGAGCCTTTCTCACACACAGCTATCAAAATCCGTCCATCTTTGATAAAAAAGATAGAGCAAATAAGTTCTCCACTGTTTGAGCAAATGATTTTCTGTTTAATAAGAGTTTTTCTAGTTTCACTGTCCTCTTCTCTCTAAGGATCTGAAACATCACAGCCATGTTCTTGTCAGTGTCTGTTTTCTCTTATTGGTGGTATACGGTCACAAGTAAAAACAAGGTAACAGTATAACACCGGTGAAGAGAAAACGAACTTTCCTCCAATTTTTTTAATCTCCACCTTCCATTTACCCAAGATCCTGATTGCAGAATCTTCCTCATGAGCATGAAAGCTGGCGGTGTTGCTCTCAATCTCATGGTTGCTTCGCAAAACATGCAAAGCAACCGTGAGATTGAGGGCAACACCACCAGCTTCCAAGCTCATGAGGAAGATTCCGCAATCAGGATCTTGGGTAAATGGAAGATGGAGATTGAAAAAATTGGAGTGAAGCTCTGTTTTCTCTTCACTGGTGTTATACTGTTACCTTGTTTTTACTTGTGACCGTATACCACCAAAGGAAGAGTAAAACAGCACTCACAAGAACATGGCCGCGATGTTTGAGATCCTTAGAGAGGAGGACAAATGAAACCGAAAAACCTATATTAAACAGAAATCCTTTTGCTCAAACAAATGAGAACTTGTTTGCTCTGTCTTTCTTGGTCTAAGCTGAGATAGGGTTTTGATTGTTGTGGATGATAACGACTCTCATCTTGTTTATTGATCAAAATTATGCATGTTATGGTAATGAATAAAAATTATGCACGATTATATGATTTGTAAATATCATTATTGTCTATTAAAATTGCTTGATTTTCGATTATAAAGCAAGTAGACAGAGTGATATTTGCAATTCATACGTGTATTTCGGGATGGGATAGAAGCCGACCCCAATTCTAAACCTAACGGACATGAATTGTCCTTTCACCCTAGAGAATGATATACTTAACAACAAAGAATTAAATATTAATATTTAAAATTATTCACATCCACCTAAACCGACTACCGAGACCAATTTGTGTTGAAAATTCTGATGTTCCAGAAGCCGGTGTGAATTAGGGTTCGTCTTTTATATCAATAAACCTAAATGAAGTGTCTTTTTATTTATATATATATTGAGATATTGTTTTTATTTGTATATATAATATACTAGTTTAGATATGTCGGGTCGAGGTGGCAATCGTTCAAAGAGAGGCAAGGTTGCGGGTTTTGTCCATCGTCTTGTTTCTCCAAGGACTCGGAGGGAGGGGCTCTACGTCCGGTTCGGGACGTAGTGATGATGATTTGAGCGATCAAGGTAATGTAAGCTCTAGTGTTCCGAGTTAGTGAACCATCCGGACGGGTTCACTTGGACGCAATTATTAATGAGGATGGAAAAATGGAAATATCTATCTCTCCCGAGTGGCCGATAAGTATTATTTAATTGTAAATGTCATATATATAATGTTTACATTTTATTATTGTCTTTTTATTTGTATATATATTGATATATTGTTTTTCAATTAATATCTTATAGGTTTATACATGGTGGTTGTCAAGATCCCGCTAGATGGTTTGGGGATTTATTCGGCGGGTATAATTTTGAGGAATTTTATCCCACCCGAAGTCAATATCAAAAGAGGTGTATGCTATCCCTGGTATAGCCGGTTTCGGGTAAAATTACTTAATTCTCTTTCCTTTGTAAAGTTTGTAGACTATTCCCTTGTGTATTTAACTACTTTTACTATTTTTGTAGCACATATATTCATGCCCCAGGTGTACCGACGTTCAAATCGAGGCGGCTTTCAAGAAATTGGTTGCTAAGCGGTACGGGGAAAGTGTACGACATGAAAAGAAAGTGGCCGAATGATGGTTTGCCTCCGGCTAATTTCTCCGCTAGTGCGTGGGAGCAGTGGGAAGCCTATTGGAACAGTGAGAAATTTCAAAAAGTTCGAAATTGCAAAGAAGAATAGGAACTCACAAGAGGGGCGGGAGTGTGCACCTTTGGAGGATCAATTAACTTCGGCGAGAGTTGGTCCGTAATGGTAAACTTCATTTATTATCCGTTTGTAAATTAAGCAATACTCTATTTGATTCATATATTGTTATTATTTGATAGGCTTTTTAAAGTTTTAATTTTTATATGTTAAGCGTTTGAAACACGGAGATGATGAGGGCGATGGTGCTTCTTTGTGTTTACGGCTACACATACTACGGAGGCTGGCGATGGCTCGGGGCCACAATGGGTCAACCCTTATTACTGCACCCTTTATGTAAGTGTTAATAGTATTTTCTATTAGTAAATTATATATTATCTATTAGTAAATTATAAATTATTTAGTTAAATAAATATTATTTTCTACCATAGTGTATAATGTATTTTTTTTAGGAAGAGTATGATAGGCGGGCTCGTGAGGAGGCTATTGAAGAAGGAAGTTTGGCTCCCGAGAGCACCGAGCGGCCCGCCTTTCGTGAAAAGCTTTGGGCGGCCATTATCCTCCGAGACAAGCAACCAAAGGGAGACCGCTTGCCACGGGATTCGGAGGACATGGTGCGGGGTATTTTAACATGCCATTCCGCAGCCCTACTACGCAATACTTTTCATCTTCTTCCTCGGCGGCGGTCATCATGTGGATCAAGAAGCGTTTGATGATCGGGTCAACAGAGAGGTTGAGAGGCGAGTGGAGGCGATCCGCAGCCGGGTGCGAGGCCCGTGTGGATGCGCGGGTGGAGGCGCAGTGGAGGCCCATGTGCGTGAACCCGGAATGCGGACCCGTGTTTCGGCCAGGTGTAGAGGCTAGTGGAGCAACGGCTTGAGCGGCGCATGCAACAATACTTGGCTACCATGAATTTGCAATCACGGCCACGTACCCACGGCCCACGTAATAGCGGTAACGCTTCGATGAATCGGTTGGTCAATACCTTAGGCGAAGTGGCGGTGGTAGTGGCGGTGGTAGCGGTAGCGGTAGCGACGGCGCTCGTGGTCGGGTCGTGGTTGATTGACATTCATTTTATTTGGCTGGCATGTAATGTAAACAAATATATTTTGTTTCCCTTTCCCTTTCCCTTCCCTTTTCCCCAAGCGAAACAATTTCCTTTTCCCCTTTTCCCCTTTCCCCTTCCCCTTTTCCCTTTCCCATTACCCCTTATCCCTTTCCCATTACCCCTTTTCCCCTTTGTTTGTAGTTTGTTTGTGTTTCTTTTATAATGAGATTTGTTTAAAACAGGTTTGACAGGTTTATCCCTTTCCCATTACCCTTTTTCCCTTTGTTTGTAGTTTGTTTGTAGTTTGTTTGTTGTTGGGATTTGTTTAAAACAGGTTTGACAGGTTTACAGGTGGTTTAATAATAAACAGAATTTTTTTTTTTAAAATCTGGCCAGATTACCGACGGAAATTTCCGTCGGTAAATTAATAAAAACAAATAAATAATACTAATTTCCGGCGGAAATATCCGTCGGAAAATAATTAAAATTAAAAAAATAAAACTCATTACCGACGGATATATCCGTCGGTTTACGGTTTAGATTTCCGACGGACATATCCGACGGTAAATTTTATGGATTCCGACGGTTATAACCGTCGGTAATGGTTTTATTTACCGACGGATAATTCCATCGGTAACCTCCGGCTATTGCTCCGGTTAACCGGCCGGCATTACTCATTTTCGACGGACGGTTCCCGGTGGAATTTCAGATTTTCCGGCGGACAATCCGCCGGTATTTCTGGCGGAATTTGTCCGTCGGTATTACCAACCAATTATTTCCGACGGAACCCAACGGACGAATTCTGTCGGTAATATCCATTTACCGTCGGAAATGTGGAATTACCGACAGAAATTTCCGTCGATAAAAGGCCTGTTTCTAGTAGTGATTATAATCAAACAATAAATCTATATTGATGTTCATAACATTGAAGTCGATGAGGTGAATTCAGTACAGATATCAGAAATATTAATGTTAGCATAGTTGAACAAAATTGAATGAAAAATTACTAAATTACTCTATAGAGGGAAGAACATACAGTTAATTCGCCGAAAAAGATGGAGGATAACAGATCGAAAAAATGGTTTAGGGTTTAACTATAAGTCGTTGTATGTCGAAGGGTGAGAGGCTAAGAAGAGAGAAGAGAGAAAGTCGCCGGAAAATATGGAGGATAACAGTTATTTCGTCGAAGGTGAGAGCATCGCTCGTCGTCGAGAAGAGAGAAAGTCGTCGTTCTTTGTTGATGAGAGAACCAGAGAGAAAACGGGAAGTGGGATTTGGGAATATTGAAAGAGAGGCGCCGAGTTGGGTGTATGTTTTGTTAATTTATTATTTAGGGTTTTTAAATATTAAAGGCTGAGATTAACTAAAATTTTGAAGGGACGGTCAGGATTGCGGTTACATGGTTCGGTTTATGACTCGGTTTCACGATTTCGAACTGCGGTTCGGTCTTAAACGGTTCGGTTCGATTTAGGAGTGCCAAATCCCAAGCTGAGTTGAACCACATGATTTGTTAATTTCTCAAATCGAGCTAAACCACTTATATCTAAAATCGAACAAAACCACACGATTTGACTCGATTCGACTTCAAACCGCGATTTAAGCCAAACCGCTGACACCCCTAATATACCCCCCATATTTTAGTTTGCGACGGAACAAGATAAACCCAAAGTAAATGCTTCCAAGAATTAAACATCTACCAATTAATTGTCTACCAACGAATAAAATGCATAAAAAATATTACGTATAGTTCCTTTATATTTCATCAATCCTTAAATAAGTCTTTTAGTGATTGGTTTACAGTTTTAGATACTCCATCTGCCCTACTTCAATTGAGTCACTTTTTTTTGGGATATTTCACTTTAAATGAGCCATTCCATAAATGGAAAGAAGTAAACAGTGTTTCGGACATTTATACCCTCATAATATTTATATATTTACAAAAAAACCATTCATTATACCGTTATAATTTTAATATATTTATAAAAAAATCAATTATTAACTTACTATTCATCCCACTCATTCTCTCTCCTATTAAATATTTTTAACTTTTACATTCTCTCTCCTCTAATCTTCTACCCACTTTCAATTCTTTACTCTTTTTTTTAAAAAAAATCTTAAAAAGCGTGCAAAAATGCCATGGCTAAATTGAAGTGGGACGGGGGGAGTAAATTATGTTGGAAAAATGTTATTGTGTGAAGGAATTGTGTACATTTCCTTTATATTATTAACGTATAGAAATTGTGATTTATGTTTGTCCAAATTGATATTTGAAAAATAAAAATATTAAGGCTTAATTAAGTGAGTAAAGTTGGAAAATTAAGCAAAAATGATTTTTATAAAAGTCATTTCTATAGGTAGACTTCCCGTTAAACTTACCGCTCGAGACATAGACTAATTGAGAGAGGCGGGTTTCATAGAAGGAGGTTGACCTATCGGGGGATAGACTTTGTGAAAGTTGATTTTGTTGTAGACAATTTGCTAAAGACAAAGTTGGTGTCTAGTAAATGTTCAACTAATGAGTATGGATTTGTAAGTACCCAAATCCGGATCGTCAAAATCCGTTAAAAGTTAACCGGAATCCGTTAACTGGCCCGCTCCAGGTTAATCGAAACCCGTTAAACTCCCCATTCTCAAGTCAACAAGACGTTCCAGGATTGCCCCGTGCCTCCCAACGTCAAAGCGTACTCAACACACGTTATCACACGTAAAAGTACAGTTTTTTCTGAAAAATGCACTTTTCGGCACTTTCCAGGGGCATTTCAGACATTTTCCCCACAGTTATTTTAAAAAAGGACAAAATCGAGAATAACGGGACGAAAACCCTAACCCTGGTGAGTTACAGGGGCACATGGCACACATGCCACAGCCCTCCAATCAACATCAATCAGATTTCAGAGTGAAAAGACCAAAATACCCCTGAGATGTTGTCACAGTCCGTCCGGACTGTTTTGCAGGCAAAACAGAATTGCCAGTAAGTCCTCTCATTTTCCAAAATACAACAAAACCCCCTGAAATTCAGTATAAGTCCGTCCGGACTCTTCTGCAAATTTACCCTATAAATACAGAAGGCTGTCAAAACATTTAAAAGAGGAAAAATTTAATTCATTTTCACCATTAGCCATGGCATAACACCATTCCACCCTCTCCCGAGCCCCATTTTGTCTCGTATTTCAGCCAAACACGAACCAAACAACCTCGAAACACCTTTCCAAACACTAAATCGTATCCCGTATACGTCAATCGAGCCAAAAGAGTCAACCCCTAGCCATAGGTAACACTCTCTCTCCCTAAACACTCGTTCCATCTCGGTTTACGCGCCAGTCGCTACAACCGTTTCGGTCAAAAGTTATTGAAATGTAGACGTCACCGTCTATGGGGACCGATACGTTTTAGTCCCAGATCCTCTTCTCTTCCGTAAGAGAAGTAATCTCAGGTTAAAACGGCGTTCTGACCCCGTTTCTTTACTTTTATGTCATTTAACGGTCCGGATCGTTTGATCCGTTGAATGTCATTTACTTTACGCAATTTCATAGTCCGAACCGTTTGGTTCGTGATAGTCATTTACAAGTCCGGATCGTTCGATCCGTTGATTGTCATTTAAATAACGCAACTTTACAAGTCTGAGCCGTTTGGTTCGTTGATCGCACCTTTAAAATCCGGATCGTTTGATTCCGTTGATACCGCATTTTAAATACTGTCATTTACAAGTCCGAGCCATTTGGCTCATGATAGTATTTACATATCAAAAGTCCGAGTCGCAAAACAATTCGTTGATCGCATATCATTTAATGCTTTTTTCCTGTAAAATCGCTAACAATGTAATGCCCGATTCAAAACTGGAGTTCGTCATTCGAACTCTCTTTCAAAACGCACAAAGTGACATTTGGCATCCAAACGATCATCTTTAAAACTCAAAACCCGACGTTTGACATTCAAACGCTCTTTTCTTAAAAGTCAACATTTGACACTTAAAGATTCAAAACGCGTCATTCGCGCTTCTTTTTCTAAAAAGCTCCAAAACCGACGTTTGTCATTCAAACGCTACCCTTTTCCAAAGGAATCATAAAATCAATGTTTGACATTCAAACCAAGATTAAGCTTTTCATTCAAGCCCCATTTTCAAAATGCAAACACACACACACACACAAAATTTCGAGAAAGGTAGAAAGACTCGTCATACGAGGCGTTTCGGGTGATCTCAAAATACTCTTCCCGAAACGTAACGTGACCTCCGAACCTAACAATCTCTGGTACTAAAAAGCCTTTTTGTAATGTTTTTGCTACCAATAAAAATGACATCCCTTTTCAAAGTCTTTTTCAAGTTTTTGCTACCAATAAAAACGACACCCTTTTTTTACTAAGCCGTTTTTCAACGTTTGGGCTCAAAATACAAAACCGCGTGGCGACTCCTCTCCTTCCCGAAAGCGAGGTCCCAAACATCCGCAAAAGACAACCGCCTCGCCGCGCTGCCGCGCGCGCGATCCGGGTAATTTCAGGATTGTAACATCCATTAGCCTTAATAAAACACATAATGGATGACATTATGATGGTTAAAATTGTAACTACCTAATATTTACTACCAAGGTTAATAGCCTTATTGAATTGGTGAGTAATGGGATATAAGTTACAATTGTGAGAATATAAACAATCATCCACAATTTACTAAAGAGAAGAGAAGAGAGAAAAGGAGAGACAAGAGAAATGAGAATAAGAAAAATGCACGTTTTCTTCTTCGTCATTTTGATGTCTTTCTTCCATGAAAATGATGGTGTTTTTGTCAAAGCATAGTGAGATTCGCCGGAGATTCTAGTGTGCAAGAAGAGAGAAAAGGAGAGACAAGTGAAATGAGAATAAGAAAAATGCACGTTTTCTTCTTCGTCATTTGATATTTGATGTCTTTCTTCCATGGAAATGATGGTGATTTTGTCCAAGCATAGTGAGATTCGCCAGAGATTCTAGTGTGCAAGAATAGTCCGGTCCGTCCGTTTTATCCTGGGAGGCGAACGTCCAAAACAACCTCAAACACAACTCGGTGAGGGGGCGAATTTGTCTTAAGGAGAGTGTGTCACACACGATTCGGACAACATCAAGAAGATCAACATACAAATGTTCTCCTACGGTTTTTCTCTTTGTTTATGTTTATTGTAATTTGTATCATTTAATATATTGTAATTTTTTTTCTCTTTTTGTGCTGTTATAAGATTTTTTTTAACAATCTTATGACAAATTCCCTATTTGAGAAAGAATTACAGATTTGAGAACCCGGTGGAGCGGCAGCCATGGGAGAAAAGATAGAAAACGATGGAAGAGATGGATGGAAGAAAATTCTAGCAAGTTTTTGCAATGACCAGTTGTGGTAAAATTGCAATACCAGATTCGTTAACTGTTGGATCAAGCTCAAATTTGGTGTGAAAGTTCTAATCTCATAGAAGAACATTCTGAACTGTGGAGATCAAAATATTTTATGTGGAGATGCAGATAAAATTTTCGGATCATAACAGTTTATGAAAGAAAAAAAATATTATTTTTTGAACATATAATGAACTAATGGATGAACATCAAGAATGCTGCGACGATTGTGTAAAATAGTTGTGGCGACGCTACTTCTAGTGTTTATACGATGAGTGATTTATCTCATATGGTTCATAAGAATCATATTGAGAAAAATTGAATAGTTCGTTGGAACTATATTGAGAAGATGAACGTTAAAAGATATAGTCTTTAACGTTGCATTTTATCAATGATGTATTGACAAAGATGATAGGGCTTCTTGAATGGAGTTGTTAAATCATATTATTGTCACTAGTAACAAAGTCACAAAGATAAAACTAATAGAGCTTCTTGAAAGAAGTTGTTGCTATTGTTGTGAACATTGACAAATGTTATAAGAACTAAACTCATAGGTCTTCTCAGAAGAAGTTGTTAAAACCTATTGGAGAAATATGTGACTAATGTCATAAAGATAAAAACAATAGGACTTCTTGAAAGAAGTTATTAAACTTATTGTTGTTGATGATGACAAATGACACAAATATTTAGAAGGAGGACTTCTAAAAGAAATTGTGTATTATGTAAATGAGAATGTGACTTTCTCTAATTTAGAGGTACTTCAAGATGAGCCTTTAAAGTTTTGGAATAATTAACCTTCAATTATAATTGGGCAAATGACAATTTAGGGCCTGAAGTATAGGGGGTAGTGTCGGTTAGAGGCCCCATATCTAATTTTCGTCAAATCAGGGCTCAATATCTAAACTTTTCGTCAATTAAGGGCTTTTTGACGGATTTTGTTAGAAAAGTCAGTTAAGTGACGAATTTTGGACTAAATTGAAAAACAAATTAGTTATTAAGGAATGAAATGTAAATTTTTAAAAATTGATGACAAAATATTTTTTTAAAAATAATATTTTTTAAAAATATAATATATTTTGAAAAGCTGTAATTTTTTTATAATTTTTAAAATATGTTAAAATAAATGTTATAAATATAAAAAAATTGTATTTTTAAAGAAAATAGTATTTTATTTTAAAAAAATTAATTATTTTTTAACGTAAATCTTGTAACATAAATATAAATATAAAAAAAATATATTTTTAAGCAAAAAAGAATTTTTTAAAAAAAAATTAATTAATTTTTAACATAAAACTTGTAATATTTTTTTTAAGAAAAATAAAAATACGTGACATGTAACTTAAATATTTTTGATTTAGAAAATTTTATTTAAAAAATTGCCAATTTTTATTTAATAAATATAATTTTATTTAAAAAAGATAATATGATTTAAATAATTTAAGATATTAACTATTATCCTTTTTTCTAATAATTTAAATTACTAATTATTTTGCTTCAAAAAAATTACTAATTATTTTAGATTGAATAATTTATAAAATATATAAATAAAATAATTATCATCTAAATTTAAAAAAAAAATATCTAAAAAAGTTAATATAACTAAAACATCTTTTTTGAAATATTAATATATTAGAATTGAAATAAATATTTTTTGAAGCAATTTTATTTTTTGAAGCAATATATTTATTTTATGCAATATATTTTTTTAATAAAAATAATATCACCTTAAATACTTCCTCCGTCTCAAAATAAGAAAAAAAAAGAAAAAAAGAGAGAGACGGAGAGAGAGAGAGAGAGAGAGAGAGAGAGAGAGAGAGAGAGAGAGAGACAGAGAGAGAGAGAGAGAGAGTGAGAGAGAACAACCCCCTTCATCTCCGTCTCCCCCAACACCTCCGGCACCGGCCACCCTTCTCATCATCCCAACCCACCGTCATTCCCCACCCTCCCACGCCATTCTTCACTATAGCCACCATTAAATCTGACATTTCCCTCACCCCCTTCAACAAATTCGATCAAACCCCACATTCTTCTTCAACAAATCCGACCAGCCCGACACGGCGCTCCCCCTCTCTCCATCTCCCTAAGACACCTTTCCTTGACTTGCCACCCTCCTTCTTCGCACCCTCCCAACATCCTCTTTCCCGGTGCACCTATTTGACGCCAATACGAAGAAAATGCCGCCATTGCCGTCCATTGACCTGCAAACAAATCTCTCTCCCTGTATCTCTTTACCTATTTGTGTTTTTTGCTTTCTATGTATTTATATGTGTCAGAGATGAAGGGTGGCCAGTACCGAAGGTGTTGGGGGAGACGGAGATGAAGGAGGTTGTTCTCTCTCTCTCTCTCTCTCTCTCTCTCTCTCTCTCTTTTTCTTATTTTGAGATAGAGGAAGTATTTAAGGTGATATTATTTTTATTCAAAAAATATATTGCATAAAATAAATATATTGCTTCAAAAAATAAAATTGCTTCAAAAATATTTATTTCAATTCTAATATATTAATATTTCCAAAAATATGTTTTAGTTATATTAACTTTTTTAGATATTTTTTTTTAAATTTAGATGATAATTATTTTAAATCATATTATCTTTTTAAAATAAAATTATCTTTATTAAATAAAAATTGGCAATTTTTTAAATAAAATTTTCTAAATCAAAAAGATTTAAGTGACATGTCACTTACTTTTATTTTTTTAAAAAAATATTACAAGATTTACATTAAAAATTAATTAATTATTTTTTTAAAAAAATACTTTTTTGCTTTAAAAATACAATTTTTTATATTTATATTTATTTTACAAGATTTACGTTAAAAATTAATTAATTTTTTTTAAAATAAAATACTATTTTCTTTAAAAATACAATTTTTTTATATTTATAACATTTATTTTAACATATTTTAAGAATTATAAAAAAAATTATAGCTTTTCGAAATATATTATATTTTTAAAATATATTATTTTTAAAAAAATATTTTGTAACGGTCATCAATTTTTAAAAATTTACATTTCAGTCCTTAATAACTAATTTGCTTTTTAATTTAGTCCATAATCCGTCACTTAACTTACTTTTCTAACAAAATTCGTCAAAAAGCCCTTAATTGACGAAAAGTTTAGATATTGAGCCCTGATTTGATGAAAATTAGATATGGGGCCCCTAACCGACACTACCCCCTATACTTCAGGCCCTAAATTGTCATTTGCCCATTATAATTCCATTAAGGAATTTAGAGGTTTATAAATATGAGTGATAAATTGTGTTAATTCTCCTATTGAATTAGCAATTTATTCTTGGAGTTAATTCTCTAATTAATTTAGAGAGTTATATGTGAAACAACAAAGTAATAATTGTTGAAAATTAAAGCCAATGTTTGATTTGTTTGGAGACAAATCTCTAATAGAATGTGGTTGTTCCAAGTATTTCGGATCACCATAGTGAGAAGTTAGAAATTTTTGTTGGCCTTGACTTTAAGTGATGACAACAAAAGATGTTTTACTTGACCACCTTTAACTTAGAGATGTTTCTTTTGGAAGATCCTACAAAGTTGGGTGAAAATGTGATGGATGTTCAAGCCGTGAGTGCGGTTGAAGCATGTGAATTTTCTTTATCAAAACTATATACTTAATGAACTGTCGGATTCATTATAAAATCTGTATAGTACCAAGAAAATGGCAAAACATTTGTGGGAGTCGTTGGACTATAAATATAAAATCGAGAATGTGGGTGCATTGAAAATTATCGTAATCCGCTTCCTTGATTTTAAATAGTGAACTCCATAAATGAAATAAAAAAAAAAAACCATATGGAAGAAGTGAAAATAGTCTTCCATGAAAACCATGTCGAATGGATGGTGTTGAGTGAAATTCTCAAGTGATGACAATAATTGAGAAATTGCTTTCCGCTTGAAAATATTTTAAAATCACCTCAAACATAAATGAATGGAAATGAATGTTGAGGTGTGTGCTATTCGTCTTTGTGTTGGAAAAGAGAATAAAACTTTGGAGAAAAAGTTGTCTAACATTTCTTGTGGCGCAAGCAAATGTGATGAAGCATGCCGAAATGCTTAATACAAAGACAAAGTTTGTCAAACTTGTTTAAAATGTTAAACTTGTGTGAAAAGTCAAAATCGTTTGAAAAGTAGAAACTTGTTTGAAAATGTTGAACATATACCTTGTGTCTTGAGAGACAACTGTGATGTCATCAAGAATGTTATTCATGATGTTTGAATGAATGAAACGGAAGGGTGTTCAAGTGATCAATATGAAATTGAGTCTCATTATATGGTCAAAATAGATACAAAACAAGACTTATCAAATATGTGCAAAATAGATACAAAATAAGACTTATCAAATATGTGCTTGAAATTATAATCAAGGCATATTGATGCTTGAGGTGTGAATATAATTCACACACATGATGGTAAAATGTAAGTTTTTATCTTTACCGTTGTTTTTTAAAAGCAAAATGTTGAATCTTGTCTCTTTAAAGGAAAATTTGGAAATCAACTTAATAAAAAGATAGTGATAAAACACAACTAAGTGTAGTTTGTGTATAAGTTAGAATAAATACTATTAATTACATATGTGTTGAGTGTGCATATAATAGTAGTGTTTATAGAATTCTTGTTTATAAATCAAAGAGTCAATGCATATACAAGAATATTATAATGGAATCATGAAGAGCTTCTTTCTTTAAGAATATATTTCCGTATAAATTAAAAGATGAGGCAAACTCATTGAAACCGATTCATGATTCAACAAAAGAAGAAAAAACTTATCATGAAAAAATGATAAAGAAGAGGCATGACCTCGACATAGCAAATGAGGTAGGATAAGAAAATTCTACGGCCCGAATTTTCTAACCTCCATGCTAGAAAGTGAATCACAAAGTTATAAAGACATTGAGCTTTTTGAAAGGATCTTTGTGGAAAGAGGCCATTAAAAGTGAGATTGATTCAATCTTGGAAAATCATACTTGGAAACTAGTGGATTTACCTTCGAGTAAGTAAATCACTAGCATATAAGTGAATTTTCAAAAAGGAAATGAAGACCGATGGAACAATCAATGAGTATAAGGCTAGACTTGTAATTGAGGATTACAAGAAAAATAAAGACCTTGATTACTTTTATACTTATTCTCTCATCACGAGAATAAAGATTTATATTTGCAATTGCTGCATAGCAGAATTTGAAATACATCAAATGGATGTAAATAACCTTTCTAAATGTCGATTTAGAAGAGAAAATTTACATAGAAAAACCCAGGGAATTTGTTGTACATGAGCAATGAAAAAAAGTGTCCACAATGTACACCATGATCAACTGGTGTTAATAATGAAAATTGACACTATTGCCAATTTTGGGACTACTCCGAAAATGTGGGGGTGAGTATACTTTGGAAAATAATTACCTTTTGGAGAGGTTTCCCCAAGAAAACAATGAGATGTCCATATGAAGTATGGAAACGTAGGCCTACGTACACTTGTGAATGTGGGGTGTTTCGCAAAGTAGCAAGTCCAATTACCAAAGAAATTGAATTTGGCTACTAAATGGTGGATTATGTTTCAAGAGTTATGTTCATAACAATTGTGCATATTGGTTTGTTATATATGATTCAATAAGTTTGAATATATATAAAAATCAAAAGAAAATAAATCAATGGAAATCAAATATTGATGTCAAATTCATGAAAGTGAATATATGATACTTTGAATGAAATAGATCAAAGTGTTGAAACGGTTCAAGAAATGGAACCTAGAAGAAAATGTGCTAGTTTGTAAAGTCATTGTATGACTTGAGACAAGTACAAAGATAATGACATCAAAGGTTTGATTGTGTGGATTTAAACAAGAGTGACTACGTCACTTTGTTAATTAATCCAAAAACGATATGTTAACTAAGGAAAATTCTAGTCAATTTGATCTGTTGATTCAAATTCAAGGAAAACTAATATACTTGTTGTTAAACAAGTCATTAGGTAGATATTCTTGAAATTTTTGAAATAATCAATATGGAATAGCTGGGATTTAAATGAATTTGAGTTAACAATTTTCAAATGGATAAAGCTTGTGTTAGCAAGATGGTATATTGCTAAAGTCAATTTATGATTGAAAAGACATATAGCAATATGTGTAATGGTAGTATAGACATATATGTCTAAGACATAATACAACTTGAGAACTACTCTCAATTACATTGACTATGTGAAGTCAAATGATAAACGAATCCGTTAACCAAATGGTTAAATCGAGAGTTAGTTGTAAATTTGGAGGGGGATGGGACTTGAGCCTCTTAAAAGTTAAACACAGCGGAAAACCCAATCTAGATGACTGGAGATCCCAAGAACTAGATTCAATGGGACCACCTAACTGTTAAAAGACTTGTAGTGTCACTGTGGGGAGAATTAACCCCAAGTCCATTCCTATTAGTGACATTCCGAAAGGACAAGGATAAGCATATGACTTTTAATGATTCTTACGCGTTGAAAATTTGAGCGGGGTAATACGGGTTACCTCTAAGAAATCACCTATGTGAGAGAGAAGTGGGACTGCTTCGAGGAGAATTATGTGAGGCTCAATTCGTAGAACCTCTCACAGAACCAGGCAAAATGTTCAGGGCCATGAATGAACATAGCTATGAGAATTGAACTATGTTAGGACGATACTTATGTCAAGCATATGATCGGCTACACAAAAAGTATAACGATTCAAGGATCGCGCCTATCGACTTGCGAGTAGAATGTTTGTACGAGCGAAGGTTCAATGGGCATTCCCACACCTATCGTATGCAAGTTTTCATCTGCCGGACTCTATCACCAAATTCGTCATCAATTTTCTTCATGTGGGGGATTGTTGGAAAAATGTTATTGTGTGAAGAAAATTGTGCACATTTCCTTTATATTATTAATGTATAGAAATTGTGGTTTATATTTGTCCAAATTGGTATTTGGAAAATAAAAATATTAAGGCTTAATTAAGTGAGTAAAGTTGAAACATTAAGCAAAAATGATTTCTATAAAAGTCATTTCTATAGATAGACTTCCCGTTAAACTTACCCTTCGAGATATAGACAAATTGAGAGAGGCGGGTTTCATAGAAGGAGGTTGACCTATCGGGGGTGTTGGGTATGCATATTTTTACCCTCCTATTTTTTTAAATTAGATTTGATTGATACCATAACCTCCTCTCTATTTTAAGGACTTTTAAGCCCATATGTAATGAAGCTTAGACTTCAATTTTTTAGCTAAGTCCATTTTATAGAATATGTTAAAATTAGGCTTGAAGACTGGCACAAGATTCATTGGATATAAGGTTGCAGTTCAAAGGTTCAGACCACTTCATCAAACCGCACGAAGCAAACTGCTCCTTGGCAACTGCTTTGTAAATTCCCTTGTCTGAAACCGCCCTTTGAACCGCTGCATCACAACCATATATGTGAACCGCACTTGTGCAGTTCCAATATCTCGATCGCGCTTTGTAACCTCCTCTGGTGTATCCAACCGCACTTCCTCAACCGCGTGTATACCAGACCGCATCCAATGATTGAAGACTTGAAGTGAACCACATTTGACCGTTGGAATCCACGTCAGCAATATCAAATGTCAACCACCATATCTTATCACGTGACTCAATGTCAGAAAAGATCTATAAGGATCTTGAAAAGGTGACAGATGTCCTAACTACCTTATTTGCAGCTGGAGCCTGATCAGCTTTACCTACAACTGCTGTACCTAAGGACAAAAGTGGTTACTGTGGACCAATGGGAAAGCATCAAGATACCCCTTGCAAAAAATGGCAGTCAATGGCTATATCCTTGATGCTTGGGTATAAATACCTCCAATCTTCACCATTTGAAGATTGTTTGAGAAATTGATTTGCTGTGAGTTCATAGAAGCTGAAGCTCTGCCCAGAAAATTTCCAGTCCTTTGAATCTTCATCGAATATATCTCAGCCCAGAAATCAAGCCTTAACACATCAAGAATCATTTTGCTCTCCATCTCTTAGATTCAAAGAGCCTTGATCTTGTAAACACATACACACCTCACTTGTTTAATCATATAGATTAATCATTTGAGATACTCTGGTTATAGTCTAGGATTTGATCTTCATAGAATAGATTTTAGATCTGAGTTTGAATACTTTGTAACTTGTAATCTCTCTCATACTCAATATAAAATCTAATTCTTAGAAAATCCAAGACTAACCATCTTGGTAGTGGATGTAGATCGTTTATCGATTGAACCACTCCAAATATTGTGTTCTTATATTTCTGCATTTATTATTTCTTGTGCTTACTAATTATTTATCTCTATCTCTATTTGTTCTTATTTATAGTTATTCATTATTAAGAATTGTGTTTGGAGTTAACATTGTCAAACCTCACTTTTCAGTTTTAAGAACTACACTGAAAATCGCATTGCAAAATCCACCTCTAAAATCGCTTTATAACTTTAATATTTCGATGTGCATTTTACAACTCAACTTGCAGTCTCTTATCAACTGCAAGCAGTTTTGTAAGCCTAGAGATTCAGTTTTCAAAAGAGGGCAAAAAATTTGTAACAGCTATTCACCCCCCCCCTCTAGCTGTTTTTTACCCTTGTTGCCACCTTTGGGACCAACAAGTGGTATCAGAGCTAACACATTTATAAAACCACTGTTTTCAAGCTTAACAGCTTGTGTTCCGATTCGATATGGCAAACTCAAAGACAATGACAACTGTTAACTATTCACACATTCCAATTTTGGACGAAGACCACTTCGACGTCTGGAAGTGCCGAATACTTATTCATTTAGAGACTATTGATGAGATGCTGGTGGAATGCTTGACCAATGGCCCGTTCGTTCCCATGAAGGACAACACCGATGCAGCCACCAGTGCAGAAATTCCAGAAGTTAAAAATTCAAAAGGTGAGTGGTCAGATGAAGAGAAAAGATTAGCTGCCTTGGACAGCAAGGCGAGGCACATCATTTCTGGAACCCTCCCGTTTCAACCCTTCAAAAAGTAATGTATCTGAAAACTGCAAAGCAGATGTGGGATGCCATAGAGAGCTACCTCGAAGGTGCTGACGAGTACAAGGAGAACAAATTATATGCTGTTGAAAGATCCTACAACAAATTCAATAGAAAATCCAACGAGACCTTGCGTCAGACCTACGACCGCTATGTTGAGGTAGTTAATGCTTGTAGATCTCTTGGCATGACTTTAACTGATAAGGAAATCAATATGACTTTCCTAGCTGCTTTAGGTTCTAGATGGGTAAATAAAGCAATCTCTCTAGAAGACTCCAAAGATTTGAATACTTGGTCGTTAAGTAACTTGTATGCAAATCTTAGAGTCTATGAGCTTAAATTAAATCATATTGAAGAGATTGAAGGGAAAACCAAATCGCTTTCCATGTCCATCGTGGAACATGAGGAGAAACCAACCACATTCAATCAAACCGCTGGTTCTTCCATATCAACCTCATCACTAATCGAGATGGATGATGATGATTTTGCCATGTTTGTGAAAAGATTTCAAAAATTTAGAAAATCCTCAAAACCTTTCACAAAAAACATTTTCTAAAGGCAAACCTCCAACAACGTTTTCGAAGGCTGCAGATACAAAGAAAAAGAGTGATCTAGTTTGCTACAACAGAAAACCTGGTCACTTTGCATTTGAGTGTCCACAGCCTAAATATGAATACATAAAAAAGAAAACACCTCCTGCAAAATTTTCTCGTCACAAGGGAATGGTTGCTGAGGAGGAAGAGAATTCTAAGGAATTGGCAACTTGGATTGAAACTGATTCTAATGATGGAAGTGATGAAGAAACCGAAGAGGTTAATCTCTGCTTAGTTGCAGATGCTTCCGATGAGTCAGATACTGAGTCAATCGAGTCGCTAGATATGGAGGATGAAGAGGTTTCTATGAAAATTCCAAATTTTAAATTGGATGGTGATATCAAACTTACTCCTAGCATTAAGATAGGAAATTGTTCATATTCACGACCTATTTTTTCTCCTACAAATGCTCCACCTTCAAAAGCAATTCCAAAGAAGAAAATTTTAAAAAAGGTGGTGGAAGAAGTTTCTCCCATGGAACATGAAAGGATGTTCAAGGAAGCAGAAATGATGATCCAAAAATTCTCTAATGTTAAGCATTAGCTCATGATGAACTTTCTCAGTACAAGATGGAGAAAACTATGATGAGGTCTAAAATTTCAAATCTTAAGGACTAAATCAAAAGTATGTCTCCTCTTGCTGATCAAAACCGCATCCTAGAAACTAAGGTTGCTGCACTTCAACTTAGGAATGATGACCTAGTTGCCCAGAAACTCGATCTCCAAAAGATCATTGATGGGTGGACAAAGTCACAAGTCACCATGGATCAAATTATAGATTCCCAATTGGCCAGTGGAATTAAAGAAGGTCTGGGATTCCAAACTGGTGAAAAGGAGAAGTGTGCATCCTGCTGTGAAAAGGATGAGAAAATTTTAAAACTAACAAAAGAAATTCCTAAGGGGAAGCATGCTGTTTCCAAGGATAAATGACAGGAACAAAAGGCTCCACTTACCTTCCATTATGTCTACCCAAAGAAACAGTTTGGAAAAAACTCTCAGATGAAAGGAAAGGATTCTGAGACTGATGATGCAGAGGAAATGTCTTATGCAGCAGACCGTACCTCTACCTCAACCGCTTTTGGTAAAGTAGGTGGTGCTGCCAACTGCAAGGCTGACCGCCCCTCTTCTTCGACCGCTCCTCCTGCTTTCAAAGGCAAGAAGAGCATTCCTAGAAAAACCAATATCAAACTAAAGACTACCTTTGTCAAGGCTACAATTGCTGTTCCCAAACCGCATGCAGCTCCTAAGAAAAGTGGGAGTTAGTAAAACCTTATGATGCTTGTAGCTTTTATAAATGCTCTGTGTGTGATGGTTTAGGTCACAAGGCTGCAGAATGCCTTTTGCGATTCACACCCAATGCCAGGAAGAGTAAACCTCCTAATGTCAAACATGTGTGGGTCGTTAAAGGTTGCTAACCTCAGGACCCAAGGAATAAAGGGGGACCTCATTCTTAATGTTTACATTTCAGGTCCTCTGCTTAATGGTTGGTCACTCAAAGGATAATGAATGGTATCTTGACAGTGGCTGCTCAAGACCTATGACTGGAGATAGATCATTAATTGAAGATGTCATTGAAGCAAGTGGTCCGTCTGTAACCTTTGGTGACAACAAAAAAGGCAAAACCATTGGGTATGGTGCAATAAGGAGAGGAAACCTAACCATTGAGAAGGTTTCTCTGGTTGAAGGACTCAAGCACAACCTCCTTTCAATTTCTCAATTCTGCGACAAAGGAATGCTTTGCAAATTCACGTCATCAAATTGCTTTATCAAAGATAGCATTTCCGGAGTCACCCTACTCATAGGAATTCGTAAGAGTAATATTTACATTATTGATCTAGATTCTGCATGTAATATTACTAATCTCTGTTTTGTAGCTAAAAATGTGAACGAGAATAGTTGGCTATGGCACAAGCGGTTGAGCCACTTGAACTTCAAGTATCTAGCAAAGATTGGAAGGGAAAACCTCGTTCGTGGTTTACCCAAAGTGGCTGAACACCATCCGTGCAGAAATGTTGTGCATGTCAACTTCGTAAGCAACCGCATCGTCTTTCACCAAAGAAGGCCGCGCCCTCAACCGTAAGATGCTTACAACCGCTTCACATAGATTTGTTTTTGGGACCCGTTACCACCGCCAATCATTGGAGGAAGTAGATATACTTTAGTGGTGGTGGATGATTATTCAAGATATACGTGGGTTGAGATGATGATTTCCAAGGATGATTGCATGTAGATTCTTCACCTCCCTTTAGACGGATCCAAACTCAAAAAGAAGACAACATCGTTAGTGTTCTATCGTATAATGAAATAGAATTTAAGAACAACT